>CM029375.1:22076690-22246690 GCA_017165825.1 Hepsetus odoe | reverse complement strand
AGAGTTATAATTACTATTAATAGGGGCCTCTTACGGCTTTTTGCTTTTATAAAATTTCTTTTACATAAATGATTCATCTGCCAAGGAAATGCAGTAGACTAAAGTTGCCATTACCAGTCTGTTCATCATGATTTTTTGACACAGATGGCAGCTGATATTCTTACATTATGTTATATAAATAATAATAAAAAATGTTCCATCAGTTTTGTTCCATCAGTGAGAAATGCTATTAAAAAACTGATGACCACACATCAGCATCGCCAGTGTTGTTGAGGTGACTAGAGTGAAATTCTCAGTTTTTGCACATCCAGTGTTACACGGCTTAAAACACTGATTACGCTTGTAGACCCAAGGCTCTCAAAGTGTCAAACAAAGTGCCACCTGAGATTTCTCAAAATGTGCTCCATCATTCTTACAGTCACCTTCTCCAGCAGCACTTCGGCAGCACTTTAGTTTCACCGCTTCCCAGCATTGTGTTAAAGAAGAGCATTAGTCAAACTACATTTGTGTTTTCACCATAGACTAAGTGTAAGGCGTATTGCAATGTCAGTGGCAATGCATTTCACTTCTAAAAAGGAGACAAACTCAAACCAAACTGGAAGTTTAACTTGCTGCAGGAGCTGAGGAATGTAGCATGTGTTACACTGACATATTTATACAGTGAAGACAATTATTATGTCTCCCATAGACCTACTTTTTTTGTGTCAAAGCAGTGACCTGAATTTTCCCAGAGCTCCAAGATTGCACTGATATTTCTTCACATATTGATATTTTAGGCAGGTGTGAAAAAAGCTTTCAGAAATATCAATAATGATTGTTTATTTTTATCAATTTACAAAATGCAAAGTGAGCTTACAAAAGAAAAATCTAAATCAAATCAATATTTGGTATTACTACCTTTTGCCTTCAAACCAGCATCAGTTCTTCTAGGTACACTTGCACAAAGTCAGGGATTCTGTAGGATTATAGTCGGTGTATGATCAACCAGTTTTACCAAACAGGTGCTGATGATCATCAGTGTCACACGGAGGTTGAAACACAGTCATGTTTGGAACAACCTACCAGCCGAGTTCCTTCAACAACCGTGTGCAAGTGTACCTAGAAGAATTGACACTGTTTTGAAGGCAAAAGGTGGTCACACCAAATTTTGATTTGATTTAGATTTCTCTTTTGTTCATTCACTGCATTTTGTAAATTGATAAAAATAAACAATCATTATTTATGTTTCTGCGAGCATTCTTTGTTTACAGCATTTTTTCACACCTGCCTAAAACATTTGCACACTACTGTATGTATATATATATATATATATATATATATATATATATATATATATATATGTATGTATATTTGCACAGCACACAGTGAACCACAACGAAATGCAACGTGTGCAACTGGGGGCCGTTATAGAGCGGCCAGGGAACAGTGATGAGGACGGTACCTTGTTCAAGCGTGGCTCAGGGCAGCCTACTGACTTGGGATTTAAACCCATGCAATGGATCCATGGATCCCTTCCGATCCTGGGGCAAACTCCCTAACCACTAGATCACCACTGCCCCTAAAAAGGTGTTAGTTGGCCATCCTGCATAATAAGGAAAGGTAGCCTAATACTAAACACAGTGTATGATAGCCCATCCTTAATCTACCAATAGTTCCCCACCTTGTAAAGTGGAATCAAACATTTAAAGATTTTGCTCATTTTTAGAGAATCTCCGAGAATCAGTAAAAGGAAGTGTTAATCAGTGTTTTATCAGTTATTATGCACTGGGGCCAGTGGTGCTCTAGGATTGGAAGGCCATAGGTTGACCAGTTGACCTTAATGTAAATCAACCTTCGTATAGGCGTTTCTTTAATTTGCCTATCTGATGGAGCTAGTGTTTACCATTCACTTCTAGTAATGTGTAAAAGCAAATAGAATGGTGTCAAAGCGTTAACCTTATTTTAACCTTAGCACTATTAGTCTTCTTTTACTTTTCAACACTGCAGCAATGGCGAGATTCATATGGTGATGGGACCATTGTTTCACTGCAATATAAATAAAGTTGCTTTTCACATGAACAAATCCTTTGATGTAACACAAAATGAGACAAAATAGGGAGAAGGCCTTTCACTTGATGTTTCAGTTTGAACTAATTAAACAAATTGTTAAAATGACTTATTAAATACTTGACTAATAAACAACGGTTGACCATTAGCTGCAGGCCTCTACTGACCACCAGACATCCAATAAATATCTTCCTTCTTTCAAGTTTTTGTGCCTTTCACTCCTATTAAACTAGTAACCTATCATGTTTTCAAGTATATGTTCCATTACATGTCCAACACAACTGGGACTCCATCACATCTTTTTACCCAGCACTTTTTTGGGTTTTTAAACATTAGTCACTGGCTTATCTTAAATATATTTCTTCTTCATGACCTTAGAGCCTCTATTTTATCTTGTAAATTTGTCCTGCTGGTATCATAAGGATGATGGGTTGGGGCCCCCTTCTGAGTCTGCTTTATAAATAAAACTCAACGGAACTGAATCTTGCTCAGTGTGTGTGTGTGTGTGTGTGTGTGTGTGTGTGTGTGTGTGTGTGCGTGTCCATAGCCATGCTACGAGCGAGTGAAAGGCTGGCTACAAGAGAATCTGGTGGCCCTGTGGATTTTTGCTCTGTGTGCAGCCCTAACTCAGGTACTTCCCACACAACTGATATTCATTAAAGAAATTCTATTATCTGAAAATGCTATGCATGTGTTTTGGATCAATACTATAAAGAGTGGGACGGTCACACAAGGGCCTGAGGCGTAAGCGACCCATGTCCACTAAATCCTGCAGTTTTTTGCTATTTTACCACTTATGCAATTCAAGACTCATGAATCATAGCGTAATACACAATTATAATATATAATATTCTGTGAAATGGAATACTTAGGACCAAGAATTATTGAATAATAAATAAGCAATTTGGAGGTGGAGTCTTTCGTTTTATACTGGGGTCCTCAAGATTGAAGATGATCCCTTGAAATGGTGTGTCTGTTATTTTCTGTTATTGTTTACTGGGTGTTAAATGATTTCTGTTGTGTGTGTGTGTGTGTGTGTGTGTGTGTGTGTGTGTGTTCAGGTTTTAGGGCTGGTGTTCTCAATGACTATGTTCTGTCAGGTGGTGAATGTAGACACATTCTACGCCTAGAGAAGATAAGGAGCGAAAAAAAAGAACTGAATCATCTTGATGTCACAGCCGGTGGATGAATGGAGTGGTCCTTTCCCCCTCTGCTTGTGCTCTTTTCCTCTATCACCCTGTTTTTTGTTTTTTTTTATCTTACTCTGTGGTGGCCATTCCTCCATCCTTGCACAAATGCAGTGCTTCTTGCAACATTTTTTTCTGACGCCTTTAGCAAACGTGATGTTAGTCAAATGACCTTGTAAAAAGTGAAACGATAGCTTAACAAGAAAACTGATCTTTTTACAGTGGCTAGATTTGGACTTTCTTACTGATATGAAAAAGCATTGAGATTCTGTGAGACTTCCTTTGGACCTGCAATTCCACTGAGCCAGTCATTGAACCAAAAATGCCTGCGGAGGAGTCTCCACTGTTGGCCCGGAGGAGATGTCTGGGAAAGGAATCCATTGTGTCATCTGCAAATGCATATTATTTTCGTTAAAAGCACAGTATTTGTTACATCAAAACGTACTGATTTGTTGATACTGCATTGATATGGCTTACACCACCCACAGCAGGACTGTAAAGTGCTCTACAGTGACCCCTCCTGCCGGAGGAAATACTTATGTTACAATGTTGCAGACACTGAGTGTAAAAGAAAAAGCTTCCTACATATAAACAAGCACTGTTCGGTCAGAGAAAAAGAATCTGTTTCTGACTTTAATGGACACAGTTGTAAAAAGCACAATACCACATTTTAATGCTGAAATGTGCAGTCAGTAAAATACAGTCTCTGTCATGATGGCTTGTACTCCAGGGTTTTATGATAAAGAGAGGAGGTGTGGGATGATCCGATGAGAGAATGAAATCAGCATGGGGTAAAACAGAGGGATTAGAAAACTAGGCTGTAAACAGAACTGATGCAGAGCTGGAAGAAGAGTAAAGGTAGAGGGTATCCCTTTATTTTTGTTTTTGTTACTAATTTAACAATTGTGTGTTTATATATGTACATATTCCAGACACCACACTTAAACATGAAACATAAATAAAGCTTTTACAGGTAAGCGCTTGAGTCCAGTCTTTAGTTTGAATGTTTGGAATTCATTTTCTTTTATAACCGCAAAATATTCTACTGCAAATTAAACCTGCTCAAGTTTGGTCCTTTGGGGTCCTGACCATTGCTGAGCCAGGTAACGCAGCATGTGTGTTTTTGGTGAAGGAGATTACGCAGAGAAATAGATTATTGTCTGTACAGTAGGCAAGGCTTTCTTTCCAAACAGGTGAAGATGAGTGTAGATACTATAGTTGGGTAAATATACACACTGATCAACCACAAGATTAAAACATCTGAAGTGAATAAGATGAATGTGAAAATAATTACATTTCATAATCAAGTGAATGTTTGGTTACAGCAGGAATAAGCAGCAGCGGCTAAGCAACTGGGCTGGTGTCTAATCCCAGAGAAGATCTATTGTACCACAAATGACTGAACAATTAATATTTAATATGTAATTAATAAAAAATGAAATTCCTTGCTATGAAAGAAAATCACAAGAACACAGTGCTTTGCAGCTCACTGCATCAAGGTTGCGTAGCTGCAGATCGAGTAGAGTGCCCATGCTAACTTCTGATCCCATGATAACTGTGCCATGGAGTGATGGAAGATGATGGTATGATAATATTAATTACATTTACTTTTGTATCATGTGTGCAGCTGGGTGTGTGTATCTTCTCTGCCTGAGGAAGAGATGGCCCCAGGATGCATGCTGGGAAGAAGATTATCCGGTGTGAAGATTATCCGGTGTGATGGACAATGTTCTGCTGGGTCCTGGTGTTCATACAGAAGGACCAACCAAACACTCACTAGTGAATGCAACCTCGCCATGTAACTCCAAACACTGGGGACAAACACCAGATCTCTTTGCTTTGGTTAAGGTCACTGACAGTTGTATTGATCCAGGCATGTCTCTTTGGTGGGAGGACACCAGGGCAAATCAATGCAGACACAGGAAGAACTTGAAAACTAAACACATAAAGGAACCTGGACACACCAGCTAGGAATTACACCCAGGCTCTTCTCCCAGTGAGGAAACAATGCCAATGTACCATTACGGTGCCCTTTATGGAGTTCCCACCTCTCACCTCACAGGACTGTTGCTAACTTCAGTGCCAGATACCACAACTTCAGGGATCTTGTGGCGTCCATTTCTCGATGAGTCATAAGTGACTGGGTGGAACAAGGGAGACCTACACATTACTAGGTCGGTGTATATGTTCTGCAGTGCTGAGCAGAGAGCGGTGCGATCTCAAGGGCAGAGGCTGCTACGGCCTAGGGCCTTATATAACTCTGATCTAAGTTTCTTATACAGTAGGATTTAATTCGAACACCCTGATGTTTCAGTGAATAATTTCAGGCAGCTTTAACTGAGCCAAGCCTTGTGTCCCCAGCCAGGTACTGATGCTCTGAATGTGGGCTGCCCATGTGCGAATGGCACTCAGCAGTTAAAGCAATTATCTGCTGTACGATCCTGAACAAACACTTCAAAGCTTGTGGATTTGCATAAAGACAAACGAGCCTGGCTGATTCTACTCATTCCCATGGAGAGAGTGACGCAGTGCTCAGAGCTCCATGTGAAACTGCTCAGGTCTGTCCCTATCAAAGGCAAGAATGACATTTCAATTTGAAAAATTCATGATGGAGGTGGCGACCGGCACAGGGTGTGTATAGAGTGAATACTGATTTGATGGGGAGGATGGATGGATAGACTTGAACCTCAATCCATCTCTTTTCCATCACTTACTCTCATGCTCTTTCTGCTTTTGTTGTTTCCTCCTTTGCTCCCTTGCTGTCCTTGCTTCCTCCACTCAATCGATCAATAATGCATCCCTATTGCTTCCTTGTTCTCCAGTTCCCTCACTTAATCAATAAAACATAGACTACCTATGCTTCCCATCTGGGAATGTGTGAGAGTGTGAGTGTCTTTGAGTGTGTGAGGAGAAATGGTAGGCACAGGTCATCTCTTTCCTGAACACTGGCTAATGAAACCTCCCCTGAGTAGGTCTGGATAAGCCCGGCTGAGCAAGTGAGACAAAAGGAACATGGGGACAGGGCCAGGTCAAGCCTGCAAATCTGCAAACATTCATTAAGCCATAGCGTCCGATGTCCTGCTCCAGTGTCCTGGTCAAGTGGGACTGGTTTTCTTAATCAGAAAGGGACTGTTTATATCAGAATAGGCTTATTGTAACATGCACGTTTCTTAAACACTAGAACACACCTAGATACCACTGTCCAACAAACAAATCTAATGTTAGTTGAATTGCTGTGATGCAATCATCCATCCATCCATTTTCTGCCGCTTGTTCCAAACGGGGTCGCGGGGGCATGCTGGAGTCCAACCCAGCGCACACAGGGCGAAGGACGGGGGATGCACCCTGGACAGGTCGCCAGCCCATCGCAGGGAGTGATGCAATCAATTGTATGCAAATGTTTGGGCACCCAAGGCCCAGCTAAAAAAAAAAAGAAAGAAAAAAAGATCCTTTAAACAATTCGTTCAACTTTATCATTTCATAATGTCTCACTTAAAGATGTGAACGTGACCATTCTTGTCACTGTGAGTACACGGCATGACACACAACAAAATTACACCTCTGCATTTAACCCACACACAAACACATGCAGCAGAGGGCAGCAAGTGAAAGCGCCCAGGGAGCAGTGATGGGGTTGGTACCTTGCTCAAGGGTACCACAGGGCAATCTACTGGCCTGGGATTCAAACCCACAATCTTCTGAGCCTTG
The DNA here is from genome assembly GCA_017165825.1 of Hepsetus odoe. Taxonomy (NCBI): domain Eukaryota; kingdom Metazoa; phylum Chordata; class Actinopteri; order Characiformes; family Hepsetidae; genus Hepsetus; species Hepsetus odoe. Next base: position 22,239,749 of record CM029375.1, on the reverse strand, counting down.
GGCCAACTCCCTTGCCACTAGGCCACCACTGCCCCTGATATGCTGATATGCTGAAATGTGAAATATCTAAAAAGTAGATAAAGTGTACCCTATTACACAACCGAGACATTAATATTCTACTTGGCCTCTGCCGTGACGACACCTTAACAGGAGCACCCAAAAGAAGAAGATTGATTCACTAAGGAAAAGCATCCAATATCGCATGTCTTTTGAGCAGATTGGCATTTCGTTTGAGATGAGCGGTTAATTGAATTTCAATTTTGAATCACTTGTAGGATTTTAGGTGTGAGTGGACATTCTGAGTTATTTGAAGAACAGAGATCTATGAAGGTCTGATCCTCACAGTGCATTTTTGTGATTAGCAAGAACAAAAGAGATCTTAGGACTTAAAAAAAAAAAATCTCGAAGTCGCCTTTAGATGGAAAAGGTTACAAAATCATCTCTCATGAGCTTGAACCCCCCACCCCCAAATTCAAGAGAGTTAAATTATCGTTCCTGTCCAATAAGAGGTTTAAAGAATGTTTTAGAATGGCAGGAGCAAAATCCTGACCATAACTCAGTAGAAAACTTGCGGAAAGACCTGAAGTGAGCAGTTTATACAAGTAAAAACACCATCATCCCAGAGTTAAAGCTGTTCGGTACAGATGAATGAACTAAAGTTACACCAAGCTGATGAGCAGGACTGATACAGTTACTGGAAATGTTTTTGGGGTCACATCAGATCCTGAAATCAAAGGTGTTGCCACTCAGACGGGTAACAGACTAGAACGTTTCCATTAGTTCTTCCTTTTTCAGAACAGTAGATCCATTTTATTGCATAAACTGCTTGTTTATAGATTCTTATTCTTTACAGAATTGAATTAACAGTAGAATGGGAATCTCTGAAGTAGCTGCATATGAGCCTGAGATAACGATCTCAAAAAGTGAGCCCTGGGTAGGTAAAGGTAAGATACACTTGTCTTGGGCTCCAAGCCACTGCATCCCATAAAACCATGTTGCGGTGCACCCAGATACGTACATCATAAACTGATTCAAAATTCACACTGAATATAAAATTATGGTTTTCAAAGGATAAATACTCGGACCTGTTATATCTTGAAACAGAAAAGAACGATTCCCTGTAATGGCTCAGTCTTGCATTTGACACCGTGAACCTTCAAACTGAGGGCAACAGGTTCTGGGTTCAGAGTGTGTGTTGGGTCATTCAGAATCGTTTGTGTCTCATATGAAGCCTGAAGGTAGAGATGTTTTTCTCTTTGTAATGACCATGGCTATCTGGATAAAGTGAGCAACCTTGAACACTATCTCTGTTGACAGGTTTACCATATTTGTATGCCATTTCGTATCACGCCATTTGATCGAGTTTTTTATAAACACACCAAAAATGTAAAAAATAATAAAACATTCAAAGCCTTCTCAAACATGACATCCTCTGCTAAAGCCAAGAATCAAGGAGTTCATTGTGAACATGCAAATTTGAGGAGACTATATATATCAACAAGATATTTAAAGGCCTGCGATGGGCTGGCGACCTGTCCAGGGTGCGTCCCCCGTCCTCGCCCTGTGTGCACTGGGTTGGACTCCAGCACTCCCCCGCGACCCCGTTTGGGACAAGCGGCAGAAAATGGATGGATATTTAAAGGCTACAGAGGTAAAAAAAAAAAAAAAAAAAGCGCAGTGTGTCCAAAAGTAAGCGGACAAGTTCTCAATCAGTTCTTCTGAAATGAAGGCTGTTAATATTCTGTACCCCACTTTCTCAGGAACACTGCTGCATTTGCAGTCCAGATCTAATTATTCAACAAGGTACTTGACCTTCTTAAAGCTTTTGTGACCGAGTGCAATCAAAGCGATATTGCAACATCTATTGTAAAGCTTTCCCATTAACTATGATACACAGAGATTGGGAAAGGTCATTTCTAAAAGTGACGAGGAGATATATATTTAACAATAAGCAAATCACAGATAGGTATAATGCATATAGTACAGTTAGTCATATTAAAACCTTTAATCAGCTGCCTTTTTGCAGCGGTGGCCTAGCGGTTAGGGAGTTGGCCCCATATCGGAAGATTGTGGGTTCGATTCCCTCACAAGTAGGTTGCCCTGAGGTATCCCTGAGCAAGGTACCGTCCCCGTCACTGCTCCCCGGGCGCTTTCAATAGCTGCCCACTGCTGCACGGTGTTTGTGTGCATGGGTTAAAAGCAAAGGTCCAATTTTGTTGTGGTTCATGGTGTGCAGTGCTGTGACCTCGCAATGACAAGGGTTGTCACTTTCACTTTCTTTTTTTCACTTTTTGTGTGACCATTCAGTTGTATTTCTGCAAATTGATAGAAATTAAGTGCACGATATCTGATGCACTAATTTGAGGTTATTAGATTAAGCTGACATTGGCACAGGAATTAATCTCTCCTTGCCTCTCTGAACTGGAGATGAAAATGTAATTGCATTGCCCTCAAGTGAGCTGTGTTCTTAACAAAAGAGCCCAAACCAACCCACAGTATCACTCTTCACAACATTCATGCATTTTTTATGTTTTTACTTACTGTGTAGACAATTCTTGCGAAATAAATATAAAATGAGGTACAGCTTTAAAATGGTTCTTCTGGCATGTGTATGCAGTGTTGCTCTGGTGGGGGAGTTAACAATTTTGCAATATATTATTAATACGTGGATCCGTTTCTTCTCCATGAGAGGCAGGGGCGGCCTTAGGCAGTTGGACAGTGAAGTTAGAACTGTTATCTAGCGCTATGAATTAAAGAGGAGCAGGAGGTAACATTACAGAATGGAACCATGTTTAGAGATTTCTCATTTCAGAAGAACAACGATTTGTTTAGATTCTCAATTTGGGTGAGAACAAATAGTCTACTGGGATGAAATAGCTAAAGTAGGTTCAGTTAAAAGGAAAAAATAAAAACTCCCATTATCGCTGACTCTGGGGTGGTGGTGGTCTAGCAGTAGGATGATTGTGTATGGACCAAAAGGTCGCAGTTTCAAATCCCACCACCCCATACATGTGAATACAGTATAACACAAGGAGATCGTGTGTGTGTGTGTGTGTATATATATATATATATATATATATATATATATATATATATATATATATATAAAAAATGTGTGTGCGCACATGTACTGGTATATAAAGTCTATACATATACCTATAAACAGTGGTGGCTGCTCCCCGTCAGGTACACCAAACCAAAGATCAATTTATAGTGAAGTTTCATTTATGTATGGCAAGTTTAAGTTTAAAGCTGGTTTAGATCACAAACACTGCCACCCTCTGCTGGTTATGAGAGAAGTTCCACTTTCTGGAATGAGTTTCCAACGAAGGAAGTTGCACCTTTCACAGTTTCAATGCATTTTATCCAGACTACATTTGAAAGAAGCCAAATGTAGCAATAGGAGTCTTGCCAAAAACTCTTTTGGGGCGTAGTCTGCCATTTCTACCTGGCTGAGGTATTGAACTTTTGGCTGCTGAACAAAGGAGTGGAGCGAGTTTCTCTATCAATGTATAGATTTCAGCGCTCAAGTCAACAAGACTCAATTATCATGCTCAAAAATCTATGCCTGACATTTAAACTTAAGTGGCAAAGGCAAACAAAAACTCACCAGAACAGGGTACTGAAGCAAGCTTTATTAAAAGAAAAGATTAAGCAAACTTCACGCTGACAAAACATCACTAATAAAAGTACTCAACTCCTCTGTCTGTTCGCCCCTAACTCAGTGCTGTCAGAACATTCTAGCCATATTTTTTGCTAAGCAATGCAATCGCAGTGTACCAAAGCAGATCTCACTGTTCAGGCTTCACACAGGCACACACAGTCATGTGCAGGTGGGGGTCAAATAATTCAAATCACACATTCAAATTATACTGTTAGGCCCCAACATGGAGTTCATCCCTTGCAGGGGTCTGTTCTGTAAGTGCGTGAAAGCTTGTGTGAAGATTTTTAGGGCAATAGGTTCTGGAGAGGGGGAAAAAGATGGAACTCGACATACAAAACACAGACATGGACATCCATACTGACATACCCGTGTGCACGCACGCGCACACACACACACACACACACGCTCACACCTGTTGGTTTATTTATATCTATGTACAGATTGCTGTTAAGACCAACAGGTTTAGTGGATCCTGGTGAGCTCCTCCACTATTTTAATAACTTCATCCACCGTGGCCTCTCGTTTCATCCCACTGCCATCATCAATCTAAAACAGACATATCAGACAATTATGAAAATATAGCATCAACACTCAGGCAGGCAGGGACTATACACTGAAAAAGTTAAATACAGAGAGAGGGAAAAAAGTATCAAAACTGCTTTAAGACAAAATCCATATGGTAGCCACATTCTTAAATGAAGTGTATCAAATAAATAAAGTATAAGCAGTAATGCAGGCACGTTTGTTACAGTGATAACTTGTCAAAATGCGCTTTTCAGTACATCACGCATGTATCATAAAGGCCAAAAAGGAGCCTGTAAACAACCACCTATGTATATACAACCCCTGGTAACATTGATTGAATCGTTAAACTTTGAGGATGCCCACCCAGCTTTTTTACTTTGCAGCAAGATAGATTTCGATTTTTATTCTATTTTTTTTTTATTATTTATATTAAAGAATCAATGTGGAGCAGAAAAATGGATTTGGAATCACCTAGTATTTGTAAAAGAAATGAAAATTACAAAGTTTCCAAAAAGAAAATGAGTCTGCAGTTAAAGACTGTTTGCAGATCTTAAGCTGCTAATTAAAGGAAAACATGATGCAAAGTGAGTTGTCAATTAAATCAACAGAAAAGATAACACTCTAATAAGGACATTCAAAACATTTTGCAACAAAAGATGAGTTGTTTCCAATTAACTGTCTAAAATCTGCTGCAACAAAATTGGAAGACTGCAAAACAATGTAAAGACAAAAGGTGTCTAAGTCAAGATAGAAGAAAAAAAAAAAAAATCAATACGCCTTATTGACAAATAGACCAGAATGTGTGACTGCTGTCAAAAATGGCTGAATGAAGTGTGAATTACATCCATAAAAGCAGCACCTACAGCTAAACAGAAGAAAACATGCAAAATGATGCTGGAACTTTTGATCTGGTGCTGCTATAATGAAGCATTAATGTAACAGCCTGAAGGAAACAAATTGCCAGTTATGATCTGGGGGAGCAGGTCAGGTAACAGTAAATGAATCAGACACTTTTCTAGAGCGATGGACATTGCCTAATGACAGGAAAGGTCTGCCTTGAGCTGCCTGGGGTTAAGAGCTTTGCTCTGGGGCTCAAATGGTACTAGCACTGGAGATATGATAGAGCCAAGCTCTATACACAACCTCTTGGTCTGTGATCGCACCCCTAGGCTACCACCACACCTGGGGAGATAACATCTATTACCTCAACAGTCAATGCACAGGTGATTCCAGGTAATGTACCACCACAGAGCAAAGAGTGTTAAAGCTTTTCTTCAGCGACGGCATATTCGCTCAATGACACGATCAGCAAACAGTCAGGATCCTGATCCGAGTGAACATTTATGACAAAGCTCAATCCTGCAAGGCTAATCTGTCAACCATCCTTCAAAATGGATTGAACCATCTTGACAGAGCAGAGTTTTTTCCCCCCTCTATATTAAGTGACTACATTCCCCCCCTTAACTTGATCTGGGGGAAAATATATGCCTTTAATGATAAATTAACCGTATAAAACAAAAAGTTACTAACTTTGTTACTGAACCTGACCTCAAATTGTCAGTGGAAGAAAAGCAGTTTTAAGAGCAAAGAAAAAAAAAATTGCAATACCTGTAGTGTGCTCACCACCTCCTGCATTTTGGCGCGTCCCAGGTCCAAAAAGCTCTCAATTAAGTCACCATCAATAAAACCTGTGGCTTGTTCAGTCTTGCGCTCAGTGTTAAATGACCTCCAGGTGCTTAAAGTTAAAGAACATACAGCCAGTACATTCATTTAAACACAAAAACAAAAAGACCTGCTATAGAACCACAAAATGCATTTGGGAAATTTATGTTTATGCACCAAAAGCACAAATTCTTTTGCCAAAGGATATAAGCTGTGCTCGATCTTGCCCACACTCTTAATGACCTTGTTAAGTCTATTTTGTAAATCCATGAGTAAACTGTACCAGCCCTCGGACAGAGAGGTCACTAATCCTGGAGAATGAATAAATAAATAAATAAATAAATAAATAAAAATACACCCACACAATCAAACATTAGTAAGCATTTAAAAAAAGCTGAACCTGCATTTGAAAACAGATTTTGTTCAAGTAGTTCAATATGTAGAGTATGTGTTACAAAACCATAAACTATAACAATAAAACCATTAAAACGGTTCTTATTGTACATGATCCATAATGCATTTAGTTAAAAATGCATAATGCAGTTACCTAAAAAAGTAGACAACTTAAAGGGCAATAACAGCAAAACAATGACAAAGCGGGGAAAAAGGTTTCACAGCCTGCTCTGCATTAACATAAAGAGGCCAGAGAGCAAAGTGCTGTTTTCTTACCAATCATTCCATTAACTGTGCCAAAGAGAACAGAACCTTGTGTAGGCGTGGAACTTTCCCCAAGGTTCTGCAGAACCAGAGAACCGTGACAGAATACATTCACAAACTCGCCCAGGTGGAACACACCAACCTCCTGCAAATGCTGCCTCTCCTCATCAGTGGTTGCAGCACTGAAATACAGTTACATAGTCAGATTAGAGGAGAATGAATAAATGTAAGCTTCTGACTAACGACCTGAAGTGCATTAGAGCAGAGATGTCCAACCTTTTCAGTGAGCACCCATTACAGTCTAAGCAGAGAGGGTAATTACACTGTCATTTCTGTCAGCAGTAATAAGGGCACATTATCTGGTTTTCAGTCAAATTATGAGAAGGATCTATTTACCCAAAGTGGGTTGCATGACCTTAAATGATGCAGTATCTTCACAGCAATCCCCTGCACCACCACACGAAATAAGCACTGCAGAGTATTCATAGCAGCAGGCTGCAATTTATACTACTTCTCACAAATATACTTTTTTTAAAGTCAATATCTGACCACGTGTTTCTCAAAGTGATATTTTTGCCATATGCCATTTTCTAGTGTACCGAGTGTAGGGCTGAGGATAACTTTGATTTATTTATTGCCATAAATCAATAAGAACTGTACCATTTTAAACATTTACTCATTTAGTGGACACTTTAATCCAAAGTGACTTACAAGTGAGAATTTTCAATATTATATAGAGCTGGGGAGAGAGCATGAAGTATTGAGCAATTTTATAGTACAGTAAATAAGCTGAACAGATGAAGTGGTGAGTAAGTAGGGAACAGTTTGAGTTTGGCATATTTTAAGTGTGAGAGATGATAGGAGGAGTGGTTTTCTTGGATCTTCGCTCAGAAAATGATCATCCATAAAACTGATGACCTTGATGGAGAAAATGGAACTGTTAAGGTTATACTGAACGATACTATAAAGTTTTTTGTAGTTTTAAATTCTAGATGGATCAATTATTGGTGATATTTCAGTCAGTCATTTTCTGCCGCTTGTCCCAAATGGGGTTGCGCTGGAGTCCATCCCAGCTCACACAGGTGAAGGATGGGGGACACACCCTGGACTGGTCGCCAGCCCATCGCAGGGAGTTATTGGTGACATGGTTCTAAAATATTTCTCATATTTCATTCAAGCTCAAATGCAATGGTTTTTTTTTTTTTTTTTTTTTTTTTTTTTTTAAAAAGTGTTGCTTTAACTCTTTGTAGTTTACTTTGAAGTTTATGCACAGGGAAGTTTGTGCAGGAAATGATATATTAGAACAAGGTCAACTAATCAGTACTTCATTAGAAGCTCCAAATTAAGACGCGGCCATGACATCGCTTCCTCACCTGTCTTTCTGACAGACAAACAGGTTAAAAGCATTTTCCGCTCCAAGGAAGTTATCATCATCCAAAATCTCCACAGCACTCATCCAGTTAGGATTAAAGTCTCGTGCAATCTGTTAAGAAGAAATACAGACTAAAGCACATGTATTCAAGCTTGGAGCCAAATGGCACTGCATTCTTAAATATGCACCACCTAAATCGGTTACGAACTAATAAAATCTTCATGCCGTAGCTCACTTCTTCAAAGTTTCCTTCCATGGGTTTGTATGCCAACAAAAGCACAGACCTCATCAAATCTCCCACCAGAATGAAATCTCCTTTGGTCTTCAGATACAAAGCCATTATGTTATTATAATGATTACACTCTGTTCTTAGCTCTTTCTCTGCCGTCCACTCATACAGGCGCACCTACAAACACACACACCCATGACAAGGTCAAGAACACAAACTAAAAAAAAAAAATGTATATATCAAGACTCAAATGTGCAAACTCAAAGTCCACTCACAGTGCTGTTAATGCTAGCCAATAATTTCCCATTGAACTCCACCATAGAGTACACAGCTCCTTTCACCTCTTTTTCAGCTACTGTCTGTAGTTTACCTGTGAAGCAAAAAGAAATCTACAATGAAACTACGTTTCTGCATACAGCAGGTAAATGAAGGAGCAAAGCTATAAAATACCACATTTACCATCTGTGTAGTGGAAGACGATGATGCGGCCCTGCTTAGGTTCAGCTTCCTCAGGGTAGACCATAGCAGTGCCCACAATGAAATAGACTGCAGGGTCTTTTCCCAGCTTACAGGACACCAGGCTGAGAGCATATTCACTGGGCAGAAACTGATGGGCATGAAGAACTGGTGGAAAGACAAATGAATGATTATTCAAAAGTTAATATTTCCACAATCCTGTTCACAGAAGTATGATCTTAAGAGTGAGAGGGAATGAACAAGAGTGTGAATACATAACATTGAGAGACTGACAGTGTGTAGGCAAGTGTGAGAACTGCTAACACACCTTCAAAAGTGTGTTGATCGACCACAAGCAGACTGTGCACCTCCACTTCCTCTCCAAAGGAGGTCTCATGTGGGGAGGTGCTGCTGGGGAAGAGCTTACTAGAACTCACACTACTGGACAAAGCCTGAGGGGAGAGGAAATCAACATTACTTTATCCAAGGGATATCCCAATAAACATTTCTCACCGAATAAGACAAGTTACAATAATTCAACTGCATGTTAGAGTGAACACTGTAGCTATTAGATTAGAATAATTCCTCCAGTCAAAATTCTGTATTCACTGCTTTTTATTTATTTATTTTTTAGACCTATAAAATTTTTTTTTTTTTTTATAAGTCCAGGCGCATAAAATAAGATGGGAATCCAGCTGTACCTGAGTACTAGCACTAGGACGAACAGGAGCAGTGGTGCCATTAGCATCCTGCATCTCCACTCTGCTAGACAGCACTCCAAAGCACTGAGACACCTCTTGGTAGCAGATCCTCCTGAATGGTGGCACAGAGTTTCAACATGAGCAAGTGGCAGAAGCCATTAAATGCAACTATACAAATACAAACTATATGGGACAAATAGAAAAAAAATGATTCTTCACTAGGAGAATTTTGGAACTCTCCATTCATAAATTACATAAAAATAGCTGGAGAGGAGGTTGTGTCCCACCACTGACAATACAGGAACCACAGACTCACTTTGGAGATTCATAGAGAGGCACAGTGCGAATGTGGAGTTTCTGGATCTCATCGATGGTGCCAATGGTCAGCGTGCTGTTGTTGGCCAAAGCCAAGCTGAAATAGGAAGGAAGACATTTTTTGGACAACTTAAAAACAGATTCTTTATAAAAAAAAAAAATAAAAAAAAAAGCTCAGAACATTAAACCTAAGGGGATCACCCATATCTTATACGCCACACACACAATACTCAATTATACACTTGGTTCTACATTGTCTCCCCTTTTCAATAATTTACGGGCTTAAACACACCTGTCAGGGTATCCCTCGGAGTTGAGCGGGCACATGTAGTTGACCTCTTTGAGGTTGACGTTGGAAAAGACAAGTTTGTGATTGCTGGAGTAGATGACGGTAGGTCTGTCTGAGCAAGCGAAAACGTTAGATGTGGAAAGGGAGCGGAAGGTCCGCAGCACTGTGGGCTGAGTGCCCAGCGTCACCTTCTTCCTTTCATTCAGGACACCTGCAGAAAGCACAAGACACTCAGGAAGCTAATACTGGTTTGCTTGCACATAGGCATATTTCTATTACTAAAAACCAGAAATACTATCCTGTTCATAGAACAGTGGTTGGATTGAAAAAATGTAAACAATGTTAGATGTTTCAGTAATGTACAGGTCATATGCACATCTATCCAACCTGTCTGTAAATCAAGCCCGAAGTAGAAGAGAGCCCCATCTCCAAGAGCGCACAGTAAATAATGACTGCCTTCGAAAGTGGTCATCAGGATTGAACGTGGTATGATCTCTATAAATGAGATTGTGAAAAGGGAACGGTTAATCCTACGATCGATCAACAGCTGGAATTTCACAAAAAGGGAGCCAATTTAGTCTTTTACAGTGTCTACAATGTATCCAGCATCTTCTAAAACTTGATTTGATTTAATCCTATCGAAGAAGCATTTTTTTCTGTTTTACAAAGAAATAAAAACCTAAACTTTTGCTGTGCATTTAATAGGCCCTGTAGACTTTACCATTAATGACTAAAATTCATAAAAAATGTGTAGCTCATCTGAAAAACAAAAAGGTATAAAAATAATCCGCTTGCTTTCTATGCAAATGCAACAACCACAACATGCTTAACACTGATATCATTAATTAAGCTAAGAAGTTTACCAACAAAAGCACACAATAAGGCAAATGTGATGAATTTCTATGCTTATGAAAAATGAGTGTACAACAGCAAACAGTTCTAATTATCCTTTTTGCTCCTCTAACACATTTTTCTTTCTTTTGAGATGTGCTGCACCCTGTTACGCTGCTCCTACCTCCTCCTAGCATTTCCTTATGCAGGGGACTGAAGCAGGGCAGTCGGAGTACTCGGGCGGAAATATCTGTCCACAAGCCAACAGCACACAGGCTGGACTCTACACTGCTCTCGCCCAGTGGAGTGATGTCTAGACAGGCCACTTCGTGTTCCATCTCTGTGGAACTGCATTCAGACAAAAACAAAACGGTGCGCCAATTTACTGGAGCTGAACGCAAAAAACATGAGGCATAACTGAACTGGATTATTATTAGCATTATATTTTGTACACTTTGTTCACCTTGGTCTTTTGCTTAATTCTGGTAGATTTTCCACTTTCTATCATCAGATTCCATTTTTATGGAATTTAGTTATGCAATTGCCTCTAGACAGGCCTAAAATGCCCACAAAATTTGTTTGTGTACCTGATTTGTTTGAGTTCTCCACTGAGAATCTGTAAGTAGTACATAACTCTGCCCACAGCCAGTACGACCTGTGTTGAGTTGCAGGCAGCCACGCTGATGTTCCTACCCTGAGGCTCTTTCCATTCACTGACCAAAGCCTTACTGTCTTGAGTGACTAGTCGCACTGAACCAGAAGTGATCTGCACATCCCCACACACAAAAAATAACAATTTAATCACCAAACACCTACTTTAATTCAACATGAATGACAGAATGTGTTCACACAGCTTGGAATAAAAGAACACCTATTACAGTAACAAATACACTGTGCATATAGTTGTAAAACAGGACACACAGCACCTGAATTAGTTGCTGGTGAGCCACATTTCCACAGAAGAATGTCTGCTGATTATCCACAAATCCTGGAAGTTCAGTCTCCTCCACCTCCTCTCCACTCAACATCAGCACCCTGAACACAGACAAACCCAGCTCTGAAATATACTACAAAAACTTAGAACTACTTGGCAAACTCATCATGATTTACACAGCAAAATTCTGAGCAAAAGAACCGGCCTCAGCAACACATTTACCTGGTCTGGCCAACAAACGAAAGCACCAGCATGTCATCGGTCTCTCTGCCTGCCTCAGAGCGAAGAGGCCATAGTCCTAGGCACAGGCAGAGAATGTGAGAATGAATGTCACTTCAATGTGCAATCTTGAATTACTTAACAATTTAACTGTCTCAGTGCTTAAAGCCTATATTCTAAAATCTGTAACAGTGATTACAGAAAATGGAAGCAAATGAATGAAATGCCAAAAAACTCTAGCCTCAAAGAAGAGGAATTAAATTTCAACCATTGTAACAAGATGGACCAAAACATTATACTTCATCTTAATTTCAGGTTATCAAGAAGTTTTGCACTGTGTAAATGTTAGTGATGAAATGAAGAAGGCAAAAAAATGTAACTAACCTTTGATGCCAGGCAGGTCAATGCTGGCATGCTCATGGATTCCTATTCCATTACGGATGATCCTGAGAGAGCCTTCCTTAAAAGCACCTGAGCAAGTCACCAGCTGCAGCAATAAAACACTTAGTCAATGTCTAAAGTCTGTGATTCAACATGTATGTTCAGTTTCTGTTACGTTTTGTAAATAGGCAAAAAAAAAAAAAAATAGAAAGAAATTAACACAAGTCAGCCTCTAATATTACTATTAGTGAAAGTTAAAGTGACAAAACTAAACAGAAACTGAACATAGTTGAATTGCTTTGCTGTCATAAGAACACATTTAGAGACACATTTAAAGACAGCCCTGCAATCAAATGTAGCTGGCATCAAACAGTTGCATTTCAGACTATTTTATTTGTGAAGTATGAATTATAGAAAATAAGCTGCAAAAAGTGATTTAACATGGTTAATTATTGATCACAACTGGAAAAAAATAAGTAAGAGCAAGATGAGAGGTTTACTCTGTCATTGAAGTTTTAGCATTACTGCTTAAAACAGCCTAAATAAAAACATCACAATTGTAAATCCTTCCTGAATAGCATTACTGAGCCTCAGAACCTCTAGCTACAACCAAAAAAAAGGGCATCATTCAGTTTATATACATTTCAACTGCAGCCTCACCTGGCCTTGACCTTGTCGTTCCAGATCCACCACACACATGTCAACTATGGGGCCAAGGTTAGTGAAGGTCTCCATTACTGCTACATATGATCCTTGGTCATTACTGTCCACATTCAGCTTTAGAGACACAAGAAACTCATTTCAAACAAATGTACAGATTTGTAAAAGTGAGAAAATTAGGTCACAAAACAATGAAGAGTGACTGACCTTAACCAACTGAGAATCTCCGAGTCTGGAGCCAACAAACACGACTCCATTATCCAGGTATGTAAGACATTCAGCAATGGAAGTCTGAAGAAAACAGGCACCCATAAACAGCTGAACAAATCACTCTTCACATGCTTCAAATGTTACACTTGCTGTCTTTACAGGAAAAATATTATTAAAAAAAAAAAACAAAAGAAATAATTCCTAAGGGTTCCCATGATGCAACAGACAGCTGAAATTTTAAAGTGGACAAAAAAAATAACCAAGAGCAAATAGTTCTAAATGTTAGCACCTCTCCCAGAAGTTCCACTCGCAGGTCTTTAAGCACCATGGATCCATCCATTAGCTCCTCCTTCTCCAGCAGCAACATGAACAGTCTTCCATCCATGTCACCCAGCAGATACCGAGAACCATTTGGGTCCACACGATTATGACAAACGATTGTGCTTTGCTATAATTTCAATTCAGAACACAAACAGACTGTAAAGATGATCTGTAAACTTTCAAGCAAAACTGTTTAAGTCTTCTTATAAACTACCTTTATAGTTGGAGGTGCGATTGCCAGGTATTTGTCACCATTGTGGTAAGTGATGGACTCCTGGCCAATGATTATGGCACCTCCAAATGGCTCAGGAACTAAAAAACAACAGATCCACACTTTGAATTTGCATGTAAACTTTCACAGTAAACTTTTGACTACTGACCATACTTCAATCAATTCTGTGCCGCTGCTGAGTGTCTCTCCTGCACTGCTTACCTGGGATGACCATTGAGGCCTCAGCCTCAACATTCTCCTGTTTCCAAGGGCCCTTGTTGAATTCCTTCTCCTTCAGAGACACCTCATATGTCTTCACATGTCGGCCTTGAGGGTCCTAACAAGGGATATGACCTCAATCTTAGATCATAATGGCAAGAAAAGAGTGACTTGGAAAGGTGGTTCATTGCTGATTTTTTTCTTATGAAGAATAAAGAAAAAGATTTGCTGCAACATGCATGGGAAAGGCATCAATTTGGAGATTGTGGCTTAAAGTTGACTTTCACTGAGTCTAACTACCTGTGCATTATGTTTTATCTAAATAAAAACAAAAGCAGCTGTTCCTCATGTGAACGAGAACAAACAGGATGTGATGAGACTGTCAGCAATAACTGTCTGTCAATCATTACATAGAGAGGAATATCTAGGGCTGAGGCACACCACAGCACATGGTGAACCACAACCATGTCCAGCCCTGGGGAGCAGTGATGGGACCAGTACCTTGCTCAAACGTAACTCATGGCAACCTACTGAACTGGGATTCGAACCCACGGCCTCCAATACTGGGTCCTAGTCCACAAACGCTAGGCCACTGCTGCCCCAGAATAATCCCTCAAGAAAACAAATGGTTTGAGTGTTCAGCGCTGCAGAAGCCACAAGCACAGGTCATGAAGGTGCTGAGCAAATGTGCTCTCTCCTCTATAAATTTATCATTCCTTCTTAGCCAAATAAGAACCTGTGTGTGTGCAAAAAAATGCTGATGAGATATGAAACATAACCAGTAGTGAATGTGCTGCTGCCAGTTGAACAGTGAATAAGCTCCTCTTTTGGGTTCATATATTTGAAAATCTGACTCTGAAGGAGTCACTGAGGTGCAGATATGATCAGCTGCCTCACCTGTTACCATATTTTTTCCCCATTTGACAGTAGCACAGTCCCTCAATGCTCAATGGGTAAAGCTTTATTTATTGCTTGTGCTACTTTTATTTAAAAGGAGAAAGGAAAGATGCAAACCAACGGGTTTACTAATGCTATTGTAGATTTAAAATATAATTCATTTGATTACAATTGCCCAAGTCAGGTTGAATCAGAGCCAATTCAGATTATATGAAAAATTGCAGTTTTGTGGAATGCAGCAAGGAAAAATCTATATATAACAATGTTGCAGGATAAAGATGGATCAAATCTGAAACTGGAAAGTACCTGATATATAAAACAGACGGTGGGGGCTTGGCAGCCATAAAGGAAGTGCACATCTATAACCTGCAGCTCCTCCAGTCGGATGTTGAAGGCTTTAAGTTCACGGTTCTCACGATCCAATGGAATAACTTTAAAGAGACCATCATAGAGCCTCAAGCCAATCATGCGACATTCAGGATCCACAATGCCAATGATGCCCGTCTCTGATGGACGCCCAATTCGATCCTTTAAAGAAAAGCAAAATGAAACAAAACTGTTTATTTCCAGCCAAGGTTATGAACGTGATTTAAAGGACAATAAAACTGAACTCTGAGCTAAAGTTTAATTACCTGGACATTTCCATGAGCACGAGTGATGATGTCAATACTGTCTCCGTTCTGTTTGTACTCCAGGATGCATGCATTGTATTTGGCAGTCAAAATGAACAGAAGGTCCTTACTCTCTCCCTACAAAGAGAAGTCAAGTAATTTAGAAAACTTAATACAGAACCCCAAATCTATTCTTTATCAATGACGGTGTTTCTGTGGGGAGAAAAAAAAAATTAGATGCCATTTCTCAGCAACAGGAAAAAGCCTACTTACCTTTGGCCTGAAGAGCTCCATAACAGCAATCTTCCCGTACATGCCCACCTCCTTGACGGGCCGTAGGCCCTCTGCAGTGACCACATAGATCTCCAGCCTTGTGTTCTTTGCTATAAGCAGGTTCAGATCCTCTGCTGAGGTGAAGTGTCCTGTAGGTAGAGGAGCAGAATTCACTCAAAATCCAGGTCACTTTTACTAATAAATGAATAAATCTATTCTTTAATGATCTTGAGGGAAATAAGTACCAGTAGCAAAGAAATACACAAGTTAACAAACACTTAAGCACATATTGCACAATAACAAGCACTATGCAAAAAGCAACACTTCAATTACAAGCACATGTATACAAAAAGCAGGTGCAACGGAAATTGGACAAAATGGGAACAAATTAATGAAAGTTAATTTGAGGGACACTCTGAGAGGATTCTTATTAATCTTAAGGCCCTGATATCACTAACAGCTTGTGTAAACAACTTTACGAAACGTTATGCTGTAGGCAGCGTTATACGAGTCATTTGCTGGCACAGACTGCGAAAAGTGACCGTCAATCTGACCTCAGGGTCCCTGTCCAGATCGGTAGTAAACACACACACACACACACACACACACACACACACACACACACACACACCAGGAGCAGGGGGCTCCATTTCTTGCCCCCAGAAAGCAGTGTTGGGTACAGCAACTTCATCAAGGGTACCCCAGGGTACCCCACTACTCCAGGATTCAAACCCACAACCTACTGGTCACAGGGAGCCTAGTCCCAAACTAACCAGCTGTGAGAAATGTGCAGGGCCGGCCCTGATTCTGAGCAGATCTAGGCACCTTATAAAGAAAAGAATTCAAGGAAATGATTCGTCACCAAGAACAGACACAGTAAAGCAGCACTATCGTGTTAAACGTTTATATTTAATAGTATTGGGGTTGAGAAAACTCTGCAAAATGACAAGCCAGCCAGGCAGCAAGCAGCTTTTAGGAAGGTTTAGTTCTGCAGATCAGAGCAGACTCTGCTGCCACGAGCACGTTTCCTCAACTCGGCTTGGCCACAACTTCAGGTTGCTGACGCAGTGACAAAATAAGATCAGGCATTTAGCAGACATTTTAACATGCAACGTGCTGGGCTAAGACGGTGAGGCTGAAGTGTAAAACATCATAAACTCTGCTCAAAACATCCGGAAACCAGCGAGAGCTCGAGCGGGCGGCTCGGATGTTGCGAACGGGCGAGTCTTCAGCCAGCCCGACTCAACTGCAGGATATGCTGGTGTTTATGAAGGTCGTGGCTGAGTTAAAGCACTGTGTGCTGTCAGGCTGAGGGTGAGAGAGGGTGAGGAACGTGCAGGTAAAGAGAGAAACACGGCGGGCCTGGCTCTGAGGGCGGGAGGAGAGGCTCTCTCTCTCTCTGCTCACCGGTAATGCAGGCGTTCACCGCCGTCGGCTTCTGCGCCGTCACCACGTAGTTGTACGACATGGCGCTCAGACGAGATATGCGAACACCTTTAAATGAACGATAACAACGATCTGGATTTGGTTAGCTTAGCTTAGCTGCTGTGGACGACCATGGATTCGAACCCAGCAGACAGAAAAACAAGCGCAGCGCAGCAGAACTGCGCCCCCTGCGGCCCGGGAGGATTTATTACAGCGCGCGGTCCCACACGGCGGGCCGAGAAAGAGAATAAAAATAAATATAACACCTGGGTGGGCTTTCTGTGTAGTCATTTCCTTTTAAAAAAGTCGGTAAAAAAAAAAAAAAAAAAAAAAAAAATTTATATATGTGTGTGTGTGAGTGTGAGTGTGAGAGAGAGTGAGTGAGTGAGTGAAGTTTATTAACGTTTGTGGTTTCTGACCAAATGAAAAGCTTTTTAAATCTATTTTATAAGGACACATAAGGACAGACAGAGCAGAGCCCTGTCTTTTATTCATGGCAGGATGGCATTTGGGTGGGATATACAATGAAATTGGTCTTGAAGCCTTGTATTCTGAATGTGTCAGACAGTCTGGGAGTGATGGATTAGGTGGCAGAGGTCACATGTCCTGAACAGACAGTATGCTACTTGAAGGAGAAGAAGTCTTAAAGCCAAAGAGAGAGAGCAGGGGTGTCAGGTCTGAGTGGGGCTGATTCACATTATCACTGGCTGGAAGGTGTGCCCCCCTTTCTTGCCAGTAGGACAACGGTATTAGAGACAAACTGACTTAAATCAGACATTGGCATGGACAGTAATGGGCCAAAAAGTGGGTAAAAGGAAGACTTTTTTCCACATTACCTGGCTTTTGCAGGTTCCTGAGCTTTGGAAATGATGTATTATCATTTCAGATCATTCATTATATACATTAACCTTTTTTATACATTTATTGTTTATATATAGTTTGATGTATTTTATCTCTAATCCTTGCAAGACAAACCAGCCTGTACACTGAATGACCTACCATTTGCCGTCCATGGGGCAAAAAACCAGTATTTCATCTGAGCCTCATTGCAAATACAAAGCTTTATTTGAGAAGATCAAGTCACAGCTATTTCCCGATACATAATCTCTGAAAGCTTATGCTCAATGGGTGGTGATTTTAAGGTTCATTATATAAATGATATAAACACAGCTCCCAGCTCAGATTAAAAAAAAAAAAATGGAGCCAAAGAAAAACAGCACAAAGCTGGCACTAAGCGAGCCCCTGAATGACTGTAGTGCTGCAAAAAGCAGCCGTAACTGTGACAGTGACTCATCAGCTCACACAGCTCGCCTACTCTTCTCCTCGTTTCAGTGTTTGGCAGTTGGCATGTGACAATAAGATTTGATTTGTTTTGCTTGCATTTTTCTGGAAGTCATAATTAGAAGATAGCGCATAAAATACGATGACAATATTCCACGCCAAGACACAAGATGTCATAAATGTAATGGAAATTGTAAAGTCAGTCATCTTCCTGAAGGGCATCTGCTCTTTAGTGGCAGCTCTCTGACGGTAATGTTTGAATGCAGCCACCAGATGACACTACATTTCCACCACTGGGCTCCTACACAGCTTCCCACAACCCTGACCGTCACAGTTCTGCACTGCCTGGTGCAGATGAGCTCATACACACCCACAACACATACACTCTCCTACAGGACGGGCAAAAATATATATCAATTAATTTAATATTAATAAATATAAATAGAAAATATTTCATAGCCCTTATTTGGCAGTTAATTATAGGAAAGAGAATTTTCTTAATAAAAAAAAATGTCTCTTTTAGATCAGATGTTGTCCACATGTTGATCTGGTAAATGTTTTACACCGGATGTCTCTCCTGATGTAACCTTCCCCATTTATCTGGGTTTGGTACTGGCACAAAACAAACAAAAAAACCCATTGGTTTGTGCCTCCCTAGTGAGGAAGAGTTGCAGGAGAGATCTGTGACAGATCAGTACCAGCAAGAGTAAAGGGAAGGTTTACAAGATGGTAATGTGACCATGTTATCTGGGTTGAAGATGAAGGCACTGGAGCCAGAGATGGCTGGAACGTTGAACATGCTAACAGTTTCTCTGGGAATGACAATGATGGACAGGATTAGAAATGAGTATATTAGAGGGACAGCTCAGGTTGTACTATCTGGAGACAGAGAAATGAGACTGTGTTGGTTTGGACATGTGGCGAGGTGAGACAAGGAGTGGGCTTGGAGAAGGATATTGAGGATGGAGCTGCCTGACAAGAAAAGAAGGGGAAGGCCAAAGAGGAAGTTTATTGATGCGGTGAGAGAGGACATGTAAGTGATTGGTGTGAAAGAGAAAGATGCAGAGGTGAGGTGCTGTGGAGACCCCTAACGGGTGCAGCTGTGATCAGATATTTGTTTTTTTTTCTATTATGTAATTGTATCTAGGGTTATAAATGACAATTTTAGGGACTAGATCCCAGGTTTGGAAGGTTTTGAATTTGAATCTGAGACCAGTAGGTTGCCCTGAAGTACCCTTGAGCAAGGTACTGACCCTATCACTGCTCCCCGAGTGCAGGACGTAGCTGCCCCCGGCTGCACGGTGTGTATGGTTTAAATGAAGTGAATGCTTTGTGACAAATAGTCAAATAGTGACAAATGACAAATAAATGACAAGTGATCACAATGGCAAATAGTCACTTTCACCTCAATTTCCCTTACTTATATTATCCTACATATCACTTATATAGAGGCACTCAAAGAAATTCCTACTGTGTAGCCAAAAACAATGCAAATATTAAAGTGCTGTTTCAATAAAATGGTAGAACAGTAGCCAAAAACATGAGAAAAAAAGAAGCTTGATTAATGACAATTCCTGAGTAACCTTTAAGCCTGAAAAGAAGCTGATTAGATACTCCAGAAGTTTGTACAGCTCTATTCTTCTCCTTTAGGGATTTTTATTTGTCTAGGATAAAACGATAAAGCTCCAAAGTAAGATGTCTGAGCAAAAGCAGTCCAAGTTGTGAGCCAGAAGAAAAGAATGAAATTAAACCCAAAAGGAGAATTAGCATCTCTGTGCAAGAAGCATGGAATAATAAGCAGATTTTTTCCTCACTTTATTTGAATAAATGTAAAAGCAGACACACTTTATTTGGAGAATTCTCTGTGATTCACATTCACATGCTTTAATTGTTATGAGCAGGTAGTTCCCATGGGGGCATCTGATTGGATGAGAAGTGCTCTATCTGTGATAAGTGTTTTTTTTTCACAATATCTGTATGAATTCACAGAGCACTTGCTTGTTAAATGATTAATGATTTAATAGCTTAAAATGACACGTGTCTAATAATTTAATCACGTTCATTAAACCGCATGTCTTATAGGTCCCCCGCATTGCAGTTAAGGCCACATGGTTAGAGGGTTGCGGGTTTAAACCTCAAGATTGGCATACAAACCGTTCATGAGGGAATGGTGGGGATGGGCGAACAATCCTTTCCAACTCCCACATGCATGGATGAAGAGCCAAGGCACCCCAGAACTGCCCCCTGGGAGCAGTTATCTCTGCCCACTGCTTCTTCTCCTACTGGTGTGTCTAGAATGGACTAAACGCATTGCTCTCTGTTCACAGTTTGTGTGCAACCACAAGCATTTAATTTCATTTCTGAGCAGCTAATTTTATATAAGATTATGTTCTAAAAGAAACCTTTCGTTCTAAAAGAAACCTTTTATTAAACAACTTCAAAATGAATCAGCATTTTTGACAACATATCATAATAATCCCAGTTTCACATGAGATGGGAAAATATTTATCCCTTTATTGAATTTCAATGAGGTCCTAGAATTAGAGGTAGACAAGGGGAGGATTAAATGGATGGATTAAAAATATGTTATATACACTACAGCATACAGCAGCTTCTCTCTTTGGAGGAAGGATAGCGTATGAGGAAGGCTTTAAGTTCAACCTTGGTCACAAACGATTTTTACCCAGGTCAGGGACAAACACAGATGCTCTAATTCTCTCCCCTGTGTCTGTAGTGGACGTGGCCACAAAGGATCAGATGTAAGGGGATCAGAGATACAGACCTAAGAGCTCTAAAGGCCGAACCTAAAAGACACTCTCTCTAATCCATATAAGCAATGTGTACAAAGTATGAGTCAAACCCTTTTCCTGCTGTGTGAGAATCAGAACATACAGCATCAGCGAAAAGCCATTTTGGTTCAAAGATTTTGACATTTAATTTGTCACATTACTATGACTGATGGGTGTTTTAATGAACTGATTCATTTTGTGAATATTATATAACATAATATTATATAAACAGTTTATATAGGCTCTGCTGATGTAATGGATTTAGTGCACTTATTGCTGACAGATGTTCCGTTCCTCACACATTTATTCTCAGCAGAATGGGATACCTTGGAGTAGCTGCACATGGGTCTAAGGTCACATGATATTTGGGTAAAGGGCTATAAAGCCATCAGTGGGCTTTGGATCAGTAGTTCTTCCAATTCTTTTGGGATAAGTTGGAGCTGTGTTCCAGAACTAATCATCCAGCATCAGCACCTGACCTCATGTATGCTCTCTTGGCCAGATGCAATCAAATCCCCAAAGCAGTGATCTAGGGTAACATCTAGGGTAAAGCCTTTGCATAAGAGAAGAGGGTGCTACAGAAAAAAAAAAAAACATTTTGGATGAGCCGATTGGGTACATCTCAGTGCATTTTATGGCTAATTTGATCACCTTAATTCATTTCCAAAGAGACATTTGACTCGTTTCAGAGTTGTGTAGGTTGCAGTACAGTACAGTCACAGTAAACACAGTATTTATCACAAGAAGAAAAATGAATAAATGTTTAAATTTTGCGTTTACTCCAGGTGCAGTCTATCAGAAAAGACATGCTTGATGTCCACCATTTGCTTCCTTAAAGTTGTCTGCAATGACTGTCTGTAGCAGTGGACTGTAGCAGTCTGTAGTGTGGATAAGTCTGCAACCCCTTAATTAAGAGCTGGATGTGGCTTGAGCAGCTTCAGAGAAATTTCACTATAGTTTTGCTACTTGGGTTCATTGGGTGATTATATACATTGTTGAGATCTTTAGTTAGGTTTGACTCCCATCTGCAATTCTCAAATAAAGATGCAACTTTTTGACACTAAAAACACTTTTACTGAGTAACTGCATTTGAGTTAACTGGAAAAATCTATAATGTTATTACTTTTAGACAAACTCTTTTCCAAGATAATTAATGAATAGAGTACTTTCTCCATCAGTCCAGTATCTAATGTTAATATAATTGTCAAACAAAAATAAACAGAATGACAAAAGCTTTCTTCTTGTGAAAATCATGAGCATACATTCTAAAATAATTTTTTTTAACGACCCACTGTCCTGTGAAAACTGGACTGCTTATCACCGTACACAATGACAAAACGAATTTGCTCAATAAAATAAAAGAGAAGCAGACCATGCAAGCCATGTGTGCCCTTTTAAGAAGCAAGTGTTATGAGAGCACACTGATCACTGTGGCAGTACGAGCTCTCGCCCACAGACACAGAATAATTATCGCTGTGTTTGTGGTTTAGCACTACCCTTCAAAAAGCATGAGCCTATAACTTTCATGAAAAGCTACTGCTGATACTTCAAGGCTAGTGCTGGAGCTTTTTACTCCACATTACAGGAAGTGTTGGGGTGGGGATTAAATTACCCTTATTATTTGTGGATGATAAACTCATGTTTGGATGTATGAATTTTTTTAATTCATGCAGTGAATTCACACTACTTCAGAGCAACAATGTGATTGAATTGTTATTGTTCAGCGGGTTTTGGATTATTATTTCTGATACATTTTCAATTACAGTTAGAGTTAAAAGCCAGAAATGAGGATGGAAAACGTACAATCAGTGCATTACTGCCCATTATATGTCAAAGTGATTGGTGCTTTTAAAAGTGGCATGCCACCATTTCAGTGAAAAAGGAAAAAGACTGAACCTTGTTCTGCATGTGACACAAGGAACATTTGTTTAGTTTCTATGGCTTTGAGATCTGTTTATGTAAATGACCTCTTTTTTGATTTGCTGCCCTGTAGTGCAGTCAGGCTTGAGACATTTGTAATGAGAACTGGAGGAGCCAAACTACTGTGGGCTAGGTAGGAACATATATGCAAATGCATTGGTTTTGGGTCATAAAAAAAAAAAAAAAAAAATTTAGTTAAGCAGATTGTTTCTGCAGTTTGTCGAGGCACAGTGGTTTGTGCTGTGGCCACATAGAAAGAACGTTTTGAGTTCATTTATCAGCTGGGGCAGTCTAGGTGGAGTTTCCTCCTACAGACGGTAGGTGGATTAATGATGCTAAATTGGTCCCTAGGTGTGATTTTGTTTGACTGTGTGTCCGTCGAACAATGGATTAGCGACCTGTCCTGGGTGTTTTTCACCCCATGAGTGTTGGGTTAGGCTCCAACATCCCACACAAGCCGTTCATTTGCTCATCTGATGGATGTATTGATTTCCATGTGTGGAGTGAATATTTACGTTCATCCACTGTAACTACAAAAAAGCTTGAAAAGTTAATCTTTCAGTGGGCTTTATTGGACTCTTTAAATAGTGTTCTAATTTCGTAGCTACAAAAAGACACAGGGGGGTGTCATCTTTCAGTGCAGTGATATTGCGCGCACTTGGAGGTGAAAGCATCAAGCCTCATTTCCATAAACAGGCGGCCCCGGCGATGTCAGGGCTGTAGCAATTTACCACCGAACAACCCACACAGATGCCAAAGGTGCCTTCTGCACAGACCCATAAATAAGGCATAAGTGTTTGTGATTAGAATGAATATATACATGTGGGGTGTGTGTGTGTGGAGTTGAGGGGGTATATGTGAAGTGTGTGAAGTGCTGACAGGGCTGGGAGGCCAAGAGGCACTGTGCTATGATTTATAGGTCCTGATTGGAGTCTGTGTGTGTGTTTGTGGGTGTGTGTAGGGGTGCAGGGTATATGGAGGCCCAGAAACGTATGCACCCGCTTTTTTGTAAGTGTGTAAATGATGCGTGTGAGAAAAGTGAGCGAGATTTATGGATTCGGACTTGATTTCCATAAGCTCGAACCTTTTTTGCCTCTGAGCTTTCCCTACTGAGATGAAAAGAAGGGCTGTGTGTGGGAGGCTGAGTAGGTGGTTGTTTATGTGTGTATTCTGAGAGTGTGTGAACATTTAATGTGTCTGTTACAGTTAGAAGGTTTGCATCAATGTTTTCTTCTCGTCTGCTCATTTCCTATACGGAGCCATTAATTAATCCATCAGTAACCGCCAGCCATCACACACTGACGCAATGGCACATAGCAGCAAAAACACACCCTGCCAGCATCTCTGCTTGCTGACCGTCTAAACTCTGCCTTTAATGAACTCCCTTTGTGTGCCCCACTGTTTATCTTTCCCACCATGCATTAGCTGTTCTGTTTGGTGGGTTTTAAAGGGCTCTGGACTCATGAAGCAATGCCCAGTGCTTCAAACCGAGCAAGCTGCCAAATTCAATAGACCAGAAGTCGCAGAGGGGGGTCATTTTCTTGTTGCCTGTCAACATGTAATTGACTGATTGAGGGTAATTGATTGGATCGTGGATGTTTTCACCTGCACTCTAAGCGCTTAATCAGCAGCTGATGTAAAATCATCAACGCTTAGCATATAAGGAGTGTTCCTGCAGGGGGAAATTATGGTCAGACAGAACAATAAATATTTGTCTGACGTACACTTGTATTAACGTACATTTAATTGAATATCAGTTAAAGGCAATATGAATGGGAAATAAAGCCTCTCACTCACTCACTCATTTTCTTAGCCACTTGTTCTGATTAGGGTCACAGGCAGTGCTGCAACCTATCCCAGCTTTCCCTGGGCGAAAGCCAGGCAATTACCCTGGACAGGTCACCAGTCCACGCACGTGAAATACGTGACGCATGCACGTGAAATAATGTTAATATGTTTAAATAATTCTAGAAATTTATCACCGTAATAATGAAACATCCCATCACAAGTTCATTCTCATTCTTTTGGCAGAAAACATATAATTATTTTTCTATAATTTATAAAGTGCATAGAGCTCAGTTCAGGGGATCTGCCAGACAAAATCCACATTTACAATTTGAATCTGTTTTATGCTTGATCATGCTTAAAGGAAATTTAATTGAAAACATTGTAGGAGATTCCCTGAATACACAGTCACTAACTAGTTGTGATCATTTAACATCTTTTTGTGTTTAACAACCATTTATTACCGTGGCACAGTGGGTGGACCTGCCACCTCACAGCAAGAAGTTCCTGGGTCCGATTCCCAGGCGGGATAGTGCGGGTCCTTTCTGTGTGGAGCACATTCTCGCAGTGTCTGCGTGGGTTTCCTCCAAGAGCTCCAGTTTCCTCCCACTGTCCATAGACATGCAGGTCATGTGGATTGAAAATACTAAAGGTGTAAGTGTTTGTGTGTCTGCCCTGTGATGGAATGGCTACCTATCCAGGGTGTTTCCTCACCATTCACCCTGTTAGAGCTGGGATAGGTTCCAGCACCCCCTGCGACCCTAATTAGGATAAGTGGCTATGAAAATGAGTGAGTGAGTGTTATTTATTAAAGACCTTGGTATTATAACGGGACAGTAATGAAGTATGCTGTACAGTTTAGTTAGATTTAATATTCATGCTCTGAATTTTAGAAGTCTCTGCACTGTTATTCTATTGAGATAGTAGAATTTCTATGAATCTGTATCAAACTAAACATGCAATATGTGTCAAATATCTCTAACAGCAGCATTCTGCACAATGTAGAGTTCTTTTGAATAAATAATCCATCTGAAGGTTTGTAAGCACATTAACTTGCAGAAAATTTACAGCCATTGTTCAGCCCACTGGAACTAATTGCTGTCCAGACTGACTAATTAAGCCAAATGACTGAAGTCAGGCTGCTTTAGGAGTTCTGTCTGAGCCGAGACCTTCTTCTGTTATTAAACATCTGCCCAGCATGCATGCTGGAAATTTTTAGAGAAATATTGAAATGTTTTTAAAATGTTTGTGTCTGTGTGGGTGTGTCCGAACCTGCTAGTAAATCCATAGCAAATCAGTGATAACCTGCAAAGTTGGCTTTCTTTTGTGTTACAGAGACTGAGATTAGATTTGAGTTTAGACTCTGAACACAAGTTGCAAATGAAAATAATCATTTTAAGAAGGAAAATTTTGTCCTCTGATGTCTTCATCCTCACATTTTAATTGCCCTCTTGGAGGTTATAAATGACAGAGCATGAAAGTACAGCCTTCACAAAGTGGGATACGTGTTAATATAGTGTTACAACCAAGCTAACCAAAATAAACACAGAATTAGTCAATCCCAATAAAATCAAAAAAGTTTATTTTTGGAGATTCCTATTTACAGGATTGTTGAAAACACATGGCAGAGGAAATGAATTCATTTTTAGTGCTGATATTTCTGGGTGGTCGAAATGAGCTTACCATGCTTCCTCTGAATTAATCATAAGTGTTTTCATGTATTTTTTACAGATTGAGGTTGGAAAGCTTATCCAGAGACATAAAATTGGACTGAATTTATTGTGTTTGCAAAAAATGGCTTGGATGTATAGCGCTCTACCCAACATGTGGGACATGGCCTCGTGTACTGACAAGGTATAAAAACAAATCTTTGTGCACGTGGATATGCGTGTGTGTATGTGCAACAGCCCCTGGCATGATAAAGATCATTTTAACCACTGTGTTACAGTGTAGGCGTTTTAAAAAGCACCAAAAATCCTTCCTATAAAAAAAATTAAAAAATAGACGCTGCTGATTTGAAACCCCTGGAGCATTGTTCTTGCTTATTTATTGTTTATTACGGTGCATCTGAAAAAATGTCTGCTGCCCATTACTCCTATAAGCCCCACACCCTGATGTGTGTGTCTCTGGTGACTCAATGGGCCGGCTCTGCTCTGCCCTGGAGCGCTGTAAAGTTTGACTCACATGCTACATTAGACACAGTGCTGTCAGCACCAGGCAAAAAGCAAGATGAGAGAGAGGGAGAGGGAGAGAGAGAGACAGACAAACAGAGTGAGAAGGGGGAGAAAAGAGAATAAAAGAGGAATGGGGGGGCTCCCACTAAAGGATGGAACGGAGCAATGTGAAAATGTAAGCCTGACTCTAAGAGGAATTACCTCCGGGAAGATCGTAGCGGAGGATGCTGGGGAGAACACTCAAAGCAGGTCAGGCGAAGAGGAGACTGGGAGTTTTCCACACTGTGCTACAACTGACCTTAACCTGTAATACTTCCGAAGAGCTGGGAATGAACTACTTTCTTATAAATAGACAACAGTGCTGTGTTACTTTCATTTTGCAGGGTTGCTTGGAATATTCCATACTGTACAATTACCTCAACAGCTTCTCGAGAACAATTATTTTTTTTAAATTTTGTGACATTTAAGAATTTAGGAATGTTAATTAGACTGGGCACTGGTAGGCATCAAGAAAAGAAATGCAATGCAATTTCTCTGAATGATTAACACTGCACACAACTGAGCTAGTTACTTAAGCCCCATAATCCAATTTGTGATAAATTTGAACTCAGGAGTGGCTTGTTTTTGAATGAAGCATGGATCTAATTGTGTCGACCAGTGAGAGGCTCTCGAAGCATCTCATGCTGTGGGTGACGGAGGGCTATGGAGCTTTTATTCCTGTGTTTAGATGCTGTCTATCGGCAGAGCCAACAGGCCGCAGTCTGTCACAGTTCAAATTGTGATTTTTTGCACACAGTAGTACAACTGACCTGAAGTGTTTGCCAAGGGTTAAGGCCATGAGCCGAGCCGGTCAGCTTGCTCGCAATATTGGGTTCTGCTTCAGAAATAGGGAATTATGTTCTGTCCCTTTGAACTCTTCCCCCGGTGCTGGAAAACAGATTCAGGGGCAGCAGTGCCTATCACACTTCTCATTATTATTCCGCACAAAAATATGCTGCTGACCTCCTATCAGTCCCTGAAAACCTAGCCAGGCAGATAGCTTACAAAACAGGGTCAGGCTTCATAAATGGAGGGCCATGTTCCTGTTCCCCTGCCCTCCATTTCCACCACCACACACATACACATACATAGCCAGCAGGGCCAAGCAAAGCTCAGCTGTGGTGTTCTGACACTCCAGCTGACCATTTGCACAGGTTTTGAATGACAACACGTAATAAAACACAAGAGCAATCCTAGCATCTGGGAAATGGGGCTTGGCAGACAGAGTAATTAATTCAGTTTCAAATCAGCTTTATTCATTTATTTATTTATTTAACACCCCCCCCCCCCCCCACCCTCCCCTTTTATGATACTGTCATAATTTAAATGGCAAAAGCCCCAGAACAGGGGATAAAAGAGTGGCTGCCAGGAACAATGCAGTCTCAAAAGTATCATGACCTACAAATCAGTTTGATTTTGGGGCGAAGCAGCTTGTGTAAGACTCTTTACATGCAAATGTATGCTTGATGAAACTTTCTTTCTGCTACATTTTCAGTGTCCAATCAGAATACTTTAACTATGAAGATCTAAAAAGAAAATGGTGGTTAGATTTGCATATTAATATTCTTGACTTTTCACTACAGGGGTTGAAAGATTTTGGAAGAAGTGAAACCAGTTATACATTCTGCAATCTGTGATATAAAAACAGCTGCACAGTACATCATAACTATAAAAGTGGACATTTTCACAGTTAGAAAAAGTAGGACTTTTAAAATCATGTACAACTTTTGTATTTATATAGCTTTTAAATGAATATTAAAACCAAATATGTGTAATTGTGATCACTGCTGCAGAAACGCTACTTATTTTTAAGTGAATGTAAAGTCATTTTGAGCATTGTTCAGTTCATCATTAAAGCCTAGTGTCCCAGTCATCGGATCCTAGTCATTGCCATGCTCCCAGTCCCAGGATTACTGACCCGGGATTCTCATCTCATCCATCACTCCCTTCACCTGTTTCACCTGATTTCCCGCACCTGCCAGACTGCGTATTGAGTTACCAAGCCGACCCACAGTCAGCCGATCTTTGCTGAATGTTAAGGGTGTATGCTGATTTTGTCGAATAAACAAGACTTACTTGGTTTCGCTGTGCACTTGCGCCTCCATTTCTCTTGTTTTCTCTTGCACGAGTATGACACCTAGGAACTGAATTCATTATACCTCACTTAAACCTCTGTTCTGAATATGCTACTTGTGTGAGCTACTGATGGAAGTTATGAGGTAAGTACACTATCTAAATCATCCCTGTTGATTGGAGCAGCGGTGGCCTAGTGTTTAGTGGTTAGTGGTTAGGCCCCAAGATCAGAAGGTCATGGGTTCAAATTCCAGACCAGTAAGTTGCCTTGAGCTACCCTTGAGCAAGGTACCGTCTCCATCACTGCTCCCTGGGGGCTTTCAATAGCTGCCCACTGCTGCATATGTGTGTGTATGGGTTAAATGCAGAGGATGCATTTTTTTGTGTTTCACTGTGTGCTGTGCTGTGTTTCACAATGATAAATAATCACTTCTACTTCACTTCAGATCCCTCAAATGGTAAACATGTAGGCCCATGTCTAAGTGGTGCAAGTGGCTCTGCAAAATACATTTACATTACATTTACGGCATTTATCAGATGCTCTTATCCAGAGCGACTTACATGTCCTAATTTCAGGGACAGTCCCCCTGGAGCAACTCAGGATTAAGGGTCTTGCTCAGGGACCCAGTGGTGGTAGTGCTGGAGGTGGGATTTGAACCAGGGCCCTCTTGATCCAGAGGTCCGTAGGCAAGTACCCTACCACTAGACCACCACCGCCACCCCTAAAATATATGATTACATATTCTTCTGTGAAATGTTTTATAGTATTTGCTAAAGAAATGCAATTGCAACATCAGTTTTTTGGCAGAAACCCCATCTCTGATTGCCATTTATGGCAGTGAGAGAGACAGCAGAAGTGGCAGGCTTGGGACTGGCAGCAGGAGTTTACCCCCTGCAGATTGCAGGCTGGACAAGATGGGACCAAAACAGGCAGAGAAAGAGGGTCTGAAAACACAAGCCCGCTGATATGGTGAACAGGTTGCAAAGGAGGATATCAAATGTCTGCTGGTCGCATAATGGCTGAGGGAGCTTAATCAATAACCTGATCTCCCTCATTGAACTTGTGCTAAATCTCTTGTTTATGATACCTCAACAGGAGCCGGCACGTGTTCGCATTCACAAGGAAATTAATATTGGTTAACTTTTCAGGGAGTCTCCATTTAGCCTACTAATTGGACAATTAAGATGAATTTCATCCATGATGAGTCAATCTGCATGAAAGTATCCATCTCTCGTTCCTGCCATCTGCTTGGAAAAGTGTGGGGAATAGCAGGATCTCCTGAGTAAGAGCTGCACTGGGAGAAAGTGTGCAGGAAAGCGCTAAAAGCAGAGCTGCAGTTTGCTTTATTTAAAGAGGCTTTGCTCAGGGATTATGCAGTTTGAAGGACTAAAAAACAACATATTTGTGCTGATGCTCTCAGAAGGCCTGAAAATATGCACACTTCATGCATTATACAACCTATTCTTGTAATTCTTGCTTTTAAATTCACTTAAGAGAAATAGTCTTACCTTTATAGAGCAAAGTGTAAAGTGCGTATGAGCAGAGAAGACGAATGATTGGTGGATGCCAAAGTTTGTAACTTGGATCACATTTTTAATGCACTTTCAGCTCAAGCTTTTCAATATCGTTTGAAATATTTGGAAGCAGAAAATGATTTGGTATTGCTTTGTATTTGGCACACTAAGGGTGTTTTTAAAATTGTAATTATATCTAATGCCAGTAGGAAAATGATTACTTCTTGCCTTTGTAGATTTGAAACACATGTAAATATTTTTGGGACCAATTTACATTAAGAAGCTCCTAATAATAAAATCGAAATTGTGTCAAATGAATTGAAGGTTATTAATAATATCTTTCACTTTCACTTCATAAGAAGCAGATGCTTTTAGAAGCTTGAAGATTCCCAACACTGTAGATTCAGTGCACCGTCACTGGCCAAGCAAAGGCGCAATTAATGCAGGTACAGAAACGTAAACCTGAACAACTGAGTGGCTCTAGGCTACATTATTACAATATACTGCACACCTTTTCTCTGATATAAAGCATTAAGCACCCGGTTAATAGAATGGAGAACACATTTTTTGATCAAATCAGAATGCATGTAATGTTATGTTGAAGTGAGATCTGTTTTAGTGTTTATGTCCAAAAGGGATTTTTAGATTTGTGGTTAAGGGCCTGTTTATATTGGCAGTTTTTGGTGGATTAAATATGTAAAGTATTATTTGTTGTGTGCTGTACTGACTGTGTTTTTGGTTGTGTGCACCTAATGCTGGTGATATTTTAACTCACACTCACACACATTTAGCAAGCAAAGGGTCTCTGCAGGTGGGAGCTGAAGGGCCTCAGGCAGCTTTTGTGTGCAATATTAGAACGGAAGAACATTAATAACAGAGACAATTAAAGATATAATATGTGGAATATTCATTTCATCATCTAAGGTTAGGATGGCCACAGGCAAAAAAAAGGCAGCAGGGGTGCTTTGAAAGAGAGTAACTTAGTGTTGGAGACACTATATAAATAAACCACGGCACCAGAGTCTGGTAAGACTGGTGATGAATAACTGCTCCCAGTTGGCAAAATCATGGTCCCTTTAATGAATTTTATAAAACGTGTATTAACTGTTGTCTTAACGAGAATACTGGAACTTCTTTGCTAAAATATTTTAGCTGGCAACACTATATAGTTCTTGGAAAACAGTCAACATTCTTATGTACTCAGAGGGCCAGGAGATACATATGGTTCACAGATTATACAACCTGATTTAGTGGGTTGATATGCTTTAAAATTCACTTGTGAGAAACATTCCCACCTATATTTGTCTGCTTATTCCGAAGACATTTACGTAATAGATATTACAAAACTGGCCCACTGGTGTCCAGGTGACTAGTGGAGATCAGGGGCAGTTAGTCAGCCTGGTGTACCATTTTCATCGCAATATAAATATAAAACAGCATTCCTTTAGGTTTAGTCTCAGGTATTTAAGAAAAAATCACTTTTATCTGGTGTGAAGAAACCTACAAATGTACCCACTATCCAAACATATTTATAAGCCATTTATTGGCCTGAAAATAAATCCATTCCTTTAGGTTTGCTCCAAGGTGTATGATTCTTTCATTCTGGTTTTGTAGAGCATGATCAGTAGAACCTACAAACAAACCTGCTGCTCCTTGCAGTGTTGCAAGTGCCACTAGTATTCCTCAGGGGCGTAATTAAACCTCCACCTCAAAGCTGACATAGCACAAACAGTGCAGCCCACACAGTGCTCACCCCAGTCACCAGTGGCCAAAACCTCACTATTGAACTGGACAACCCAATACTGAACCATCAATGTCTCAGTGGATTTAGTAATCTCCAATGCTAAAGCTAATGTCTTTTAATATCCTCTGTGTACTTAAAATATCCACACATAGTCTCAATTTGTGGGCAATAGACATATGTTGAAGACAGAATGTAAGGACTTTGGTAATGGATCACATATTGTGTGGACGAATGTTAAAAAGTGAAAGAACGAAAATTCCAGAGTTGTGGCCAAAGCTTTAATATTTCTGAATCCTGTAATTCTAAAGGCTCTTGGCTTTTATGGGAATTGATGTACAAGTAATATTATCACAAGTTAAATGACTTAGGAATACAACTGTCAAACAATATGCTGAATTATTGAGTATATATATATATATATATAATATATATATATATAATATATATATATATATATATATATATATATATATATATATATATATATATATATATATATATATATATATATATAATATATATATGTATGTATGAACTGCAGAACATAACACATAATGCATTCAGGCTGACTTGGATGTACCTGTTTGCCTCCCTTTTTTCTTTATATGCTACCCAGCAGGCTTATGAATATGTCATTTAAAATAAATAAAGAAACAAAGGTTTATAAGTTTTCACTAAAGTGTCTTTTCGAGAAAAAACACAGGTTACTGATTTTGTTGGATCAGCACTTATTTAATAAAATCCTAGCAATTGTGTAGAGATGTGCTCTACCTCCACAATCTTTTATCCCTCTTTTTATCTCCCAGAAAGTGTTCAATAGAAGGCCTGCCTTTCAGGTGGCCTTGATAGATACGGTTCATGAGAAAATCTGCCTTCACATGGGCCTGATTTCACGCATATCAGAGCATTTAAAGCAGCGGGAACATGCGTGAAAGTCTGGCCTGAGCACAATATCTGAGGTTAGGATGTGAGCTGTTGGCTTTTCAGCTCCAGCTCCACTTCTCCTCTCTTCCACAGTTACTCTACAATCATGATACTTTTGTGGAATGGAGGAGAGTCACATAAAAAGGAAAGGGTAACTACAGTCTTTTTCAAGACCCCATATCATGGAAAAACAAATCTTGCTGAAATTGATGTACTATGTATACATTGGTCAAGGCTCAAAATGTACCCTTTATTCCACAGTTTATACAGAGCACATATAAAACTTGGCTACAAGAACACACTATTTTGAAATTATTATGACTGTGGTGTCGCAACTCATTTACATTTGACCTCCCATTTAGTTTCTAGCAATTCAGCAGCTCATTGAAACGCAGAGGCCATTTACATATTTCAGTGTTAAACATACAGTGTAAGAAATGATCTATTTATTCTGTTAATCAAATGATTAAGAGATAATTCTCAAATTTTTAAAAATGAAATTAAAATAGTCATATTTTTCTATATGCAACCAGAATAAATACAACCTTTAAAAATGGGTTCTTTAAGGGTTCTATCATAAAGGCGGTTTATGCTTTTACAGTGCTGTGCAAAAGTATTAAGCCACCCCTCGTTTCTTTATATTTAACTGGGGAACAAGAGTTAGTGAATGGTCTTTACTAAGCCACAAGACTTTTTAAAATAACTGTATAGCCCAAAAAAAGGTATCAGCCAAAAAGTCTATAGAACCGTTTTTGTTAGGACTTTAAATTTTAAAGTGAAGTGAAAGTGACTTTGAGAAACAGCACAACACAACAAAGTGCAGCCTCTGCTTTTAACCCACACAGCAGGGGGCAGCTATTTAAAGCACCCAGGGAGCAGTGATGGGGACAATACCTTGCTTGAGGGTAACCTACTGGTCTGGGATTCAAACACATGAGCTTCTGATCCTGGGGCCTGGTCCCAAACCACTAGGCCACCGCTGCCCCGACGAAAAGAAAGAAAGAAAAAAATATATTTTGAGTATGAACCCTATTGGACCTTTAGGCAGTCTAGCATACAAAAACACAGCTGTAGAACAAGTCACATTCCTTTGCCTGCAACATATTGTAGTGTGCGTTTCCTAGTGGTTTATGTTGTTTCATGTTTTTCCTATATTTGTACTGTTTACAGGCTTAATGGCTTTCCGCAGCGTACATGACTGAGGCAGAGAAAAGCTTGCTCTGTTTTCTCACATTCTTTGATGGAAAGGTGTCCCAAAGAGCCTGCAGGGCACTTCAGAAGTTGAATCCAGAATGAAATCCCTCTTTCTGTTCTCCTGAGTCTTTCTAAATGCTGAAAATAATAGTTTGTAATTTCATTTAATAAATCATCAGGGTATCGTATTCTCCCTGGCTGCTGCAAGAACATGACAGTGTGTGTTCAGTTATGAGAGACAGAGGGAGAGGCTTTGGATGGGAACACTGGAAGCAGCATTTAATTCATGTGTTTACATTGGTGAAACACTCTCTGGGGTGGCGTGCGATGCTGATTGCATTTCCTGCACTTGTCAGAAAGGAGCCGTGCAGCAGCAGCTTTAGATTAAAGCGCCTCTCCAGAGGAGGTAAGGAGAGGACTTCATTAAATCATTGACGATCCTCCTCTCTCCACTGTATGACATTAGACTTAGGCCTGCCTTCTCATCCTCCTCCTCCTCCTCCTCCTCTGCTCTCCAAAGCACTGACCATCTGTTTCCCTGACCTGTTCTGCCTGCGTTTCTCTGGCCGTTGAAACTGCTAGGACTGTTTTTCTCTCCTACGCATAAGAGCTTATTGTTTATTACCCTGCAGGTGACTGGCTACTGCGTGAGCTGCAGGAAAAAGAAAAGTGGGAGGTAAGCGGCTGACAATTTGCTGTCAACTCCCACTCTTAGCACAATGTCTTGCTTAGTGTTAAATTATACGAGGCTCGTTGACATTCCAGAAAGAAAACCTCAGCACCTTGACCTGCTCTTGGGACTCTGACTGCATGATTATCTCAATGAAGCTTCTGATTATCTTACCAGTGTAATCATTCATTAAGAGTAGCATAGATTGTATATATACAGATGCATATTCATAGGGCACTCTTGAGAAATGGCTGCGATTTGTAGGGCCATGCTGAAGCCTGTGATGTGTACAAGCACTTGCAGAAGGCAC
The DNA here is from genome assembly GCA_017165825.1 of Hepsetus odoe. Classification (NCBI taxonomy): domain Eukaryota; kingdom Metazoa; phylum Chordata; class Actinopteri; order Characiformes; family Hepsetidae; genus Hepsetus; species Hepsetus odoe. Next base: position 22,204,269 of record CM029375.1, on the reverse strand, counting down.
AGCGCAAACAGCTTTTTAAAAAAATCTGTTGAATTCTTAGAGTGCACATTTCCTAAACAGCACTGTTTGTGAAAGGAAATGCTTGATTTGGACACAGTGGGTATACTAACATGAAGAATGTGCTAATGCATTAATTGTAGCTGTTTATGATTAGCAATTATGGCAGTTGAAATTAGGATATAATCAATATAATTATAACAGCAGTGCTCCACAGCACATTAAGAAACACAGTTAGTTTCATGTCAGTGTCATATCACCGACTTTGCTTTGATTTCTAAGCATTTAGTTTAGTGCTCTATTTTGCAAGTCATGCATAATGCCTTTATTATTTCATTTACATTTGCAGCATTTAGCAGACACTCTCATCCAGAGCATCTTCCATTGCCTAATTACAGGGACAGTCCTCCTGGAGCAACTCAGGGTTAAGGGTTTTGCTCAGAAATCCAATGGTGGTAGTGCTAGAGGTCGGATTCGAACCTGCGGCCTCTTGATCCATAGGTCCATAGGCAAGTACCCTACTACTAGACCACCACCACCCTATTTACATACATGATTATGTTATTATGTTATGTGATTTCAACCTCATAAATATGAACATAAGTATTTATGAATAAACATGCCCAATGCATGTTTCCTTTCTTCAGTACATCTACTCATCCATCTACTCATCCATCCATCCATTATCTGAGCCATTTATCCCTGCTAGGCTTCATTCCACAGGATGAAAAACAGAGAAATGCCCCATGCAGTTTGCACACAAAGACACAAAGACAAGAATGCTCTTACTTAGAAACAAGGTACCACCTCCTGCTGTACCCTTATGAATTTATATATAATACCGCTGTGCCACCATTATGAGTACTTTTGATGAAATAAATGCATCTGGTAACTCTATAAAAGACTCCAGAAGATTTTAAGCAGCAAGCAGTCTCAAGGTTGCTGAGAGTGAAAAGTTTCCTAAAGTTCTCAATATGTGATGTGCAATGGAAAATGTTGCTGGAAAGTAACTAAGAACTAAGAACTAATCATATCATCCTGCTGCAATCATCTATCGTTTTACACCTTATCCAAAAGTAGTACAAAGACAGCTACACAAATTCAACTCAGCTTGAAGAAAGGTTTGCACTTTGGGTATGACCTCAAGAACACACAGCCACAGTACAGATATACAACTCTTTCTGAGTAAATGGTTATGAAGAATTACATCTCAACAAGGAACCATGAGTGGAACATTCAGCTTCAACACTGTTAATCAAATGATTAAGAGAGGTCAGGTGAAAGTGCTAATATAAATCTGACCATCTCTTAACTTGACAGTTTATCAAGAAGTTTGAAACTGGGAGTCCAACAGAGGGAGCATCATACCTTCAGGGAATTGAAAATGGTTTGCCAAGAAGAACATGATAAACAAGGTTGCAAGAAGCAAGTAACTTCTGATTGTAGACATCTTGAATCAACTGTTCAGATCAAAGTTTGAGGCCAGACAAATTTGCTTGAAAAAAGTCACTTATTCACCATATAGCAATTTGATGTATGTCAATGACAATGACGGTGTGTAACTTACTGAATTTGAATTAGTAGACATATAGGAAGCGCTATGTATGAAGGGCTAATTTTCCAAGCACAAATGACTTGAAAGCTGTTGCTAAGATCAGCATGAGTGGAACAGAAGCACAGATGGAGTGCACCAGACCAATGTGTTTTGTCTGACAAATTTAATACTGTATAGGACACTCAGAGCTCAGCATCCGGCAGAATAACAATTAACCTTTTTAAGCCAGAGCTTATCATTCGGTTACTGACATTTATGAAACCTTTACATTATGCATTATTTTTTTCTGTCCTTTGTAACTTTAGAAGGGTGATTTCTTATTATTTCATATAGAAAGTTTATTCTATGGGGCAGTGGTGGCCTAGTGGTTAGGGTGTTGCCCGGAGGATCGGGGGTTCGATCCCCTTCCCAAAGGGTTTCCCTGAGGTACCCTTGAGCAAGGTGCCGTCCCGGTCCTGCTCCTCCCTGCGATGGGCTGGCGACCTGTACAGGGTGCGTCCCCCGTCCTCGCCCTGTGTGCGCTGGGTTGGACACCAGCACTCCCCTGTGACCCCGTTTGGGACAAGCGGCAGAAAATGGATGGATAGAAGTTTATTCTACAGAAATTATTCAGGAATCAAACATTTGATGTGGTTTTTCTATACCTTCTTTTACTGTACCATGCCAGGTAGAAAGTGGATGTGCATTGATTTCTTTCATATTTTTAGGAGGGCTTAGGAGGCCAAAGAAGCCATTTAAAGTAAAACAATAAACAAATATTTTTTATTTATTCATTTTAGTAGAAACGTAACTAAAGAATTTGGCAATTTCTTCATTGTGATATAACACTTCTTCCATCATGTAGCTAAAGCTGTTTGGGGGCCTTCTTTGTTCACCTTGCTCTCAGGGACATGCTCTTCTTTCTAAACCAGCTGCCCCTGCCTGATCACTTAGCATTCTGCTGCCTCTGCTCTCCTTGCACAAGGAGCCAATGGCATTATTTTTCTGTTTAGAGGGGGAAAATGAAGAAAGGAATATGCCTATACTGCAAAATGACAGATTTGCTTAATGATTCATTAGTCATCAATGTGTAAATTAAAGGCTGAGGACAGAAGGTGCCTGCAGATATCAATATGCTATGCTGCTCTCAGAGCAAGAACCTTTCCCAGTTCTAGGGAAAGCGGTGGCCTAGTGGTTAGGGACAAGACCCCAGAATCGGAAGGTTGTGCATTTAAATCCCAGACCAGTAGGTTGCCCTGAGGAACCCTTGAGCAAGGTACTGTTCAAGTCACTGCTCTCTGGGTGCTTTCAAAAGTTGCCCCCTGCTGCACATGTGTGCATGGGTTAAATGCAGAGACTACATTTCATTGTGGTTCACTGTGTGTTGTGCTCCATATTCACGATGAAAGTTTTCACTTCTGCTTCAGAAGGTTTAACCACACTAATGTGGCCTAACATACACTGAATTGACAGTTTATTATGTACACAAACAGTCCTCTGCAAAGGTTTTGGGCCAAGCCTCATTTCTTTATATTTTGCTTCCATAGAGCAACACTTTCTTGTATTTCTTGGACATATTGTTGAGGAATAGTTCTCTAGTTCTCTCTTTTGGCTTTTATTTTCAGTTCAATCCTGGCACCTGACCAGTTTCAGAGGATTGTTTGGTTTATTAAACCACATGGTGACCTACGTATGAACCATTTAAGCGAAGCAAAGTCACAAAGCAGTGAAGAAACAGGTGCATATATACTAGTATGTTGCATTTTTAAAATGTGCTCACTTTATTGGCAGCATGAGACAATATTTACTAAAGCAGGGATTCTATTGTGCTTACAACAGCGCCATGCACACAAATGCCACTATCATGGGCAGTGGTGGCCTATTGTTTAGGGACAAGGCCCCATGAAAGGAAGGTGATGAATCTGAATCCCAGACAATATGCTGGCCTTGAGATACCTTTGAGCAATATACTGTCCCCAACACTGCTCCCCTGGTGCTGGATTTATGGCTGCCCCCTTCTGGATGGCGTGAGTGTGAGTTAAATGCAGAGAATGCATTTCATTGTGGTTCACTGTGTGCTGCGCTGTGCATTTACAATGCATTTACAAATAATCACTTTCACTTCTGTTTTCATCTTCACATGTTACCATCATTGCATAGAGAGTGTGTTGGTCCAATAGAGGTCACATTTCACTGATGCATGGGGAAGGGCAGGCTCATAAATTGTGTAAGAAAAGATGGGCTAAAATGAGTAACTGGTAGCCTATAAAGTGCATTCAGAGTGAGAAGGAAACAAGAAATCAGACATTTATGATTTTTGTCATTTAACACACATGTAGTGGATATATCCCTTTATATTTGACATAAAATTAAAAACTGCTTCTCCTTCATACTTCACATTTCTTTATCCATTTATGATTAAATGCATATTGCAGTTTCTGTTTTTCATCTGACCAGTGTACATTATCCCAAAGCAGCCATCTAAATACTTGTCTTGCAGATTTTTTGAGTGTCCATACTTACTCCTGTCCAATGCTAAAGGCCCCTACAGTGTGAGCATCAGAACTGGACCATGGAGTTATGGATGAAGAAAGAGTGGTCTGATAAATCTTTTTCTTTTATATCATGTGGACGTATGAGGCAACGTTGCTTTTGGGGAACAGATGTTACCAGCATGCACTGTGTGAAGCTGAGGGCAGTGTGTCGCTTTGGGCAATGCTTTGCTGGATCCTAGTTTTGATGTGGCTGTTGACACGTACCACTTATCTTAACGTCGTACCAAGTAAACTCCTTCATGGCAATGGCATTACCTCTGGCACACTGCAAAATGGTTCAAAAATGGTTTGAGGAATGTGACAAAGAGTTCAGAGTGTTGACTTTGCCTATGAATTCCCCAGATCTCAATCCTATTGGGCATTTGTGGGATATGCCTGGCAAACAAATTTAACCATAGAGGCACCACCTCACAGCTTAGAGGTCTAAAAGGTTCTGCTTCAAATATCTATCCATCCATCCATTATCTGCTGCTTGTCCCAAACGGGGTCGCGGGGGAGTGCAGGTGTCCAACCCAGCGCACACAGGGCGAGGACGGGGGACGCCCCCTGGACAGGTCGCCAGCCCATCGCAGGGAGGAGCGGGACGGGGACGGCACCTTGCTCAAGGGTACCTCAGGGCAACCCATTGGAAAGGGGTTCAAACCCCTGATTCTCCGATCAAGTGGCTGACGCCCTTACCACTAGGCCACCACTGCCCCGCTTCAAATATCTTAGTGCAAAAATATCTTCCTCACTGTAAGAGCACTTTGCAGGTTTACAATCAATAACTGGAGCCCATCTGTTGCTGCACAATAATATCAGCCCCCCATCTATCCCAAAGCATCATAAGAAGACCAACACAGAGCAGAAATAATTCTCAGCACAGCAGTCACAACTGCATGGGAGTGGAATGTTAGTGTTTGTGTGAATTGTGTTTTATAAGTGTAACAAATAAAGGAGCATTGCTGAGGTTTCTAAACGGGGTGTAGGCTAACTGCCCAGTTTTTTTTTTAGCCACATCTAGGATACTAAGGATCTTTGTTAACATACAGCAATTGTCAGTGACCCTCTTCATCGGTGGACCCTTTCTGATAGACCGCCTGAGCAATATGTGATCTAGTAGAGGGTGACCAGCAGTCTCTGTAATTAAAAATCTGCACATGTATGAAAAATGTTCCAAAAAGAATCCTATAGTGCAGATTTTTGAAAATATAGTGGATTCACATAATAAACTTTCAGCTCAGTATACAGTGATCCTCAACTGATTTAATCTTACTCTCCCACTAATTTTGCTTTACGGGTATGACAGAGCTCTTAAAGTGGAAATATAATTGTGCTCCGGCATCCTGACACAGCGTTATGGTGTTGAGTAAAACCAGTGAGACCTCAGCCTTGCCCACAAGGCTATACATTTTTAAACCTTTTGCAACTCTAATGATTAAATAACAGCATCTGAGCAATTTAGGATATGTGAATTGATTTACAGTATGTGAATCTGTCATGAGAGATCATTGCCCTCATCGCTTTCAGGACTGTATTAATGTCAGGGGATCCCATTTTCTCCTCAAGCTCAAAAAGAAAAATGTGGCCTGATGTTTAAGAGATGGTTTTAAATATAACATTTGCATCACTTAGGCCTGTTTTCAGCGTGGGCCCCATAAACTAGGCCTCCTTTTAATTTTACAGCGCTGTTCATAAGCACCGACCTTTATTCATGATCTTTCTAAGCAGCCCAGCAGAAGCAAGCTGTTTATTGACATTAGCAGCCTGTGACTCTGGGCGGCAGCATAAGGATCATTGGTATGAATATTCCACCGTTTGATTTAAGCTTAATTCCATTCCACATTAAAGGACTCCTTCTCTTTCATGCAGCTAATCTATTTCTGCTCTTATGAAATGAATTGGTGTGAAACAGACCTCTCATTTAACACAATTTAATTCAATGCAATCTATAGATAAATGTCTTGCACTGTGGGCTTTGCAACCCCCCCACCTCTCTCTCTCTCTCTCTCTCTCTCTCTCTCTCTCTCTCTCTCTCTCTCTCTCTATGAATGTGTCTCCCTCTCTCTCCCTGTCCCATTAATGGGCTGATAGGCAGTTACAGCTTTCTCCCTGCCCACAAAAAGGTGTTCCCAGCTCTGCAGGGGGTGCAGATAAGCTGCCTGTTTTGGGCTGCCAATGTTGCTTTTAAAAGGCTTTTACGCAGAGGATTTGCTGCAGAAAATCATCGCCCCTCTCTGTCAAACATTTTGCGATCCAATAATTAGTGGTAATTTGCCTCTTCTTTTTCTTTGGGCTTGTATCATTGCAGAGTGACGGTTCAATCCCTGCAGTTGCCACTGTCATAAAGGAAGAGGCCTGACGAGGACAATGTTTTAAATGCTGCTCGGGCATGGATGACATCTCCCTTTGACTGGAGCTGAAGCCAGTTTGTATGGAATTGATTGTTTTCATTTCTATGAGTGTCTGGGTAGAACTGCGTGGTCGCATTGATATATGTGTTCGAATGCAATCCACTGCACGCCACCATATCAGTCAGTGGCAGCTGACTGCACAAATACGAAGGATACAACAAGGCAGCACTTTAGCGCTCAAAAGTATGTGCATTCATCCTCCTGATAAAACCATTTACTTGAAATGGATACGAAGCAACATAAACCATCACAATCCATCTTGTAGCATTTCCACGACAAGTTACTTTTATCGAAGGACAGAAAACATCAAGCGTTCCTTTTTTTCTTTTTCAAAGCACAGAACGCAAGCAGAGCAGCATATATGAGGGAGAGGTTGAAAAATAGTGATGGCTCTTGCACAGGTTCTGGGTTGAGTGACCTTGTTTGAGGCCAGTCAGAGACCTCCTTCCCAAGTGGCAGATGGCTAAGGCAGTGAGGGTCTGAGCTCAGAGAGACCAGCCAGAGTAATCTCTCTTCAGGTGACTCCATGGCCCGTGGTGAACTTCTTAGAATGCTCAGTGAAAGGTCAAGGCTTTAGGAAGATGTTGCAGGCAACCTGGTGTTTGCTTCAAGGCTCTTCAAGTTTATGGAAAGGGTCACAGGGGTGGTCCACACAGGCATCCAAGGCTTTTCAGACCTAACCAAAATTTGGCATATTTACAATGAATAAAATGTAAAACTATATAGATATATATGGCGGTGGCCTAGTGGTTAGGGAGTTTGGTCACATAATCGGAAGATTGTGGGTTCAAACCCCTTACCAGAAGGTTGCCCTGAGGTACCCTTGAGCAAGGTACCGTCCCTGCCACTGCTCCCCAGGCGCTTGCAATAGCTGCCCCCTGCTGTATGGGTGAAATGCAGAAGTTTAATTTTGTTGTGATGTGCTGTGCTGCATTTCACAATGACGAGGGTAGTCACTTTCACTTTCATATATAGCAACAGAAAAAACAACTCTTGAAATGGAAATGAACACAATATCTGGTTCCTGAAACATTGTTTTCCACGGCAGATAGGTACATGTACACAGTTTTCAAAATATGTAGATTCATTGGTGATTTTGGATAGTAAATAAATTCCCCACCGCTGGGAAAGAAATCTAAGCTGGTGCTTTTTCTCAATACATAACTTCACATTAAAAGATAGATAATTTTGGGGTGGTGGTGGTCTAGTGGTAGGATACTTTACTAGTGCAGCTAGTCTGGAGGTCCCAGGTTTGAATCCCACCTCTGGCACTACCACCGCTGGGTCCCTGAGCAAGACCCTTAACCCTGAATTGCTCCGGGGGGACTGTCCATGTAATTAGGACATGGAAGTCACTCTGGATAAGAGCATCTGCTAAATGCTGTAAATGCAATGACTTTGTTTACATATTAAAATGGATAGCAGTTTTGAAAAGTCAGTGAAATTCTAATTTAAAGCCATTTCTTCCATAAATGCCTAAATTATTCAGTAACTTCAGTTAAAGTAAATGCAAGTTGTGAGACAGTGTGAGAAACATTTAAGCAAATGTAGATCCGCAGCTTGCAAAAAACTGTGCACCTCACATGTTATCTCACCATTTTTCCATCTTGTAGCCTGAAATGAACCGAACAAAACAAATATGCACAAAACATGTCCTCCTTTTGCAAAGAGATGCTCTTAGCAGAAGAAACAGTTTTTCACACCAGTTTTGTTTTGCACTCTCATTTTTTGAGCAGGATCCATTCAGTCACTTACCAGCAAACACAATCCCAGATTCCATTAAAAATCTGATTATTAATTTGTGTCATTTAAATATTTGCTGTATTCCTCCAGGTATAAAACAAGAACAAAGGTGCAGGAATGAGTCACTTCTGCTCCTAGTGTGCATGTTTTTCAAAATGTGGTTTGAAGCCAAACACCCATAGGAAACCCACACAGGGATGGGTAGATCATCCAATCACAGCACAGAAAGAACTTAGGCCACCCTGGCTCAAAAAATGGCCTTTGAAGAGTGCAAGGCTGACCAGCACAGATCTGTAATAAAATAATGACAAACCTGCCAAGCTGGCTAAGTGCTATAAGGCCAGACATTTTAAATTGTGCATTTAAACTGTTATTTGGCAGGATCAGAAAATGAATGCATGTATGTGTGTATGTACTCTGGTTTTTATTCCCGATCTGCATTTTACTGACATCCACCTGAGGCGATATGCTGTTTAAACACACCTACACATTATCCAACATTAATATTGTCCCACAGTTTTCATTTCCCAACACAATGACTAAAACCATTCTGGAGAATGACCTAGCAATAGCCTAGAGGTTGGTGAATAAGCTCCATAAGGTTATGGGTTTGAGGCCCAGACAAGTAGGTTGCCTTGAGGTACTTTTGAGCAAGATACTGGCCCCAACACTGTTCTCCAAGTGCTAGATATGGCTGTCCATTGCTGCACAAAGAATGCATTTCATGGTTCACTGTGTGCTGTGCAGCCTGTGCAGTTATCAGCATGCAAAATCATTACACTGTGCTTATTGGCCAAATTGGCCAATAAGAGTAGGAGGTTCAGTCAGAATGAGCGGCAGAACCCATTAGTGGCTGTTACTACAATGACAGTGGCACCATATTGCAGAAGAAACCGAGGGAACAATGGGAAAATCACATGTGTCTCCCAGCTAAAGCAAAGCCACTTGATATCAATATGGCTGAACTGCAGGTAAAAAAGATGGTTGAACTTATGTAACTTAACCACAGCTTTAATGGTATAGGGAGAAAAAACACTGAGCAATGCTACGCCTCACACTCCAAAATGCCCCTTTAGTCAACATTAAATCCATAATTAATCTGCATGTTTTTTTAATGTGAGGCTCATTGTTATTGCACTAATGACTCGGTTGCTTTAATCATGTCGGGCACGCTGAGCCTTGCGTCACACAAAGAGCATGAAAGAGGTTATTTCTGGCTGCTCTGTCATGTTGCTGCAGTAAGTTAGCAGCAGAATGAAAAGGGCATAGGCATATGCTATTAGGAGAACTTGAAATTTATATTCAAGGTTACAGGCCAATTCCTCCTTATCAAACTCTGAGGAGAACAAGGCCCACTTAAACAGACAATAGCGCACTCTAGACATCCTTCACCTCTGACATTTTTCTGTTTTGTTCTTTTTGGACTGCTGTGTGTGTGTGTGTGTGTGTCTGCGTCTGTGTCTGTGTGGTTTCCCTACTTATTATTATTATTATTTGCAGATACAAATCTCTATTCTCAAACCATTTTAATCTTCAGTAATGATGAGTTCTTTTTATCTGCTATGCTTTCTCCGATTGTGCATGTCTGGGAGAATAAACATGAACTAGCCTTCTTTCATTGGTCTGCGACTCATAAAGGCAAGTTAAACATTATGTACCTGCATTATCATGTGTGTTCAGGATGTTGGCTGGTACGGTAGATGGTGAGGAGCTGCGATCCACAGCATCTGCACATGGCAAAAACTGCACACTTCTTGTTTTCCGCCGCCAGAATGAATGGTTGCTGTCGGGCGGTTGCCTCTGAGGGTTGTGAGGGGAGTATGAGTAATTGTAGAGAGAGGAAGCTGCCCTCTGTTGAGCGAGAGCTCTAGCAAGAGCGATGCTATTGGTTCAACCTGCAGCCTGGAGCTTATTGTAGATTCAAGCAATCTATATTAGAGAGCAGGGTTGTGATACTGAACCTCTAAAACGCAGAGCACACGTTATTAGAAACGGCGTCTTTTTTTCCAGTGTCCCACGTTACTGGTTTATTGTGCTTTTAGAGCACTTACTGGATCACTGACTCACAGAACCAGGCAATTCTATTGAACAAATGATCAATAAATACTAGTAGCCTAACGTGTCTCGTAGCCGGAGTGGTGGTAATCATTTCATTTGCATTCTTGTGCATGGGTCATTGATTTTTTCCTTAGTAATGAATTATTAATCTTCCATCGAACAGGGGATTTTACAACCCAACCCAAGCAATAAAAGAGTGATTCTACACTGTGCAGTAAGAAGAGTAATTGGTCTGTAATTGGTGCTTGTTTTCTGGAATTAATGTTATGGGCATATGGAACACTTGAGCAGCTTATGTTCATTTACTTTTCACTTTCCGTGTTCTATTTATTTCTTTATTTAAGGACATCTTTATTTCAAAGGCTTCACTTACAAGCTGACTGATGTTTCAGAACTTCTGTTCACGTTGCCGTTTTTATCCTGTTGCCTTGTTTTGATAACGTTTGCAATTTTGCTGGCCTGTTTTCGGGCACTTTGAAGGCTCTTTTCCATTGTTCGTCCCCTCAGGACATGTCCACTTTTGGACGTCATTTTTTTTTGCTGGAGTGAGTGCCTGCAGATCCTGCCCATGTCAGATGAATTCTGACACCTTAAGGCCAGGAGGGGGGCCATGAGCTGAGAGGTCAGAGGAACTTTTGACATAGGAGCTTTGAGTGTCAGAAAGCGCAGTGTTAGTGTTCTGTCACTTACAGCCTCTGAGTTTGTTGTATTCTCTTGCTGAAACTCAGGCCGTCAGAGCTGCAGAAAAAAAGGCGAGTGGAGATATTCCGCAGCCTCATCTTTCGCTGCTTGTGTGCTGACTGAGGAAGGCTGCTATCTCTCATCCAGGGTGGCTCAGAAATATCACAACAAGAGAACTGCTGCAAAGCAACAGAAAAAACTGCTGCTTGCTTCTCGCTGTCTTTCTATTCGTAGGATAAAAAATTCTGTTTTTGCAACATGCTTGTCTGTCAAACCTATAAGAAATGAAAAGACATTTTTGAGAATTGTTTTATGCCTGGATACATCTCAAAACAGCGTTTGCATTATTAATAATAATCAATCAACTAAGCAGCTTACCGTATCCAGGGCTGCGAGAGCGATGGAATAAGTGCTCAAAAGGCAAAAGTTGGAAATGTACCCCGTTCACCTCTCCATTGGTCCAGGAGGGTTGAAGTGATGCAAAGTTTGGTGATTTACCTGCTCAAATAAACTGGCTCTCCTTCTTATTGATAGGTTTAATGAGTGTGTTCGAGGAAGTTGATATAATCAGTTCCACAAAATATTTTACACAGACTCAATGCAAATAATGTTTTAAATACTTTATTTAATATGTTTACATTTTATATATATATATTTAATTGATCCCATAATCTTACATTTTTAGACAATATCTGTTTATCCAGACCTTTAACACTAGAGTTATAATATGTATTTTAAATGAATTCAATATAATGCAAGACATAAGCTCTTTAAAAAACTATTTTGGAGTAAAAAAACTAAAATATTGTAATGAAAACATGCATACCAGCTAAAGGTTTTTACTAAAACAGTACATGCAAACCAAGAACAATTTAGACAAGTGTATTTTTGGTCAATTTTTATGGATAAAACCTCCTAAAATATATTGTTTTTTCATTTGAATGTTCATCTGTCCAGTATAACATTCTTTTAGAGGTTTGGGAGAAGATGACAAACAGCTGTGTCTTACTGCAGCCTTTGTGTCCTCTCAGGAAGTGATCATGAGACAAAAGCTGATGAGCAAATGAAGCATCTCTGGAAACAAACACAAAGCACCATGAATAAATCAGGAAGCAATTTTGCGTTTCACAGATTCACCATCATTTGTTGTGTCCTTGTTGACACAGTTTGGGCTCCCAAAACATGCTGCTGCATTTTAGCACACAACTAATGTCATCTGAGAGTCCAGCACTGATGTCCTGTGCACACGGGAAAGGTCACACAAATCCGGTTTTCACAGAAAGGGGTCTTGGTGTTATTACAATCAGCGGCACACCTACAATTACACTGATTTGTTTTTGTGCGTTTTTTTCTTTGCAAAAACAGTTTGAAAGCAAATTGAGTGTGCCAGTAAATTACTGCTTTTGTGTATAAATAAATCATGTGGGCTGAATTTTGTTTTACTCTTTGTTGAGAAAACAATTGGATGAAGCCAATGCGATTTCTTATGCATATAATTAGACTGCCTTAGACTGGCTTACTCTCCTCTGTGTGGTAGTGCAGTGGTTAATGTTGTTACCTCACAGCAGAAATGTTCTGGGTTCAATTCTCAGGGTGGCTTTGAGTCCTTTACCTTTACTATTCTTTATTGAGCTTTTGTGATATTCCTGTGTGTGTGTGTGTGTTAGAGTGAAAGGCCAAAAAAACCTGGACTGGATGTACACATGAATATAGTAGGATACATGCCTACAGGCCAAGAGATCACTATCATCATTGGTGTCCTGAGCAAAACTCTTAACCCCTAACTTAAGATCTGCTTCACCTCATCATGTGTACTTTGTAAGAGAAAGTTTTGGGAAGAAGTGGCTGGAAAAAAGTGCAGACTACATATTTCACCTGATTTACCATTTCTGATCATTTTCAAAACCAAGTGTTATTTTGTGTTACAGTCACATCAGGTGGATTGGAGATGCTGAATTACCCCTAAGTGTGTGAGTGTGTGTGTGTGTGTGTGTGTGTGTGTGTGTGTGTGTGTGTGTGTGTGTGTGTGTGTGTGTGTGTGTGTGTGTGTGAGTGTGTGTGTGTGTGTGTGCTTGTCTGTGTTTCTGCCCTGTGATGAACTGGACCCATACAGGGTGTTTCTCCGCCTCGCATCCGGTGAGAATTGGGATGGGTTCCAGCAACCCGGGACCCTAATTAGAACAAGTGGCTAAGACAATGAGTGAGTGAGTGAGTCTTAAAAGATGACTTTATCAGCAGTGAACACAGCATGAAATGTCACACGCAGTGAGATGTTTCTCCTGCTCTATCACATCCAGATTAATTTGTGAAGGCCTTGTTAATTCATCTTAAGATGTTGAAAGTGTTTTAGGAGGAACCTCTAAAATGAAGGGCACTGTTAAGAACACCTGGACCAGGACTGTGAACCACTGATCTATGGCATTATTACAAAATATCTGGCATTTTTATTTTTAAAAGGAATAGATACTTTCACCTCTGCTGAAAGCTGATTCATTATGGTTCCCTGTCCTTTTTGGCCTCTAGTGAGATAACCTGTTCTCTGGCTGGTTTGAGGTTTGATTGTGACAGATTAGGCCTGGCTGTGGAGGACACTCGTCATGGACAAGAACAGATCTCTCCGCTGACCACACCCAAAGCATCCATGTGGTCCAGTATCTGACTTAAAAATAGAAGAAAAGGCCAAAAGTCCTACAGGCTCAGGAGCGTAACGATGAGACAATAGACTACAAATACTGTTAATGGACTAATGGAAAGCATTTATCATGCTTTTATTACACCATCAACCCTTCACACACATTCTCCCTCCATTTTCACTGTTCTGATCATAAGGCAGAGGGCTTCTCATGTCTAAAGGAACTCCCCTCTCCTAGATCTTTTATTCCCTTTGTAGAGGAAAAGAGTGGGTGAGAGTCAGGAGGAAAAAAATGGCCTTCTACAATGTTTAGGCATTTGTTAATCTATTGTCTCTGGGTTTGTTCTTTGTCCTAAAGGAAAAAAAAAAAAGATTTAAGGAGGGGGCAACCATAATAAAAACCTTGAAACATTATTAACAATGCATAAATGTTTCCGAAACAGACTTTTTCTTTAACAGCCAGAAAAGCCTTGACAGAAGAAAATCTCTTTCATAAAGTTCAGGATTGATGCTGAAGGACAAAATCATTGGGAAATGCAATCGGTGGAAATTTGCATTGGTGTTTAATGTATATTTCTCAGTTTAATGTATATTTCTCAGGGGCAGTGGTGGCCTAGTGGTTAGGGAGTTGCCCCCGCATCGGAAGACTGTGGGTTCGATGGGTTAAATGCAGAGGTCTTGGGCAGCGGTGGCCTAGTGGTTAGGGAGTTGCCCCTGCATTGGAAGATTGTGGGTTCAATTTCCTCACCAGTAGGTTGCCCTGAGGTACCCTTGAGCAAGGTACCGTCCCTGTCACTGCCCCCTGGGCACTTTCAATAGCTGCCCACTGCTGCATGGGTTAAATGCAGAGGTCCAGTTTCATTGTGGTTCACTGTGTGCTGTGCTGTCACCTCACAATGACAAGGGGTGTCACTTTCACTAATCACAATCTGTTACATAATGTTTTAATGTCCAGTGTATTGTTTCTCTTGCAATAGACTGGAACAGTCAAACAGTTTAATCACGGCATCAAGGCTTGCTTTCCACTGCACTCAAACACATTCACAGCTTTGAAATTGTACAGAAAAATAAACATGGAAGTTCTTTTATCTCTAGATTTACTCAGACATCTAATTTATGTACATTTTAATCTAAAGAATATTCACTGAAATATAAAAAAATGGGCAAAAAGTGGGGTGCTGCTGGTCTGGAGGTTGGATACTCGCCTGTGGGCAAGAGGTCGGAGGTTTGAATCCCACCTCCAGCACCACCACCATTGGGTTCCTGAGCAAAACCCTTAAGAGCAACCTGCTCCATGGGGACTATCCCTATAATCAGACACTGAACGTTGCTCTGGATAAGAGCGTCTGCTAAATGCCATAAAATGTAGATGTCTTCCATGGCACTGGTTCTCAGTCCTTGTCCTAGAGGATCCCTGTAGTTTAGAGCTTTACCTGCTCCTCGATTAATAGACCAAACAGTTTTTCGATAGGAAATCATCTCCACAGTTTCAATTTAGTACAGGACTAAGGTTAAACCACAATCACTTAAAAAAAAAAAAAAAAAAAAAAAAAGAAATGTGAAATTTTATCTTTCAGTGTATAAAAGCTATCAGAGAAAGTTCTTCTTGAAGATACTTGTTTCGAAAATGAGCGAATATGCACCTTTCCCTCATGAGAAGGTATTTCCACATTTAACACCTACCTATCCCTCCTTCAAAGACAATTTTCTGGAAACACGCCATTTAAAAATGCCTCCGTGCTTTTATTTTTTATTTATTTCTGTTCTGAGTGATGCCAAGAATCACTTTTCTTCAGTGACCGTTTGTCTAAGGGAGGGAAGGACAACCATCAGATTCATCACCACCTGTTCATACAGAGGGATGATATTTCCTTTAATCCTATTGGTCCTCTAAGCTTATAAGAGCAGGGCAGGTGGGTACAGGTAGCCATCAGTGATGAGAGAAGGATGAAGTGAGAAGAAGTGATGACTATTAAATTCATCATCTGTTTCCCCAGCCTAATCGCACAATAAGAGCAAGGGCACTGAGAAGTGTCCCATCAATTACCTGTGATGGGCACCAGAAAATAATATGTCAAATGATCCTCCCATCTGAGCGCGCGCTGATTGATTTAGTGCGACCCCAGTGTGGCTCGTGCCCAGATAATCGCGCTCCCGGAGGTGTGTGTGTGTGTGTGTGTGTGTGTGTATGCGGGGAGGGTTGCCAGTAATGCAGCAGACAGATCGGTATCGAGAGAGAGAGAGAGAGAGAGAGAGAGAGAGAGAGAGAGAGAGAGAGAGAGAGAGGCGGCATCACCAGGAGCTCGTAAGAGAAAGGGGGGAAAGCTCGCGAGGCCACTGGCTGGATGGGCGCTGACATCACTTCAGCACCTCAAATCATCCCCGCGCGCCCCCCACCTGTTCCGACCCATTAATAAATCTGTCCATCTCCCCGTCCTGTCTTATTTAAAGCCAAAGGAGCCCCTCCGTCTCGCACTTTCTCTCTCGCGCACACAAGGGCGCGCGCCCGGATCCCCCGGCTGCTCCCGGAGCGCGCGTGAGAGGGAGAGAGAGAGAGAGAGAAAGAGAGAGAGAGAGAGAGAGAGAGAGAGAGAGAGAGAGAGAGAGAGAGAGAGAGTGTGCTGCTCGCGTTTACCACGCGTGTGCGCCAGAGGAGGAGAGATAGAGCGGGTGAGCAGAGGAGAGAGAGAGAGAGAGAGAGAGAGAGAGAGAGAGAGAGTGAAGAAGAGGCACGCGAGAGCAGACGAAAGAGATGAAATTCCTCGGCGCCGCGTACGTCCTGCTTTTGCTCCCCGCGTTGAGCTTCAACAGCAGGTAAGACGAGACAAAGCCTTTCTTCCTCTTTCATCCCCTCCTTCTTTTCGGTGGACACACAATGGCTACAGCGGATTGATATTCATCTGTGTCTGTGGGACTGTGTGTGTGTGTGTGTGTGTGTGTGTGTGTGTGTATACTGGTATAAGGCAGTGAAAGAGAGAGTGAGTTAAAAAGAAAAAAGGAGAGACATAGAGAGAAAAAGACATACACACATATTACACATTCACAAACAATCAAACACACACACACACACAATATGTGTATCTGTCCATCTGTCTAAATATATATATACATACATACATATACATATATATATAGAGAGGGGGGGGGGGGACTCTTATCAGCTCAACTTTTCTTCAGCCCTGCTCTCGGGGATGTGGGGCTGTGTCTCACACGAGAGGCAGGGAAGGAAGGAGACATCCCCTCCCTTCTGCTGTTCAGATTGATTGAAATGTGGTGGTGGTGCTTGGCTCGCAGGGAAACTGCAGCAGGGAGCAAAAGTTTTCCTCTGCTGGGGCAGCCGGCATGTCTGTGTGTTGCAGTGCCAGGCAGAGGCTTTGTGTTCGATTTATGCATATGTGTGTGTGTGTGTGTGTGTGCGTGCGTGTGTGTGTGTGTGTGTGCGCGTGTGTGTGCGAGAGGGAGAGAGGGAGAGAAAGAGAGAGAGAGCATAGAAGGAGGAGTTTTGCACAGGGGAGGGGATTTTCAGGGATTAATGATTAATTAAACCATTGATAAAAATCATATTCCTCTCTCAGATGGCACAGGCCCTGGTCTCAGTGGAGGAAGATGCCATTTCTCAAGGAAAGGTCACTAATTAGACAGCTAAGAGGAGTTAAACACTGACTTCTCTCCACTCTTCTTCAGAGGATCTTCTTAATCCACCTTTTTTAGACACTACCCCACCCAAAGTCTACTGTACCAACTCAATAAAAAACACAGCTCTCTAATAGTTTCCAGAGAATTAGTCAAATCAGAGCTTTTTTGTTCCCAGTGCGTGCAAACACAATGAGCTCCATATCTTATGCTAATTGAGCTTCCTAGTGACTATTCTTGTCATTGTGAGGACACAGCACAGCACACAGTGAACCACAACAAAACTAGACCTCCGCATCTAACCCATGTGCAGAAAACCACACCATGCAGCAGGGGGCAGCTATGAAAGCGCCCGGGGAGCAGTGACGGGGACGGTACCTTGCTCAAGGGTACCTCAGGGCTTCCGATCCTGTGGCCAACTCCCTAACCTCTAGGCCACAGCTGCTCCGTGGTCAGTATAGGGGCAGTATAGGTCAGCATAAGTCAGTATAGTCACATTCGAATACAGGACGGTTAAAGTAACAGTAGAGCAGTTTTCTTCCCCTCTCTGCTTTGTTGTCCTACAACCTAAATAAAGGAAAACAGAAAAGAGAGAGCATATATTTTTTCCCGCTGCATTTACTTTCAGAAAATCTTCATAGGGGCTATTCTAGGCATGCACATATGTTAGAATTGAATTACCTCTGGAATAAAACAAACAGACACACAAGCAGACAAATAAACACAAACACGTATACGTACATACATAAAAAATGCATAAATAAAACGACTGTTAAACTCTTTAAAACGGTCATTTCTGGATGCCGTTGGGAAAATACCACGATTTAAAAGTGTCCTTCGTTATGTTTTTGTGGGGGCTGGGTCGGGATGGTTGGGAGGGGTTATTTTCTGGGTGTATGAAACGTATTAACCATAATGAAGCCTCTGCCTTTATTAACCTTTAATTGTTTGTATTCCAAGGTAGTAAGTGGGTGATGGGTAGGCATGCTGGTTATGGAGAATAATGCAGTTCTCAGCCCATGCGCAGGCAGTGGACTGCTTGATAAATGAGCTTTGCATTTGTCTTAGAAAGATAATGCTTGATAGCTAGCTCTGGTGTTAATAGGCAGCTCCATTTCAAACGCAGTCTTTGACCCCATAAAAGAGCCTTAGACCATGACATGAAATCTTTCATTGACCAACCATTTACGCTGATAACTGCTGGCTGACACAAACCGTGTAGCGCCAGAGCATTGTTCATGCGAATGAGCGCTATTGAAAGGTCATATACTTCATACACTGCATAAACAGCCCGCATTGCTTATTTGTATCGACCTACTTAGAATCGAAGATGCTAAGGTACGGCCAGGAAACTCCAAAACGTTTGTTTAGCTGTGCATCGTGATGAGGCACCGGCTTCATGACTCAAAATAAAGAGCATTACCACCTTATTTTGGTGGTAAATTTATCTGTATATTTCAAGCGCAGGTTTTAGACAGTGGCTTCAGTTCATCACTACAACTGTCACTCCTTTTCATTTCCACTTGCATGCGCACACCATCTCCCATGGGATCCCAAACTCCCTCTGATGGCTCCTGCTTTGATGTAGGGAAAGCATGGCAGGCTCCTCTGGCAAGCCCACCTTCACTGGAGCAACTGTCAGAAAAGAATCTTAAGGGATATAGATGTAGAAGTCTGCAAAGTAGAAGGATTTACATGACATACTGGTGCACAAAGCCTTAAACCCAGCACGTGCAGATATAAAACGAAACAAAACAACAAACAAAAAAGGATAATTGCCCAGGCTTGTGTCACATTTTGTGATTATTTTCCCAATTTTGCCAAAAATGAAAACACATTCTGAGCGTCGCTTTTCTAATGATGCAATGTTTACAAAAGAATAACTATTGAAATAAAAATCTGTCCACTTCATGTGGTCTGTTTATCATATAATGCTGGACAATGGGTTCGAATTTATATCACAATTTGCACAAAATGATTTTCAATAATATACAGTTGATATCGTCCGTTTTTGTGAAATATGGATCAGGTTATTTCAGTAGTGCTTTATAGATGATCTACAGATCATTTCCTTGTCGGTGAACTATCTGGTAAACCTCTGCAGTGTAAAAGTAAGGCTCAGGGTAAGGTTTAGATTTATGAGGATGGGGTAGATTTAAGAGAATCCTTTATATTCAGCTTAAAGTATTAACAGACATTAATTCGATGTTGGCAGCCGTGGCCTAGTGGTTGGTTGATCGGAGGATCGGGGTTTGAACCCCTTCCTAATAGGTTGCACGCTCCTCCTTGCGATGCGCTGGCGACCTGTCCAGGGTGTGTCCCCCGTCCCTCGCCCTGTGTGCGCTGGGATGGACTCCAGCACCCCCCCCGCGACCCCGCTTGGGACAAGTGGCAGAAAATGACTGACTGACTGACTAATTTGATGTTTATTTGAATGAACTGATATTCTACAGCTGAGCATTTAAACAAATCTCTTCCGCGCACTGTCCAAATAAAGCGTTCCCCACGTTTTGTTATAAAACGAGTATCTTTAGTCTGGTTTAAAATGAATTAATGCAGAGAAGGGCTTAAATAAAAACTATTTATACAGTAAGTATACTTGTTTGCAATGTTTTATTTATTTGACGATATTGGCTATTTTTATTTGTTCCAACATAGATAGAAAAATAAGTAAACCTATAATCATGGAAATGTAAGATATGATATTTGTTCTCAAAATTACTCACCACTGTTACCACACAGTATTGTTCGCAGCTTGTAGCAGACAGTTAGGTAGCCTTTTTATATGGTGTGTTTCAGTTCTACAGTGAACTCTGTAGTAAACATCTCAGCTTCAGGGGCAGCGGTGGCCTAGGGGTTAGGGAAAAGGCCTCAGGATCAGCGGTACCCTTCAGCAAGGTACCGTCCCCTTCACTGCTCCCTGGGGGCTTTAAATACTGCTGCACGGCGTGTATGGGTGAACAGAGGAAACATTTTGTTGTGGTTTCACTGGCTGCTGTCGTTCACCATTACAAATAGTCACTTTCACTTTTAAATATTAATTGATTAGCCCATTTAACGTCTTTTGAATTAGTCAGCAAGTTAAATGAAAGGTTTTCAAGCATAGTTGAGTTTTTTTTACAGAAAATATGTTTAATTGGTGTAAAACCTTAACATGATGTCAATATTCTTGAGGTTCTTAATGCGTGCATGTCTCATTCATGAAAAAATGGCTTTTTAAAGAACCACCCAAGGACAGCTTCTTAGGGACTCTAAAAGTGGTTCTTTTAAGAAAATTAAAATGATCATAGTGATAGCCTGCCATCCTAGCAGTTAGAATAACGAGAGAGAGAGTGTAGTGAAAGATTATTGATATATAGTGGGAGAAAAAGATCAAGAAGGGTCAAGCATAAGGTCGTCACGCTTCAACCTATTTGTTTACACAGCTCAACACCCAAGTGTTTTTACAATATACCCCAGGACCAATAATGTCAAGTTAGAAATGGACAAGAATGACACTCATTGCTGCAGTGATCGATGCCTCTGTGGTCTGAGGAGCAGGTCATATGTCTCACAGGTTGAAGCTTTATGGCCTCAGCGATTAATACCGAAACTCCCATCTTGATAGCTTTGACATTGACATTAATACTTATGCACTAAGGCCTCAGTAACGTGATAAGATGTTCTGTTCTGAATATGGATGAATAATGACCTTGGAGCAATGCTTTGTCGTTGTCATGGCAACTGCATTTATTCACTTGATTGGAATGACTTTTATCAGGAAGGCTACTGTAGTCTGAGTTTGCAATGTGTGAGCCAACCCACGTCCAGGCAGGCGACTTTTGAGCAATTTCATTATCATTAAAACCCGGCTTGATCTCTTTGGAGCTCCTTTAATGCTCCATTTGAACGCCGCACCTTTTCAAACTGAAATTGAATTTATTTTGAAGCATTTTTTTTTTTTTTTTTTGCAGTGATGCTTACTGCATCTGATTTTTTGTTCTCTGTAATTCTTTTCTCACCTGTTGATCGGGCTAACATTCATACTCAGAGCCAGTGACTTCCAGAAAGCCTAGATTGTTTTTTTTTGTTTTTGATGAACGTCTCCATTCTTTGGAAAGTGATTAGCTTAGTCCACTGTCAGTTCCTAATTATGTTGATATTTCATCAGACGTTTTAGTTGTTGAGTTTTTAACCCTTTTGTTTGCAACCTAACCTGAATCATAAGAAGTAGGGTTACTTTATTACAGATTTTGAATATTTTACAATTTTTTTTTTTTACGGAAAAAAATCTGCCTTCATTTATCTCTTCTGAACTATAGCACTAGTCGAAGTATTAGACACAGAATGAACACTGTATTTCCAACATGATATTTAAGCATGTTGTGATATCTCCAGGCCAACTCATTAGATCCTGCGTAGTAAGTGTTTTGGCACTTACACAGCTCCGCTAACACATTATCATATGTTGCCATGTAGAGCTGCCTGCACTCTTATGGCATTTGGTCAAGACATAAGCCTTGTAATTAATAAATAAATATATTCTAGTATCTATTGATGTGATACAGGCACTATCAAAAATGTTACCATATAATGTCTGAAAACAAGGAAAACAGTAGATGGGAACAGATTTTATTTATCATGACAACAGTATTTGCAGAACAAATGAAAAAACAGAAGTCAGTTAAAGCTTGTTAAAGTTATTTGGTACACAGCAAGTTTGAAACTGTTGAAACTGAAAAGTTTGACAGCTGTCTGGATTTCAGTGAAACGGTTCTACAAACATTTTCATTACTGGTTTCTTTCGTCAGTTTGATGTTTGTAGCAAACATACTTTAAATCATTATATGCTTTATCAGAACTCTGAAGTCTAAAATCAAATTAATATTTAAAAAATGAATGAATAACTTGAACAAGGCACATTTTGAACTTTTCTGATTACTACATTTTAAAGATTGTCGGATAAGGTCCCAAAACTCCTTGTACTCATCAGTCAAAGTTTTGATACGTGTGTACGCATTAGCTAAAATCAAACAACAGTGCCCACAGCTTCATTTAGTAACTCCCAGACATCTGTAATGCTGCATGGTCACTTTGAAATGTGCTCAGTTGGTGCTTTGGTGAAAAGCACTGTTGAGATATTTGAGAACTCTACTACAGTGCTCAGTGTGAAGAGTGCTTGGGCATACCCGTCACATCCTTTTGATTTATTTCTTGTTCACTTTTGCCCATTTGCAGGAGCCACTTTCAAAGCTTAGTATAGCAGCCCTACAAGAAGGTGAAGAGTCTTACGTCGGCGGTGTGAAAACCTGAGCCTGGGCCTTTATCTTTCATGTAGCTTGCCCCAGTGAATGTTAGTGAGTAAGTTGAAAAAAGTGGTGAGGTTGCTATGGTGTTTTCCAGCACACAGAGAAAGGGGGTTGCTTTAAGAGGCATGGTCAAGTATAAAGATTAGAGACTGGCTAGTAAGGTAGATGGGCCCTTCTGCATGGAAGCCCAGTGGAGGTTGATGTGCACATGGGGATTTACCCTGAATAACATCTTTCTGAACTATAGGACAAGTCATAAACACTGAATTCAGAAGAGAAATGCATACACTCTCTTCTGCCACCATGCAGATAGCTGATTGGCTGGCGAGTTGCTTAGCAATACGATTCAGAGCCTTTCTGCCACCTTTCCAGTCATACACCCGAGGAGACACGACCAGGTTTTGAACCTGGGTGCTGGCAGCAAGACTAACCCCTGCACTGCTCAAAACCAACTGAGATACCAGTTAATTAGTTCCACACTTAGTTCCATATTTTATCAGACACACAACCCATAAAGGTGTGCTTGGTCTGTTTTAAATGGCTGACTGGAACCTAACTTTAGCTGCAGAATTTAATAGCCATTCATCAGTGGAAAGGGAACGCCATCGGTGCAGACATTATTTGAGTGCTGGATCGTTCTCAGGACTGCAGTGATACCAACATGTTTTTGGCGTGTTAGTGTGTTGCACTAGTTTGGCACAGCATCATTGCATCATTGGAGTGTTTAGACAGTGTACACTTGTCACAAGCTTACCTTGTTGCTACCACTTTTAGGCAGGAGTGACAAAAGGCGCTGGATCTCCTGCTGGTAGTATTTGGGAGATTTAGTGTAATGTATTGTTTTTCATAATTAGCATTTTTAATATTTAATAATTATTATTTATAATCCAGATTTCAGTCTGTATTTTAAATGTCCACACTAATTTTGCATGTTCGTTAATGGCAGTAGTATTTTCCAATAAGTTGGGAACATGCACTAGTTTAGATTGGAGACGAATGAGATATGATGAACATGAAGCTTTCTTGTCATGTCCTTTGCACTTTTTATTGGCTGATCACGTAAATCCGTAAATGGCAAGGTTCTTTTTTGTATATTTTTATATTTTAAAAAATGACTGGAAACAAGCATTTATACACATTTATTGTAAACAGCCTCAAAATAACTGACCTTGTGTTCTGCAACTAAAAACCTGGCTGTGACCGCTGTATGCACAAGTGTTAGTCATCTGCCAGCCTTTCATCACTGGTTGGTTATTTTACTACAGGAACACTGAATGACTATTCTGCAGCTGGAAAGCACAGAGGGTTATAATAGCAACTTACTTTTTGATATTATTGAGGCACATTCCAGAGTATGCTCTCTACAAGCTCTGCTACAAACTGGGGGTTAAGCCTCAAAAATCTTAAACTGTCCTGAAACGTCTCTTTTGTGATAACCTTTTTTTCAACTAACAGCTTCATGCAGTGTGTTACAAATAGATTTGGAGCATGAGGAACTGCCATGGTTATATCTCAGCTCTGGATGTTGGGCCGTGCAGACACAGAGAAAATGGATGTGAGCCGCAGGCAGATCCAGAGGTGCCCATGCATGGACTCAACCTAAATTCTTGGCATGGTGGTTTGTGAGTGAACCAGGGCCAACGTTATTTACTTTATGCTACTCTTGTGCAATCCCCTTGCAATCTGGCCAAAGAGGAACATAAGGGGTGTTTTTTGTTAACAAGTAATCAAGTTTGACCCTACATGAGATTTTTGTAGGTTAATTCAGTTCACATTTTAACAAGCAATGCAAATGTGATGGATTTATATTAATGTTGAGCATAAATCAAAACGAGTGTTTAATATTACATCCTGATTTGGTCAAATTAATTCCTGGTAAGTGGAGAAAAAGGGGAATTCATTTAGATTGGCCTACATATAAGGCATTAATAAATAATAAGGCTTTTTTCATGCTATATAGAATTTTAATCAGTGGTCCTTCACCAGGATCCTATTCCCAAAGACTTTGATGGAAGTCATACGATCAGGTAGGTAATAAAATCAGAAGCTTTAGCATCAGGGCATGAAAGCAAGGCTTGGTTTGGTCTCAGTTGGGGAGACGGTGTTATCAGACCCACACGGGCCGATTGTGAGCGATAATTGAAATTCGAAGGGCACACTGTAATTAGAGAACCATGGCAACACCACTGACCACTGCACAGTCATGTAATGCGTTAACAACAAACAGAACCTTGGGTTTGCCACTACAAATATGAAACTAATTTAAGGGCCGGTAGGTCTGTGATGACAATTACATCCCGGGTACTGCTAATGCGGTGCCATCTGAGGGAAATGTCAATATTTCCACCCATCCTTTTAATTAATTTAACTTTTGTCGAGCCGGAGAACACGGTGCTCATTGACGACTGCAATGAACTTTTGTCGCCGTGTCGGAGATGGAGTGCAGTTCACACACTGAGCCACTCTCATTTTTCAATTGGCTCATGCTGATAATGTCGACTGAGAGTGCACCGCTGCTAAAATATGAATGAGCGCTATGCAGAAATGCTGGTCATATTTATAGCAGGAGCCATAAAGCCAAATCAATACACATTATAGTGTGGGATTGTGTTCTGTTTGCTGCTCTGTATAATAAAGGCTCTAATAGGATTTCAAGGAAAATATAAATAAATAGCCCACAGGGACTACTTCTGAAAAAGAGTGCGAGGGAAGGGACACAGGGGATTTGCAGCAGAAGGAGATTTACCTCCTTGGCTTTGGAAGTTTTGGAGCTCCACATCAAATGAGCTTCCAAAGAGAGAGACAGAGAGCAGGCGAGCAGGAGAGAGAGGGATGGCCCTTTAAACGCAGGGCCTCTCACTTGAGGCTTTGCTTAAAGTTAATGCTCCTAAGGACAGCGTGACAAAAAAAAAAGAGGGATCAAGAGGTGCGCGGTATTTATGTTACTCAGCCATTGGACATGATGTTTAAAATGTGCTATATGGCTCTGGGATCCTGTCAGCCCCCACAAGCAAATTGAACTGTCAAAGAATTTCTTGTGCTGGGTTTTAGAGCACACACACAGACAAAAAAAAAAAAAATTTGGAAACCCTTCAACTTCCTCAAAAGAGTGGAAAATAACATTTTATATTCTGCTTGTACAAAAACATCCAATTCCAACAAAGGCAGAGCTGCTTAATGTCACCATCAAAACCTTTTCCTGGTGAATGATACCTCTGTCAGTTGTCTCAGTCTGTGAAATCACCTCCCAAGGGCCAAAACCTGTGTGATGTATTGCTTCACATTACCTCAGTTACTTAAAATAATTCAATTGTTGTACTTTGTTTTCTGTAGCATATGGGAATCTATGTTTAAAGGATGAATAGTACATTTTCACAATGTGAACCGTAAGGATGCACAAGGAATTCTACTAGAAATGTGCCAGTATGCTTCATATGTTCATTAATAAAACATACAGGTTAAACATATTCATTTTCATCTATTGATTAGAAACTATCTATCTATCTATCTATCTATCTATCTATCTATCTATCTATCTATCTATCTATCTATCTATCTATATGTGATGGCTGGCCGACTCGGTCAGAGTAATAGGTCTTGTGGGTTGTTCCTGACTACCAAGGCTCATTCATGCATATGAAACAGAGGACTGAAGGCTAGTTCCTCTGGCCTGTTTCCTCAGAAGAGCAACTATAGCTAAAATAGCTGTAAAAGTTAATGCTGGGTATGAAAGAAATGTCTCAGAACATACAATAGTGGGCCTGTGTTCATACTGACCCCGTCAGCTGCCTAAAGCACCTGCTCTGGGCAAATACTGTATGTGCTGAAAGTAATATTGTTATCAGTATCGCCAGAAAATGACATCTAAACTACTATGAAAGCTTGGTATTGCTTCTGTAAGTTATTAAGCGAGGAGGTCATTATCAGAGTGTTTATATCTGAGAGCAATCTCTGAAAATCTGTTTTTGAGAGCAAAATAATTGAAGCTGCTTGGCTCAAAGTGTTGCCTTTGACATGAAAAACAAACCACTTGTGGCACCACTTGGAACGAAAACACACAAAATGACACAGCGTCGAGAGTGGACTATTATTTAATAGGCTTTTTTAAATGACTTTTTATGGTGAACCTCATCCGTTCTGATGTGTCGCTCATGTGGCATGATGAAACAGACTGGTGCTATGGAAGCATTTGACATGAAATAAATTATGCGGTATACTACATCACTTCACATCACTTTCAGAAGCCCTTCTGACTGTAAACACCAATGAAGCTTTGATGATATGATTGCAGGGAGGTGAAAAACCTTTTATATATTGGAGTGTGTTTATTGCTGAGAAAAAGAAAAGTAACCTTGACTCTCCTCTGAGAGAAAAATGACTGCTTGTCAGTCAGCCCTGTGTCTCCCAGCAGTCTTTGCAAGCTGATGTCTAGCAGGACAAGGCCAAAAGGGGTATGGATATGTGTGGGTAGTGTAGTTTCTTGTGTATGTGTGTGCGTGTGTGTGTTTAGGGGATTTAGAGGGATTGGAAGATTGTGGCTATATGCTCTGGTGGTAAGTTATTTTTATTCCTCCATCAATCATGCCATCAACCTTGATCAGGCCTGGGAGAGAGGAGGAGCTTGTTTTTGGGGAATTGTGTGTGACACCAAATGACATTGACAGTGACAGGAGTGCTGTTTGTGGAGAGGCAGCTCTGTTTTGTTTGGGAATGCATGACAAGGACACACACACCCAAACCGTGGTCTCACTGGGTTGCCATCTTGCCGTTTTCGGCACTATGGTTGATCAAAAGTTGTGCGACCATGGGCTGTCCTGAAGTGAACAGCTTAAATTAGTTCATTTGCACCGTGGTCCTGAAAGGCCCCCCAGGACCTCCTGCACTTTTAAGTGTGTCTTGCTCTAAGACATCCAAGAAAAAATGGTGAATTCAATCATTATCATTATTAATTGATGGATCAGGTGTGTTGGGCCACAGGAAAGTCTAGAGTGTGCAGAGCATGGGGGCCTTTAGAATCAGATTTGGTCAACTGACATGACAGTGCATGAGCAGTTTTTAAAGATGCAGTGGCACTTCACTTGTCTCTGTAGGAGCACAAACTGGCCTTCACCCAAACAGCAAAGCAAGCGTCTGCTAGTAGGAGGGATTGATAATTACTACATTTGTGAGAATGTGGGCAAAAAAGTAGACATAATTACATAAATTGTTTGTATACTGAATTATATTTTGATGCTTGAGAACAAATCCCAGCGTAGTTTTATTGCTGGCAATAACTGCAGCTTCTAAGGGTAGAGCCTTTCACATCCAGCTACTGTCATCTTACATCATTGGCTTACTCTACCACTTTGAGTGAACCTGGCAAATCTGAATGCATCAGTGTGAATAATACAGAAGGGCAGAGATGGTAGAAAGCGCATCCTCGCGTTTGTGAAGCAGCTCGAGCAGCTGTCTCTCTGCTGACTCTCCCTATCTAAATCACGATCGTGTCTCTCTCTGCCTCGCCCAGCCTTTGTCTTGCTCTTCCTCTAATGGCCTGTAATTGGTCCCCCTTGGAAAAGAGGGGAAAGCGTGGAGAGGCGTAACTCACCAGTGATTAGGGAGATTAAAGACTGCAGGGAGCGACCAGGTCAGGCCGAAACAATGGAAAAGTGCAGAAATAACACTCACTGTGGTTCACATCATGCAGCTGGAGAAGTTTCTGCAGGATGTTTGTGTGTGTGTATGTGTGTGTTAGAGTGGTGGGGAACTGGAGGAATGCTGCTGGTCAAGCTAGGGTTGGTGGTCTGGCTTTGGGGTTTGTGCTGCTGAGTGTGAGCTGACGATGTTTTAAGATGTTCAGATACATGCGCGGTGTGTTACATGGGGAATAGGCAATTTTTAAAGGAAAGATTTTAGATGGCATAGACTTCTATTAAGTGTGTCTCCATTAACCTTTTAGTTTCAGTGCAAAAGTTGATATTTATGCATACTTTATATAGCTGAACCATGCCTCTTTTGTTTTCTATGTAACAATTGGCTAAACATTTAAAGCAAAATTTTGACCACCTAATTTTCATATATTCCCCAAATTAGAGCAATTAACATTAACTATTTTTTTGATTGCTTCTTCAGTTCACTTAGTTATGCAGGGAGCAGGCAGGTTGACAAAAATACAATATTGTTTAAATTTAACAATTGTCATAAAACTGGATGTGCAATACTATGTTTTTCTGACATTTGATAAATTGTAACATACAGAAAAAATGCATTATGAACACAAAATACTGTCAAAAACCTGGGATGCACCGATGTGGGAATTGTTGGCTGATTTCCAATAAGGTTCATGTATAAAATCTGCTTGGAAATAAAAACGTATAAAATGCAGAAATTGGGAAACATTGACCTGGATTTTGAAATTATAACAATAATTTCTGTTAGCCTATAGATAATATAAAATTACTTACACTTTTACACAGTGTATCTTGACAGGCAAACATTTTGCTCTTCTAGAGTCCAATAAATGCATCATCAAATTTTGATTGGAAAAAATGTAAACATCTGTCAAATGCTGATGTTAATTTCTGAGCAAATACCTGCATGTGTTTTAAGTACTGTTGATGTCCATCATATGCTCAGGAAAGCATTTAGTAATATAATGTGACAGAATTTATCAGAATAATGTCATAAATATTGTCCTATTGCCATAATGCGTACGATCTACAAATATGAACACATGAAATGGTTCCATGCTGATGCCTGAACTTTGTCTGCAGTTTTATAGTTGTTTGTAAATATTCATACTATATTGTAAGTAGAGCTGTACATTGACACTAGAATTACTGATGGACAGATGTTTGCTGGAAAAAATAAACTTGCTGCTGGACTGATATTTAGTTTTGATTGAATAATTTGGGTAAAGAAAATATGAATGCATTTATCAATGGAAGAGAAGAATGTTCAGATATTGTTTTACCTCATTATAATTACCAGCTTATAGAAATAATGCAAGATATATTTCTCCTAACGCAGGTAGATAAAGTCCAAATATCTACATATTTTAAACGTTTTTTTGTATCGACATTTGTATCAGCATCAGCAGATATGTACATATTGGATACCACATGGGTGCATTTCTAATCATAAGCCTTAAATGAATAACTGAAAGACATGGCTGGAATTTAATAGGTATTTTGTCAATGTCAGAATAACTGTGTTACAATTTCATGTCATAATCTCAGTGGTTGTTGGGCACAGGCAGTTGGAACTCTCATACCTAACATGCCAAGCCCTGTGGCGTGGCCAGCTTTTGGAAACTGAATCTTATATCTATTCTCTGACAAAGACCTTTCACTTTTGATGAATTGTGAAAAGTAAGGAGATTGGCTAAATTGATTTAGGTGTCAGATATTATATGGAACCCCAGCAGTGGACTTGTCCTGGGGCTTACTTTAACCCTCTTAATGTCCTCGGGGAAGTTTTCCTTCTTCTTCACCATATTTCATTTTTGAAAATGTCATATCTGCTGGCCTTACCACTTGCCTACATGAATTTGCCACATGAATCTGAATCCGTTATCAGCACAGCAGCGCACAGCACACGGACGACAGCCGTTATTCTGTTTTTATATAATTTTTTTTTAAATCTAATCTCTCCCCGCGAGTGTATTCTGCGTCTGCCTCCATCTCAGTCTTGCATTAGAGGCATATATCTCTCTGCCAGCGCACTTCGCTTTGCCCTCACACCTCTCTCCGATAACATCCACCCTGGTGTGTGTGTGCGCTGAGAAGGAGAGCTTTGCGACCGATGCCTCTTGAGCAAAAATTAATTTAAGAAAAAAAGGGGCCCAGGCCAGTAATACTGCAGTGGTAGTTTATCTTTGGGCTGATTTTTCATTTCTTGAGGCTTTTACTTGATTTTTTCCTCCTCAGTGGACCAGTGGAGCCTCAAGAGTCGTTCACAACACAGCAAGCTTGTTGTTAGATTCAAAGCAGCTTCCTTATTTGTTCTCTGTTGTAAATAAGGCTTTGGATAAAGGGACAAAATAGTGCCAAGCAGAGCAGCAAATCCACCTTGCACTAAAATCTATTGTTTGTACCAGGATGTCGAACCCCTACTTGCTGAGAACAGAGTGACTCCTTGTGCTGAGAGTAGCTGTAATATTTGAATCAGTGTGTCATTGCCAATGTCTCACTTTGGCCCTGCAACTTCACAGCAGTAAAGAAAGAGTGGGAATACCCACCGGCCTCTCTTTTCTCTGTTCTCTTCTGCTGTTCAGCAACACTTAATATGTTACGAGAGCAAAGCAGGTTAGAGTCATTAGAGTGAGTAAGACATTTGAGGTAGTGTTATTGCCTCTCGCTTGCTGTCACTGTTCATTCCTGTCTTTCCAACACTCACACACACACACGGACACACACAAACACACACACACACTCACTCTCACAACTTAGGAGGTGTTTTGCCAGCTACACAACAGGTAGAGAGTATATTTATTCATTCATTTATTTATTTATTTATTAATTTGGAGGCAGAAGAAGGGCAGGGCAGGTGGTAATAGAAAAGCAGTGAGTCGTGCCTGCTTTTGGTAATGGCCTTATCTCTGGCATTATCTCCACCCTGTGCACTGTGCAGCTGCCCAGAAAACTGTCTGAATGAAACTCTTCCGCGCTGTGCATACTAGTGTGTGTTCCCAGGAACAATACGGTTGAGCGTGTGTGTGAGAGTGTGTGTGTTAGTAGTATCTGTATACACTGGGTCTTTCTTTTTTACTTTTTTATATATTTATTTTACTACATTCCAAATAGGGTCAGATGTTTTGGCCTCATTGTAAGAAAAGGTAAAAACAGTCAAACGCACGCAAACTGCTTTATCGACTTCCCCGTTTTAAATCCCTCTGATGGACAATGCAGATGTGAGACACATTGTGATCGAACCACTTATACCACCTTTAGATGTTGTCAGGGCACATGTGCTAATATAACTATATTTCGTCATGTGTAGAAGTGGAACAATTGGAAGAAAACAGACTCTGTGCATGTAAAAGCCCATTAGGACAAGCACATAAGCACATTATGATGGACATAAGTTCTGTAACTGGTGCACTAATTAAAAAAGAGAGAATTTGTTCCATTGAGACAGATATGATCAAAAACATCTCAGGCAAATCAGGGCATCTGCAAGTGGGATCTTGTGTCATTCTAACATCCACAACTAAACATGTTGACAGAAGAAGAGTTGTGCTACTTCTTTTGCACAAAAAAAAAGAAAGATATGACACACATGGAGAATGATGATTTGAAAAGATGTTTTCTTTGTGAAACATGCCCCAAACATATTGAAGATTGCTTTGAATAGCTGTATATTGTTTATAATTGCTCATCATTTTTGTCTGGGGTTGTACCGTCTATGTATGTTTGTGTGTGTGTTTGCATGTCTGGGTGCATATGAGCTGATGACAGTGTGTGGCCTGGGGATGGCGTGGGTTTGTGGTTTCCTCTTTGAAGGTTTTGCAAGGCGCTGGTATATATGTGTGTGTATGTGTGAGTGTGTGTGTGAGTGTGAGTGTGTGTGTGTGTGTAAGTGTGTGTGTGTGTGTGTGTCTGTGCGAGTATGTGTGTTTGTGTGTGAGGCCAGTGGTGTGAGGCAGTTGTTATGTTCCTGAAGTCCACAGCTCCCATTTGCCTGGCCTGTCTATCTGGACGCTCGGCTGGCTGAGTGCTGACAGCATGACAGCTGGGCGCACCACTCTGAATGGCAATGCAGGAGGGTGCAGCTTCTGGAGGATGCATACATGTGTGAGAGCATCCATATACACAGGATCAGCATCCCCAAAGCCATAAAGTAGCACTGTCACATTTGCATCATTATAGATTCCCCATGTTCAGCGGTCAAGTCTTTTCTCAGCTGCTCTGTTTTTCTGTGGAGGACACACCCCATGAACTGATGCAGAACTGCAAAAATGTCTTTTCACTATTTTAACAATCATTATTATATTTATGGGACGGTTCAATACCCTTAAATATCATACAGCGGTGGCGTAACCCTTACCCTGGATTGGAAGATTTTGGATTTGAAGCCCAGACCAGTAGGTTGCCCCGAGGTACCCCTGAGCAAGGTACTTTCCCCATCACTGCTCTCTGGGCACTTTCAATAGCTGCCCCCTGCTGCAGGTGTTTGTGTGTGGGTAAAATGCAGAGATGTCATTTTGTTGTGGTTCACTGTGTGCTGTGCCGTGTACTCACAATGACAAGAATAGTCACTGTCACAGCTTGATCTAAATAGAAGTTTCTTAAAAGTACTTCTTTCTTTAAAGGGACAGCACAAGTGTAGTTGGTCAATCGAAACCTTTGGTTTGCCTCTTTAGTTTTGCACTTGAAAAACAAGGCTATTGTAAACAACAGGTAATGCCTATAAACATCAAAACAATGGTTAAAGCAAGAAAATACACATCTGTACAGCTCTGATTGTAAGTCTCGCTGTGCGGAATTTACATGGTGTGAATTTATGCTAACTCCTCCATGGGATTCTAGTTATATTATAATGATATTGCGCAATTTTTGCTCATTATTGATTAAAGGCAGGCATCTGAAACATGTAAAGTCTATGTTTTATTTGAAGCTCGTTACAGATATATTATTAAAAGTTTCACTTTGTTTGTGTCATTTTCAGAGAGTTTCTTTCAATAAAGAGGGCTGACAATGAGCTGCTGCTTTCTTATCCTGACAGAAAACCACTGGTTCATGTTCACAATCAATGATAGATCTAAGACATCCAGAAAATCCTGACGGATGTGTTTTTCTCCCATTGTATATCAAAAACATGATTATTTGATCCACTGTCATTTCCTAAATATATATTTGTTTAATTTAATAAACTATGGCATCTGCCCACTCTACTTGAAGAGTTTACATTTGTGGCATTTAGCAGATGCTCTTATCCAGAGTGACTTCCATGTCCTAATTACAGGGACAGTCCCCCCTAGAGCATTAAGGGTTAAGGGTCTTGCTCAGGTGTTAGAGGTGGGCTTTTAACCTGGGACCTCTTGAGCCATAGGTCCATAGGCAAGTATCCTACCACTAGACCACCACCACCCACTTACTTACTGCCAAAGTGTTCCGAATAACATGATTAAATAAAAAAATGACAACACATACGACAAAGACAAGCATGTCCTGGCTGCTTTAATACAGGTAAGGGGAAACTGCACTTTAATTCTGACATATTATACAGCTTTACAGTTCCTGGCAATCAGTGTGAATTCTTGGCGCAGCTTATCAGTCAGTTATGCATGGAGTGGCTGCAGCCTGGTTGTGCCAAGCTAAGTTGCCTTGTTTTGATGAGTAATTGATAGGCAACCATGGAGATATAAGTCGGTGAGGCAGCAGCCTTGTTAGGATGTCTGAGGCAGAGTGCCTGCAGGTGCGAGGCGTGAGTCTGTGGTTCAGGTGCACCGTGCTGCCAGGACAGAACAGCAGGGGACCTAATACTCTCAGCCTGGACCGCTGCATTTCATAGCATGCTTCAGTGACCCTGACCAATACACACACACACACACACTCATATATACTGAGCAGTGTGAATGCAAACCCACAAGCACATGCTTAGACATGCATACACATACATTAATGCACACAAACACACAGACATACACTCACACCCATACCGATTTCTATATAGCTTACCTTCTTCTTAGAACAAAAGTACATTTCTGCCTCTTTTGTTTCTCTTTGTGATGAACAAACACATGTTCAGTCATTCATTCAGACACATTCTGTCACATCACGGCTGAATAAGTATGTTCCACACTCTTGCAGGTCAGTCCTGCACACATCCCTCTGCTTTACTGGGCTGTGATGTTCACATCTCATTACAGTTCATGGCAATCTGGGTACAGGGCTTTTTGCTGTGCGTGTGTGCATCCGCCCAATCACACATGTCACATTGGATCTCTCTCTCTGTCTCTCTCTCTCTGTCTCTCTCTCTCTGTTTCTCTGTGCCCCCCAAAGTCTATATACAGACAATATCAATGCTGACCCTGTCCATCACAAAAAGCACATACAGTGGTCATATAAACATCAGAATTGGACCATAGAGCAATGCACTGTTATTAGGCAAGTGAGTATCTCGAGTCTGTCAGTTTCTTGATCTGTTTCCTGATCGGCTTTTTGCGCAGCAGCCACCAAAGCCTCCCAGATACTGTTCAGAGTGGTGGGCTGTTTTCCTTCCCTATAAATCTCTTGTTTGAGATGGGCCCACGAGTCCTCAATAGGGTTTAGGTGAGGTGAGGAAGAGGGCGATGTCATTATTCTTTCATCTTTAAGGTCTTTGTTGGCGAGTCACACAGTGGAGAACTTCCATGCATACGATAGAGCATTGTCCTGCATAAAAACCATGGACTTTTTTAAACATGCAGACTTTTTCCTGAACCACTGCTTGAAGAAAGTGTCTTCTAAAAACTGACAGTAGGTTTGGGAATCTCTTTTAAGTCATGTGGATGGCTGGGAGTGTGTGTTTTTGGAAGATGGAGGCACTGTGACGCTCTGGGCAATGTTTTACTGGGAAACTTTTGTGGATGTTACTTTGACACCCATCACCTAGCTAAACATTACTGCAGACCTTGTACACTTCTTCATGGCAGTGTTATTCCCTATGGTCATCACTTCTTTCACCCGGATTATGCAGCATCCCTCACTGCAAGAAAAAAAAACGTCCAGGAATGGTTTTAGGGACATGAAATAGAGGTTAAGTTGTCTCCAGATGGCAGTGTGATCGAGCACAGACTAGTTACACAATATTAGGCAGATAACTTTGATGTTATGGTTAATAAAAAACAAACAGTAATTATTAAATAATCTATGTACATTTGGTGTTTGCTCACTGTGTTGGATTTTTGGCTGCAGTGAGCACTGAGGGCATCTCTCCCAGTGAAATCACCCATTACTGTTTATCTGTCCCCACATATCCTGTCTATTTAGTCTTTAAGCTGATTAAAATATTTATTTCTTTTGTTTTTCTCTCCCATTTTCTTCATCTATGTCTCTCCCTTTTTCGTCCTCTCTCTCTCTCTCTCTCTCTCTCTCTCTCTGTCTTTATCGCTCTCTCTCTCTCTCTCTCTCTCTCTCTCTCTCTCTCTCTCTCTCTCTCTCTCTCCTCTCTGTCTCTCTCTCTCTCTCTCTCTCTCTCTCTGTCTCTCTCTCTCTCTTTCTCTCTCTCCCTCACTCCTCTCTCTCTATCTCTCTCTCTTTCAATTTCAGTCTAGCTCTGGTTTGCAGTAAACTGTAGAGTGCCTTGCTCTGCACTGGTAGATCTCAATAGCTTTTCCCAAAGTGTAGATTGTAGCCTGTGGCAGGATACCTGAAGGCCACAGCAGCTGTGTAATGTCCTAATTCAGCAGACATGGCACTGCCTTTGTGGTTCAGTAAAAGCCCCAAAACCCTGTGGGCTAGGAATGGGCAGTGTGACAGTATTTTTGGAATAATGCTAAGAAATGTACTTTTAGGCACAGTAGGCGCGTGTTAGGTTGTACTGGCACCTCACAGCCCGAGAAGGTCTTAGTTTTTGGTGCCCAGGGTCCTTTCTTGTTCTCCTGTGTCTGCATGGGTTTTACTCTGGGTGATCTGGTTTCACTCCACCACTAAAGACATGCACATCAGAGTGGATTAGATGTTAAAGCCCCTCAGTGAATGTGTGGGAGAGTGTGTGTCTCTGTGTCTGCTCTGTGATGGACTGGAAACCTGTCCAGGGACTTTCTCTGCCTTTCGCACAGGGTAAGATGGGATAGCTGTGGCCCTTATCAGGACAAATGGCTAAGAAAATGAGTGAGGTGAAGTGAGTGAGAATTTACTTTTAATTTACTTTACTGTTCCTATCTTGAGTAGTATAAATTAAAATAAGAGTTTTTGTTGTGATGTCTTTTGGTTTATTTCATTATCTGCAAGAAGCTACTTGTCCCAGTATGTGTTGTATCTTCAAGATGTAAATTACGCTATATGTTGCCCTGCCACATGCTCTTACTTTGAGAATGAATTCTTTTTTGCTTCTTTTTACTAATCTCTAGTGATGCAAGTGCCTTTGTTGTCAAAGCAGACCATTATAAGAAAATGAACCCTTCTTTGATAGCATTATAAATCACATATTATTTCACTCTATTATTTCACAAAGTGCAGTTTTCTTGGAATAACTGACAGTGCTGAGGACCCTGAACGTAAAGCGTTAACATCATGATTAACTGTGACGGAAGTGTAATTTACATGCACAGGGGCAGAACACCAGATGTTCATGCACCCGTTTCAGCTGCAGAAATGCAGAGTGCCATAAAAGCCTTGACTGAAATTTGAAAGCAACGCTATGAATTTATTCATTTCTTTCTTCATTCAGTCATTTCAATTTTCATTCTTAGCACATGCCTTTTAAACTCTCCTATAGAAGGTGTTCTGTATTCCAATTATTAAGGTATTACTACTCGGTCTTGTACTCTTGAAGAAAACAGCTTTCTTTCTTTCTTTGTCTCCCAGTAATGTTTGTTTCTGTTGATTTGAGCTTTTCCTAAGAAGAATAACAGAAAATCTGTCCACTAAGTGTTTTTATGAAGGTTGATGTCTTTAAATTCAGGCCCCATATTCCTACGTTGGCCAAAATAGATTTACCAGAACATTCTATTGCACCATATATAGATCTGAATGGAGCTAAAATAGATGGCTTATTAAAATAATTCAATTTATTATTTTGTCATAACCATAGTACCCCTGCAGTCTCACTTTAGATTTATATTACAGAACTCCCATGATGACCATCACATCCCACAAGGAAAAAACAGATGGTTGCCAAGCAATACACTGATGTTGTTGCCTGCTTTGTGTACTTTCAGCAGGTCTATCAAACAGCAGAAAAAAACGGAGTGTGTGAATACTGAATATGCAAGCAAAGCATTTATTGACCAAACCGTGTCCTGTTTTGAATCTCACCAACACTGAGGGTCAGGCTCCTGGACACTAGCAAAGCTTCAAAAGTGAGTAAAGATGATAAATGGTGGAGGGAAATCACTGGCTTATGCTACCGTGACTCTTTCATTGCTACTCAGGGCTCTTGATTATTGCTGCTTTAAATTGTTTCAGCAGTTCCATCCATTATGCCGCTTTAATTCACTATAGCCACTTCATGTCAGTCCCACGCGCAGTCAGTGTGTGGTTCAAGTCTCTAAATTTTTTTGGAAAAGCTCTTATATATATGATATCATGTATATGTATACCTTTCAATGTTAACATAATGCAATTATTTATTTGATTCAAGGAATATTTCATTTTTCATAATGGGCCCTTTAACTGGACCATTGATTTATCTAATATATCTGTATGCAGAATTTTTCTTTAAATAGCCTCAATAAAATTGCTTCAAAGGACCCATGTTTGGCACCATTGTGTTTGAAAAACCTTAATGAAGGTGTCAGGGGTAATTCCAAGCACTACCTTTTCTGCAGCATGGGCATTCAAAGCCATTAAAAAAGGAAGACTCCTTAAAGGCTATCCATGTAAGTTAAAATAATACTGGTCCTTATTGTGGTCGATTATGGTTATTGAAGTGCAGTAGTGAACATAAATTTTAGTAACCACTGGGTCCTTGATAAATGTTACTATGAGCCAAAGTAGGTTAGTTGTCAATTTGCTTACAGAGTGAAAGCAACCTCTTTAATTTTTACTGACATAGGATGCTTATTGAGCTCTAAATGGTGCACATATAGTTCCATAAATGGATGTTATGCTACATTAACAAGCAGTGGCACTGACACTTGCATGCCAGAGTCATTCAAAAACAGCATATTGCCACACCCGGGGCGATAATCTCATCTACATGGAAACAACAATGTTAATAATTATCCATGTCAGTGATGATTTCCCAGTATTGGCTTACAGTGCTGATGGAAAACCAAGGTCTTTCAATACAGCTAAGCTACAAATATTGTAGAAAATACTCTTAAATTAGACCTTAAGTGCCCTAACAAATATGCATCAGCTCCTCAGGCTTCAGTTCCCAGAATATATATATATGCTTATATATATGCTTATATATATATATGCTTGTCCCAAGCAGGGTTGGGAGTCCATCCCAGCTCACTCAGGGTGAAGGACAGGGACACCTGGAAGGTCTGTCCATCGCGAGAGAGGAGCATGTGAGACGGCACCTTGCTCAAGGGTACCTCAGGGCAACCTATTGGGAAGGGATTTGAACCCCCGATCCCGCGATCCTCCGGTCAACGGATATATAAGGGCAGTGGTGGCCTAGTGGTTAGGGCATATATATATATATATATGTATATATATATATATATATATATATATATATATATATATATATTGTGCCTATATATATATATATATATATATATAATATATATATGTCTATATATAAATAAAAAAATATATATATATTATAATATTTAATATATATATATATATATCAAAACAAAAAAAACCGCACTGTGTCAAAATTAAAGAGCTTATCTACATTTCGCCACCAAGTATCCAGTGTACTAAGCTAGTAATCATGAACTGACCAAAGACTCATTCATGAAGAATTAAGCAAAAATGTACTGTGATTTGTGTGGAAAGCCGATGTCTTAAAACTTCAAAAAAGTAGTTAAAGCTACAGACTGTGCTTTTAAAAAACAGACAGCAGATTTATCACTATTCAAGTCATTAATCTGGGATAGATTAATCAGCCTTGATGAAGTAATTGCCTATAAAAATGCAGATTTATATAAGGCCTGTGAAATCAGCTCTCTCTGAAGTGTGCCTGATTTCCTGTCATCTCAAGCATGGCTGTTTATGCTGCACTTGGCCTCTGCAGATCTGGAGGCTCATTATGTGTAAAATATTTGCTCAGTATTGATTTATTCCTGGGACAGTTCAGGGTTTTATACCTGAGTGGGGGCGGTCCAGGTCCTTTCTGCGTGGAGTTTCTATGTTCTCCCCGTTTCTGCGTAAGGTTCCTCCGGGTGCTATGGTTTCCTCCCACCGCCCAATGACATGCTGGTGGATTGGAGTGGTTTAAATGCCCCCTAGGTGTGTTTGTCTGTGTGTTTGCCCTGTGATGAATTGGTAAATCGTCCTGGGTGTTTCTGCCTTTCACTGTTTTGACCACTGGTTAGGATAAGAAGCTCAGATAAAAGACTGATGATGTATTTCGTATATTAACGTCTGATTTATAATTGGTTTATTTAGTTTAATTGATGATTACTTTTATTATCATATATAGTACTGTGCAAAAGTTTTATGCAGGTGTGGAAAAATGCTGTAAACAAAGAACGCTTTCAGAAAGTGAAGTGTTAATCATTTATTTTCATCAATCAACAAAATGCAGTGAATGAACGAAAGAGAAATCTAAATCAAATCAATATTTGCTGTGACCACCCTTTGCCTTCAAAACAGCTTCAGTTCTTCTAGGTACACCTGCACACAGTTTTTGAAGGAACTCGGCTGGTAGGTTGTTCCAAACATCTTGGAGAACTAACCACAGATCTTCTGTGGATGTAGGCTTCCTCACATCCTTCTGTCTCTTCATGTAATCCAGACACACTGGATGATGTTGAGATCAGGGCTCTGTGGGGGCCAGAAGAACTGATGCTGGTTTGAAGGCAAAAGGTACCAACACCAAATATTGATTTGATTTAGATTTTTCTTTTGTTCGCTCACTTTGCATTTTGTAAATTGATAAAAATAAACAATCATTATTTATATTTCTGAAAGCGTTCTCTGTTTACAGCACTTTTTCACACCTGCCTAAAACTTTTGCACAGTACTGTATATTAATTTAAATGCTTTTTCCACCTTATTATTTCTCCACTCCTTAACTCTAAAGTCTTTTTCAAACTTATTAGGCTGTGTTGTTGTCTTCTGTAATACTCAGCTAGAATGAAAATGAGGTTTTCTCTCAGTGAAAGCCCAGCATTAAAATAGAGAAAGAAGAAGAAGAAGACAATGATGGTGATGATGATGATGATGATGATGATCTCCTCCTCCTCCTCCTCCTCCTCCTCCTCATCATCATCATCATCATGATAATGATGATGATGATTAACCCGTGTGATATCTGAAGTCTCCCCCCTCTGTTTGGTTTTTCTGTGCTCTGTTTGGATGTTCCAGGACACTGCTCTCTAAAGTGCTCAGTCGATCCATTTGAACAAGCAATCACAAAAAAATGCAATAGGTTGAAAAGAAAAAATAAAACACAGAAGAGAAGTCTTGGGTGGCTCTACATCTATATCACACCACAGAATATCATAATGCTCCTTCATACAAACTGAATATAGGCAGTTTCCCTGGAGCATGCACAAACTGTCAGAAATGTACTGTCAGCGCCTCTGTTTTTATAGCCTTGCCTACTTACCAGATACAGCTGGATTGAGCAGCTCTCTGATGGTGCTGGTGTTGGTGAGGTGTGAACACTGTGAGTTTTCATTCTACACTTTATGGCAGCGGTTGTCTAGTGGTTAGGGACTAGGCCTCAGGTTTGAAAGGTCATGGGATCAAATCCCAGACCAATAGATTGCCCTGTGGTATCCTTGAGCAAGGTACCGTCACCGTCACTGCTCCCTGGGGAAAAAACTGCCCGCTGCTGCATGTGATTCACTGTGCTGTGCTGTTTCACAATGACAATTAGTCACTTTCACTTTTAAACACTAAAGAAGATCAAATTGCATTCTTCCTTAAAGTGACATTTAATAATCAGTCCTTAATTAATGATTGTGGGTATGACATGCTTTAGTTTATGAAGATTTATTAAGAGCAGGAATTCAAAAAAAGAAAATTCTAGTGGTTCTAATATGATACATAATACAGAATCTAATATGGTTGCAGATTTGTTAAATCCCAAAGCATTAAAATGTAATTAATTAATTCATTTATTTATTTTACCTTGTGTACCTAAAGTGCTAAAGCAACCTGGGTTGCTTTAGAAAAAAGCCTTAGGTTTTTTTTACTTAAAAAAAAAACATTTAGGAAAAAAGTATATAAACATGCGGGTAAATGTTATTAGTAGGCAAATAATGTATATGTGTGTATGTATATGTGTACATCACCCTTCATCATCTGCTGTCACTGTTTTCTGAATCCAATTGCTTTTCAGCAGAAAATTCAGATTTTTTCATCATGTAGTGCTGCAGGTCCACACAGGCTACATTTCCCACACACACACACACATACACACACACACACACACACACAGATGAACATTAACACAATCTCAGCTGTTATTTTTTTGTTATTTTTTTGGTTAAGCCACATAGCGGCCAATATATGAATCATTCAAGCCTAACCTAAGACATGAAGCAGTGAGGAAAAGGTGCAGATGATTCCAGATGATCAGATGATTAGTTTACTGCTGATGCAAAAAAAGGAAAAAATTTATTTATTCTACTCAATATGCCACAGATATGTTTGTTGGGCACAAAAATGGGGTTATTGCACCAAAAGGAGATTTCCCAGCATAACTCATATATAAAAAAGTGAAAGTGACTATTCTTGTCATTGCAAGGTCACAGCACAGCATACAGTGAACCACAACAAAATTGGACCTCTGCATTTAACCCATGCAAAGGGGGGCAGCTATGAAAGTGTCCAGGGACAGTACCTTGCTCAAGGGTACCTCAGGGAAACCTACTGGTAAGGGGTTTGAACCCACAATCTTCTGAGCCTGCAACCAACTTCCCTAACCACTAGACCACATGGCCCACACATGCATATGCACACAAACAAACGAGTATAGATGACTGCACACTCTCAGCACAAGCTTTTTCTTATTAGAAGCACCTGTTTTTTCAAATTGGTTTTGGAGCAATAAAAGTAACGATCATGGGTTATTGCTTAATAAAAAATTTAACTGAAGTTTATGTTACCTGCATGTGACTGACAGTTAAATTGATCACAGAGGGGGTATGGACCTGCCATGAAGTTGGTTCAATTTCATAAAATAAATAAAAAAGCACATCGTCTGATGTAGCGATCTACTTTTCCAATGTTGGTGCATGTTAGCTTGCAGCATTTCTCTGGGGAAGAAACTTCCAAGTAGTTGCCCAACACTGCAACTAGCACAGCTGAGGTGCAGCTGAGAAAGGAAGTGAAGAGTGATGTTTTACTCGGTGATAGCGGAGGAGCTGTGGATGGAAAAACACAAAATGATTCAACTGGTTAAAATAGCTTTTCTCTGCTCTTTGCACGAACTGACATGAGCTTGGTCTTTAGAATGAATCACTAAATGAACTTAATGTGAACAAAACTTCCAAGTTCTGTTTGAATGTTTTAACTTTAATAGGTAAAGTTTGGTAAGGCAGTTGTTTTTCGCTGAGAAGGTTTATTGCTTTCAGAACACTCCAAAGCATTAAAGTCGGTTTAGTCATAAAATGTTCAACCCCTCTTGGAATCTTTTAATCAGTCATCATATGAAGAGGTAAATGCTGGGTGGTAGCGAGAGTAACTCCTTGAAACAAATGGGCTAATTATGCATTTTTGATAAGTATCATGTTTAGCATTTGTTTATTTCACGACGTCCCAAGGCCTGCTGTGTGGGTGGCTCCAGAACAGACCGGGTTATTATTAAGCTGCAAAAGCACTCCTTCATGCCATTATCTTCCCATGCCTTTCTTGTTTCTCTGACGCCAGAAAGCCACAAAGCGTTTACTCCTTTGCCCTCTGTTTTGAATGGTAACTAAAACGGATTAAACCGCTACATGAGTTCGCACTGAAAATACAGAGACCTTTCGATTTTTGGTGCAAAGGTGAATGGCACAACAGATGTGTTGACTGTGACCTTGCCGTTCTTATCTATTCTCAGATGATCAGACAAGCAGTCCACCATTTAAACTGTCATTGGTTACAAGGGCATCTTCACAGGGTCGCTGGTAGAATCTGGTGCAAAATGAGGAAGCTTTGCATTTAAATGAATCACTTTATAGGATTTGGTCAATGAATCTAAAATAAATCCAGCATATTACTTCTGCTTTTCTTATACCGAGATATGCCTTTCCAAACAGCTGTAATGCTGTCGACTCTATTAGCCTTTGAAAAGAAAGAAGAACAAAAAGTTTGGGCCAGTTACTAGTAAGTTTGTTTAAGGATTTCTTTCCCATTAATATTCAACATGTAGGAATGAACCACATCAAACAAAGCGCAGCATGGAGGCTTAAGCAGTGTCTGTCAATTCACTAGAACAACGTTAGCGCTCCATTTCTTTTGTACAGTTTCCTTTTGTGTATGGAGGGAGATGACACATACCACCCACGTAACCAACTGCGGCCTTTAAACCATTTGAATGACAAGTGACAAGGCGAGTAAAAGCACTTTCATGCTTTTGTGTCAGCTAAAAAGGAGAAAACCCAAGTTGCAGGGAAAGTATTCATAAAGTGGAGTAAAACTTGCTTGAAATCCAAACACCACAAAAATCCCCTGCTTGCCGTATTTGACTTCTCTACATCATATGTAGCAGAACATCCGACTTAACATACAGTCATCTTCTGTTCTGGCACCATTTGTCAAATTCGTCTATCTATCTGTCTATCTGTCTGTCTGTCTGTCTGTCTGTCTTTCTGTCTGTCTGCTTATCTATCTGTTCATCTGTCTCTCTGTCTGTCTGTCTATCTGTTTGTCTATCTGTCTGTCTGTCTATCTATCTATCTATCTATCTATCTATCTATCTATCTATCTATCTATCTATCTGTAACGGTGGCGAGGTGTGGAAAGGACATCAACGCAGAGCCAGTATTCCAGAACGTAACTTTATTAAACATAAACCAAAAGGTAGAACTAAAACTGCCACCATTAACTCTAAGGCTTCGCCTCGGTAATGAACCGCGCTCTGTTCTGACTCATTGGGGCTTAAATAGCAGCCCAATGAAGCACACCTGTGCCTCCATGAGCCCAGGTGTGCTCAGTCAGAACAGAGCGCCTGTCGTGCCCAACCGGAACCACAGGCACGACAGACTGTGACACTATCTATCTATCTATCTATCTATCTATCTATCTATCTGTCTATCTGTCTGTCTATCTGTCTATCTGTCTATCTGTCTGTCTGTCTGTCTAAGACTGTGTAGTCGGAGTTGAAACACAACGTTGCATTATTTTAAGTTAAGCATTTTTATTTTTATTATGTTTACCAAAGAAAATGTCTTCATATTTTGCCTCCAGAGGTTTTTTAATGTATTGTTGAGGAAGTTCTCCA
Source organism: Hepsetus odoe (assembly GCA_017165825.1). NCBI lineage: Eukaryota > Metazoa > Chordata > Actinopteri > Characiformes > Hepsetidae > Hepsetus > Hepsetus odoe. Next base: position 22,159,570 of record CM029375.1, on the reverse strand, counting down.
GGTTCCTGAAAGACAAACTTTTTGGCTCTCATTTTCAGTTCAATCTGTATCTGAGCTTCAGTCTGTATGTCAGGGTTTGGAGTGGTTCTGTTAGTTCCTGTTTCAGTTTCGTGTCTGACTTTGGAACCTGTTTAATAAAAGTTATGCTTGGTACTACTGGCTCAGCATTGACGTCCTTCCCGCACCCCGCCACCGTGACACTGTATCTGAGTTTCAGATTGTTGGTTTGTTTAGCCCCACATTGATCTACACAGGAACCATTAAGCAGAACAAAGTTGTCTGATTCTAGATGATTCCAGATGATCAGGATGGTGATAGGTCTGCTGGTCATGCTGAGTGGTTGGAAACTCTTTTTCTAGAACCTTGTATCTTTAGGCACTTTGTAGCTTGTTGAAGTAAAACATTTGTTCTGGTTTGTTTAATTTAATGAGTGCAATATGCCACAATTTGTCAGGCATAAAAAAGTATTTTTTCTTAAACTAGGTGATTCCCAAACATAACTATAAAGACATAAATAGCACTGTATATACATATAAATACAAAGAAAAGAAGACATTGTGAGGTTTCTTTACAACATTGATGATATTTAACAGCTCTTCAGTCACTCAGACTAACTGGCATATTGGGGTAAAGCTTGTTTGTGTTTATTTATTTAATCTCCAAAGAAACAATGCTGAGAAAACACAAGCATGCGGCATTCAGCGCTGCATCTCTCCACCTCTCTTTTGTTGTGTTAATAGCTGTGTAGATGCTCGTAAAGGGAAAACTGCATATTCGTTTGAGTGGTCCCTCCGTTGGGGAACAAATGGATTTCAACTGCATTAAAGTCAGCATAATTTTTCCTCATTGCTGGTGACAGGAAACAAGGAGCAGCGAAAGAGGATGATTAAAATGTGAGCAAAGTAGGGGACTTTAACGCTTTGAAACCAAAATTACAATTTGCAGAAGCTGATGATGGAAGCATAGAAGTGCGCTATGAAGGACCTTTTCTGCAGCCACTCCTCTGTCACTTTTTTCAGTGCTGATAGAAAAGCAGTATGGCTGCAGGCCTCTATATAATCTCACCGTCGCCCAAAATGAGATCCTTTTGATTCAGACAATTGTGCTTTCTGATTAAAATTGAAAGATACCTCTGTCAGACAGAAATGTAATAAAATTAAATTAGGCCTTGTGTAAGGTGTTATCTAGTGAAGTGTCACTTTTCATTGTTGCACTCCGAGCGGATTTTCCACTGATTTAATGTGCATGGCTGCAGGACTGTCTTACACGAGACGCAGGGAGACGCCTCAGAGCAGGACGCAGGGACGTGATTTACTGTAGAAACGCCATGCAAGTGTCCATAGTATTTGGCAAATTGACATGAAGACCTTTTTAAAAGCAACAATTCAAATGAACTGAAAATGGCACATGAACTGCATTAAACTGCCAAAGTAAAGGCGTGCTACAGTCTTTTTTTTCAGACCAGCTGTATTGATAAATGTTAAAAGCCTACTAAATACTGCTTACCTGACAGCATTATTACAAAAAAATATTACTCTTCTTTTATGAATCTTGTGGATGATGATAAATGCATTACAAGCTATTTTGTGAAATGCTAAATGCTGCAGTATATTTCCACCACAGTGCATTTGCCCAAGCGCCCAAAAAACAGAACCTTTAAAGACAGTATTGAACTGTTCGGTACGAGGTTCTTCATTCAGTATGTACAGGCAACAAGCAACATGTGAATAACAGACATGCACTCTCATTATAAAACAAATTACAGTATATTATATAATGTAGTATATTTATAGTATATATTCTAAATATAGTATATATATATATATTCATATAGTATATGTTACTAAATTCTATTTTTACAATGTTGAATATTCAATGAGCTGAAAATAAACACATTATCATATTAATAAAAGATAATTGTTCAGTCATTATTTATTTCAGCCATTTTGAGAAATGAATGAAGAGAATGAATTATCTGCAGCATTGCACCTCAAATAACCCCTACTTTATACTGAGTATTATTCCTTTCATTGCTAAAGATTTCTTGTTTGGTCTGATAAATAGCAAAATAAGGCCAATAAGGCAGCTGCTTGTACTTTGAGCAGCAAAGGTGCAGAACCTGCCAAATCCAGGCTTTAGGTCTCTTAATGTCTTAGTGTCTTAATACTTTGGTTTAATTTTCTCAGATACTGAAAATTTTATTTCAGAGCCGACAAATTGCTGACTCCCGTCTTGGAGATTTCACCCAAGGAAGCACTAAACGTCAGGTGCACTAATAAAGATAATATTGACTGGATCTATTGCTCCACCAAATAAAGTTAGTCCCCTTTGTGGGATGGATGTTTATTCCAATTAAAAGAAATCCATTATCTAGAAGTATCTAAAATGATTGAACTGTTATTTTATCATAGGCACAGATTCCAGAACGACTTCCTTCGTTCACAAACGCACACAAATGCTTACACAAGCGCATAGGCCGTCTTTCCCAGTGCTTTGGAATCAATCCCTGGAAACAGCTGGAAAACACCTAAGTGCATTGATTGCATGCATGGTCACATAGTCTCATTTTCATTTCATCTAATCAAAGTCTCATGCACAGTCTTAAATGAGGTAATCGCAAAAATCTGTTTTGATTACTCCTTAATTAAATGAACTTTCAGAGCCTTGCGGTGGGTTTGTATATGCAGTGGCTCTTATTTCATTAAGTGACAGAAAACTTGCGTGATACATTATACGACCTACATCGCCCCAAATGCCTTTGAGGGCAGACATCAGGCTCTCTATGTAAAGCCTGCTAACAGAACAACCTGAATCCCATTAACCTAATGGATAGCTCTAATAATAAAGCATTACCTCCTTGTAGACCTGATTAGCAACGATTGTGCATTTGCAGGGATTTGCCCAACCGCCTGTTCAAGATAGTGCCATGCGCAGCAAAGCTCTTTAAGCAACTTTATTTCCTTCACCATCATCGTATGGCCAGAGGAGACGTTAAACATGCCATTAAAGATTAAAAGGAAATGATGTGCTCCTCAGAGCTTGTTTACACTTCCGCCACAGAGACTTCCTGGTACAAACCATGAGGGAAGCGGATGCTTTGCAGTCGGTGGCAAATCTGGGAAAGATTTGCTGCATCTTTACTGTTGCACTGTGGCCTCTCTGGGTTCTAATTGGCCCATAAGTTATACCCTTATTGCAATAACAACGAAGAAGCAATGGTCAAACCTTGGTACTCTATCATGTGAAATAGACCTTTGCTAGCCATACCCAGGAACAAAAACGAGCTGTGAGCTATTGTGCCTGGAGACATGAAATGTCAAGAGTCCACTGGCCGAGTACCTTCCGATCTATCTGCGGGCCCAAGGTACACTTTCCTGCATGGGGCGACGTGTTTTACGGCGACATTTCATTTATAAGATATAATACAGCATAGCAGAAGGTTTTATGTGTGTGCGGGGAGTCTATTACAACCTCTGAATATCTCATGAAGGGTTACCTGGACTGTTTATGAAGGTCAGGGCATTACATATCGTATAGGCCAAGCAACATCAGAGATAGCCTTCGTTTTATCTTATCTGCAGCATGTTGGAATGACATTTTGAAAGTGTTCTGTGTTATCATTGCCACTTACGTGCTACGTTAACCTGAAGAAAGACGTTGATTTATTGATGCACTTTGTTGGCTTTATAGAAGAAAGGAAAGGGGCCTCAATTCACAGATGTATGTACAAAATATATGTCTAAATTTAGCTTTTTTGCCCATAGTGGAGGGATAACCTTTGAAGCATTTGAACTTTATGCAACCTTTGTCTTTCATTTCAGATGGAAGCGGGTTCCATAATTAGCTTTCAAGAGGTTGTGTATTACTGGAAGCTGACATTGCTCCATGTGGGCGGGTGATGCTCTGTACCTTGCGTGACACTCAACTCTGCGAGTTATATGGGCCAATGGTTGATGTGTGTGTGTTTGTGTTTAGGCTTATGATGGAAAAAGGCAGCTCTGAAGCGCAGACACCATGCTGCTACCTAGGCCGTTGCCCCTAGCTCTGGCTGGAGAATAAACAGGCAGACATATGTGTTCCTTGGCGGGGATGCGGAAAGGTTGATGCACGCCAGTTTCTGCCTCAGTGGGGTAAACTTCTCAGGTGCCGCCCGCAAAAAAGGAGGCCGCTGCAGGAAACACCATGCCACTGACAGCCAATGGGAGGGTAATCAGGAAGCACTGAGAGCTGCAATCAGCTCCACTGAGGGGGCCATTTCTTTTTAAGCCACTAGCAGTGCAGGCACATGTCTCCTTTCAAAAGGACCATTCACAATTACATTTGTATCGCAAGTGAAACATTTTCAAGATATGTAGATAAAACAATGTAAAACAGTTTATAAACAGTATTGCTCTTGCAGATTTTTTGGCTCTTAATAGGGTCTCTTTTATATGTCAGAGCCATCATAACTGGTCAAAACTGGGGGTCTGTGTGCCGCCTATCAGAGTCAATTGGGCAAGGAGGGGGATGCTAAGATGAATATATATATATATATATATATACACACGCACACATATAATTGTATAACTTCCTGGAAGATGATCACTGCTTATAGTAATAGCCAGGTAAAATGCAAGTCTTTGATATATATACAGTACTGATTGTTTATTTTTCTTTGCGGGGCAGTGGTGGCCTAGTGGTAAGGAGTTGGCCCTGGATCGGGAGATTGTGGGTTCGAACCCCTTACCGGTGTCCCTGTCTTTTGCCCTGTGTGAGCTGGGATGGACTCCAGCAGTGTGCTGTTTTGTGGAGTGGTTTACATTGAGAGTGACATCTTAAGAATATACCTGGTATATTTAATATACATCTATAACATGCAATAAATGGGGCATTCAATTGTTTTATGCAGAGGAGCTGAAAAAATGATCCTAGGTTTGCATCCATCAATATGTTTAATTTAAAATGTAAATTGTTGAATTGGTATATTTGGATAAATGGATTATGCAAGACAAGCAAATGAAAAAGTGGGTATTAATGACATTTAGTAAATGCTTCTACCATTTTTTTTACACTAAGGATATTTTATCATCCCAGACTAAATATGTCTATTAATGGTAAAAGAATGTAGTCCTCCAAGAAAGCCTTTGTAATGTGGGTGATTATATCTTTTACATTTCGTTCTGTGCTTCAAATGATCGACACAGACCTTGCTCAGTGTGTGACTGCCTGTCAGCCCAGCCCCCTTTAGGGAAGCTACATTCCTGTCAAGCCAATCTACACTCTTCTTTTTCACTTCTTCACCCGTGTGCGTTCTGCTCCCACATATAATGTGACAGCTGGCTCCCAAGGGCTCATTGATTTTATTGACCTTTAAGGGGGACGAAGTACATATTTATATTTCAAGTCACTGTCTACTCAGATGTCGTCATTAAAGACTGGCTGATGAGGAAAGCCTATCGCCCCTGCTGAATGATGTCCTCTATGAATCTCACCTATGGATGGTTGGGCCTCTGATGTCTACCGTGTAAACAACAGACCTAATTTGACAACCACACCTTGGGGAAGGGTTTTATGTTATACTAAATTGTTCTTTGAGTTTTAACAGACCCCTTTTTATTGCTAAATACAACAATTCTAAGACATTTTCTAAAAGGGGCACTCGAGACAAATGAAAAGTGTAAGCGTTCTGTCGGGAACAAGCCTAATTGTCTCCTAAAGCAATGTCACAACAGTCTCCATAACACTACTCTAAATTTAAAGACAAGTTTTAAAGACTAGGTTCAGGTTTAAAGGCTAGGAGTGCCCCCTTCTGCTTATTTGTCTGATTCTTAGAAGAAAAAATGTCAAGGACTTTGGTCTGGATACGTGGTGACATGGCTGGAGATTGCAGAAGGCAGCCAGATAGCTAATGTAACTGCTAGCAAGATGGACATATGTCTTTATAATGTAATGTAAGGTTACATAAAATAGCATATTTTAACATAACATCAATTTGAAATGCGAGCTGTATGCCAAACCGAATTGTAAATTAATTTTTTGTCAAATTTAAAAGGGTCTTCATAGAAATGAAACCTTGTAAAAAATGTTATTTTCAGAATGTTCTTTGTCACAATATAATAATAACATTATGAGAAATCAAGTATTTCAAAAGTAAGAATAATATAAAAAACAGCTATTAAATTATTAAATCAACAGGATGTTGTCACAAAATTAATAGGCAATCAGTGCTTAAGCAGTGTTTCACAAATGCTTTCATTAGATGGCTCACAGTTCAGCCCCTTGATCATAACAACATAATCTTCCTTTTATAGTACTTAACAACCACATTCAAAGTAGTTAATATGTAATAATGATGTATAACTGAATTACAAGCCTAGGAATTTAACATTTTCCAAGGAGGGTGTGGACAAACCAATTTTTCAGTTTTTGGGCCCACTTGCTTTGACTATAGTACATTTCCTGTTTGGGGACACTGTACGATTGGATGCTTATGCAATGATCAGAAATGACTTTCTCCAGTGATTTTCTTGCAAGCTCTTTGAAGTTTGTTCTAGGACAGTGTCAATTCATCTGTCACCTCTTGTTGGGAAGATTATCCACCTCAGTACCTGCCCATCTGTGAGTCTTCATAGGTAGCTGAGGGCCTGCCAATGAAAAGTGGGATGCAGGCATCAGGTCTGCAATGAGTTAAGCTGCTTTAAAATGATTCAGAGCGTTTCATTTCTATAAGCCTTAGCAGATTTGAGGGTGATTGCATGGAGTGATCCACCATAAGGTGCATCAGAAGATTGAAGATCTTTAAGCTCAGTGTCTCCAGATGCTCAAGGCTTTGATAAGATTCCACAAAAGGCTTGAATATTCCACTGTTTTCCCAACTAATCTCTGTCTGCTGCTACTGTTGTGTACTTTCAAGGACATGATACTGACATTTTTTCCTTATACCTTTCAAAGGGCATAAAGTATGCTGGCTTGAAACATAATTACACTAGAAGCCAATGGGAAGGTACAGAAGCAGTTCTGTTAAGTACAGAGGAACATTGAAATCGTTGTCCATGGTAATCATTCGAACAGCACACAATGCAAGCTGAAAAATCCTGGAGTGGTACGTTAATAATCCTGTAATTTGTTGAGCAGTTTTTGTGAAGATTTCATGACACTACTTGGGTGAAAATCCAGCGCAAAGGAAAAAAAAAAGTCACACGTCAGAGGCACACTGGACTCCAAAACTGGATGCTCTGTAATGCTTATGTCCCAAAGCTATAGTGCTGACAACTGCACACTGACCCAGAAAAAGGACAGGGTTAGAAGCCAACTGCAGCTTTGCCTCAAAATCTCCAACAGTCAAGGGACCAATTTTGACAAGAATAATTCCATTGTCCCTTCAGCTTCCCTCTGCTGCTCTTTTAAGGAAAACACTGCAGCAACTAATAGAAAAAAAGTCCTATCACAGACAGTATTTCACAAGGAAGCTTCCTCAGTATTCCTCCTGAATGATAAATCGCCACTGCAGACCTCTGCCTTGCACTGTGAACTTCTTTTTGGCTGGATCTCCAACAGAAGATTCATCATGCATGGTATAAACCCCAGCTACATAGATTTCTAATTTACTCACTACTGCTGCCCATGAACAAAAAAAAAAGTCCTGCTAGTTTTCCTCCAGCCAGTGGCAAATCCTCAGGACTACAAACAAATACAGTTTTTGGACTAAGCTGTTGTTGCAGCAGTCAATATGATGAAAATAATTAAGCGACTGTCTTTATATTACAGGGAACATAATCATAACAATGGGCACATTGTTAAATATGTCAGCTGCTAATGAAAGACAGATAGTTTGTCTTAATGACAAGAAAGACACGCACAGGCCAGACAACTAAAATTACACGGCCCTATCGCCATGGGAACTCTCTACTTTTTCCCTGACCTACATAGGCATTGCTGGTCTACCCTTATTTATTTAGTTGTTTAGTTGTTTAGCTTGTTTGCCTGTTAATATTATGCTTATTGGATTAAGAAATCCTTTCTTGAAAAATGTTAAGTCTTATTTTTATTTATTTGATTAACTTTTATGAATCAAACAGTAACTGTACTATAATAATATCATAGTATAAATGAATGGTACGCACTTATAAATATGAGAGAATCATCTCTTACAGTATAAAGGGATAAAAAAAAAAACACTACAAACGGTCTAGTCAAATACTACATGAATAGATTACAATGCAGCTGTTGAGGTAATGTGTGTTAGATCCTCTAGGAACATTCTCTGCAATATAATTCATTCCATGCCAAGGATTTAAGAAAAACCGACGTGCGGTCTGTCTCTTAAACCCCCTTAGTCTTTTACTCAATGACCCTAGCAGCTGCGTCTCTGACACATAAATGTCAGTCTGCAGAGGTGAATCTCAGCCTGGAGCTAGAATCTAGCACAGCTTCTAAGACTTGATTGACTGCAGAGAAGCCTGAAAATGACCCCTTACAGACACACACTGTTGCTAGGTTAGGCCTGAGTGGAGATGTAATTATGATTGGAGATGCTCTGGTGGAGTTAGAGAAAAGAGGTGATATCAAAAGAATGGAACTTGGCGCAAAAGATGAAGACGGTTGCAGCTGAATTTAGGAATTATAACTGTGACTGCATTCTCAGTTTTTGGACTTGTTGATGTCATGTGAATGTGGTATGATCAAATATTACAATTTCATCTAAATTTCATGTAATCTTAAAAAAAAAAACTTAAAATAGACCGGTGGCCTAGCGGTTAAGGAGTTGGCCATAGAATCGTGAGATTGTGGGTTCAAACCCCTTGCCAGTAGGTTGCTCTGTGGTACCCTTGAGCAAGGTACCGTCCCCGTCACTGCTCCCCGGGTGCTTTCATAGCTGCCCACTTCTGCACTTCTGTCCAGGACTAGGCTTAATGGTAACGTTGACCCTGAAAATTATGGATGTTGTGCAATTTGCTCAGTGCATTTAAAAGCAAGCTTTAAGACAGAAAAAAAAGAAAAACAGCAAAAGCTACAATATATTGCAGTTAATTGGGCATTTAGATCCATAGCTATGATCATATTTCAACGAAAGACAAGCTCTACAGTCTTGAAAATCTATAAGGACAGCTGCCAAAAATGTCATCCGTTATAGTGTCAGTGCTGATGCTTTGTGCAACAGTGCTGATGATGAATTGTGATTTAAATGACAGAGTGAATGCAGGTGGTTGCCTTCCTGGTTCCCTTGTGCTCATAATGAACTATGCAGTTCAAATAATGCAACACAGCAGAGACTGCGAGGCAGACTAAACATTCTGTATAATTACCATCAAATTGGAAAAAGCAAAGTTGCCTTTGCTGGGCTTCTTTCATCTGAGATTACTGCTCTCTTTTTTCAGCCATTTTCCTCTATGCAGAGACATATTGACTAGCTGTCTGGTGTAAATTCTATAAGATTGGGTTTTGCGTCTACATTACAGGACGGGCATTTCAAGAGATTGAAAGAACACTGAGCTTTGAATAAGTAAAAGGAAGATTTGTTACCTCCGTCCAGTTTCTGCAGTGATGAAACGCTGTGACTGTAAAGTCAAAAGCAGCCCCTGGCTTTATAAATACTCAGGGGTTAAAGGTGGCATTAGCACAAAGAAATGGTTTTCTTCCCTTAAACAATGCACCGAATGCATGGAGCCATATCAAATATGAATCAAGCTCTTTTGCAATTGCAAGCACTCTTTCTCAATGAACACCATCTACAAACCAAGTCACCACCACGTGTCCTTTACACCAGCAAAAAAAAGAAAGAAGCTAATAACTGACCCCTATTCAAAGGCGGTCAAGGTGAACATTTCCCAGCTAAATTGTAATAGGTTTTTCATATGGACCTAGTGGCCCATTACTATCCATCTAGCGAGATTTTTCATTTTCTAGCATCTGAATATTACAGCTAAATCACCAGTAGTAATTGTTCATAAATGGTCAAAAAAGCCACTTTTGGTTAATGGTTGAAAGGGAAAAAATGGGGCAAGAAAATGACTAAGAAAAGGCTTAACAGGCCTGCAAAGAAGCATCAAAACCTAAACTTTATGAATAATTTAAATGGCAGCAACATGAGAAATAGTGATAAAAGCACTGTTCTTTTAACAGACACATTTCAATATCTAAAGCAGGTGAACAGTGAAAATAACAGTCATGTTTTCCATCTGGCAGCAGTCAGGGGTGTTTCTAGGTATAAGCATGTTAGATGGTTGCCCGGGGCTACATCAACAGGGAGCATTGATTGTGTGTCGAACTGGTTGTTAAGTAAATCAACACCTTCACTCACCTGGCAGTACCACACTCGACAGAATTGTGAGCACAGTCTTTGAAAGAATAACAATGGTAATAATATTCTACAATCACTAACACCAGGGCCAAAGTTCAAAAATAGCTAAAAAAACACCACCATTGGAGTAAAGAATGCTGGCATTTAGTGGATATTAATAGATCCATGTTTAATAGATGCTTTAATGTAAACTGGAAGGTACTTTTCTATTTTTTCTCAAGTATGAGGAAGTGTTGTTGGCTTGGCTTTTCCCTATTCTGCCTATGGTCATTAATCTAGTTAATTAGATTAGACTTGTTACCTATTACCCTCTCAACAAAAGAAGCATGGCCAGAGAGCCATCAGCTTTATTGAAAGGGTACAGAAATAATTAGAGTTTCAAATTGGCTTTACATAGCAGATGAAAAAAATCTTCTTTCCTAAATCTCAACGATCTTTGCTAGATCTTCTTTGCTAGATGTCAACATTCACGCTACTGAAACATCACACCCCAATGAAATGCCTCAGTAAATGTCACAAGAGCAAACATGTATCTGTAGCATTCGTAATGTGTTACTACATATAGCCTGCTCTTTCATTTGGCCTTTAGCTGTATAATAAAAATCCTGCCATAGCTGCTCTGTTGTAATTCACTGATGAGCCATTATTAGGATAAAGCAACACTTTGTAAATAGTTTAATTAAATCACTTTACCTATAGCACCACAAAACAATGTATTCATGATCTGATCAGAATTGTAAGCAACTGCAGGTGAATCTAATCATTTGTGGTGTAAATAATAAAAGAAGACATGGACACAATAAAACCAGGTTGCAAAAAAGGTTATCCAGATTTGCGAATCAGACAGCGTTATTGCTAAGAGAAACAACACTTCTCTTTTTGACTGCCTTTAAAAGGTTATGTTGTAATACCAACCCTATGAAAGCTGAAGGTTAAATATTTCACTCTTTCAAAATGTGCTATTTATCTGTGTCTAGAGGCGTTAGTTTCCTATTTGCTTGTTTATTTTTCTTTGCCAAAGTATTTAATTGACAAATCCATTTCAACATAATTGCATTTTTTCAAAAAAAAAAAAAAAAAAGTTTTTGCTTTACATAGAATTGCCAGCCTTTTTTCTGGTGTTTCGTATTTTTCCTGTTGTCCACTTATGACTTTTAATGCATTTTTATGAAACAAAAAAGCTGTGATGATTGGCTGGTCTGTGGCACTTTACAAAAAGCAGTTTCAGGCTGAAATGTTCCTTTGAACTTACAATTCAGTGGAGCTGAAAAGGTGGATATATGCAGATGTGTTTGTTTACCTATTTATTTACATCATTATTATTAAGGCAATGATGTTTTTCTACTCAGCTGTATTGCTTGAAATGTAACAGCTGCTTTATATTTGTTAATCTGTACCTCTGTTACCATGTTTTAAGGCATAATGGGAGTCACTCACTCAGGGTGTATGGATCCGTGAAAAAGGACTCACAGAATCCCGTCTGTCACAGAAAACGGGATAAAAAAACATGATCTGGTCCTCACGGAAAGGCCTTTATTCCCTTCATACACTTTTATTAGTGTTACTTCTCTGCTTTTCTTTCATGGTGTTATTTCGAGTGTTTTATGCTTCATTTGTTTGCAGCCTTTAGGAGGTATCCTGCCTCTCCCCATGTTTCTGTGGATCTTACAATGTTGTACATGTCCTGTTCCTTTGCGTTCTCCTAGGATTTTGCCTCCTTAATTGGGAAGCAGAGTTAATTACTCTCTTGCTCAGTGTTGGCACGGTAACTGCAGCCTGTCTGAAGATGGTGTAGGATCTGCTGCACCATCTCCAGCACTTAAAGCCCAAAGCAAGGAAAGATGTTCTGATTAAATATATGGGGAATTTCTTTTACTTTTTCGCACTTGCACATTTCATTTGCCAAAATTGTTTTACTTTTTCTTTTTTTTTTTTACAGAGGTATTCATTGAGAGGTTTTTTAATTAACAAAAGTAGCTTTTCAGATGCTTTACTCCAAAGAAGGATTTCTACCATTTTTATGTTTAAGACAGAGCGAAGAGTATGTGGACTGGGAGAAGTAGGCTCGAGTGTTTGTGGCTATGCCTGGCTAGTTTCATGCTTCTTACAATCTTTTCAGGTTCTAAATTTCCTGGTATGTTGTTTGTCTGTTCAGAGCTTTTGGAACATGTTTAATATCTGTTTGTTTGTTCGTTTCTTCTCTGACGGGTAAAAAGCACGAGGCTCCACTCCAGCGCTACAATAATAACCGCATCATCGTCATTCCTTTGTTTTCCATAATCCAGCCTCCCCTCATCTGTGATATTTTCAAAAACGGGTGCACCACCCCCAGTCCTGCTTTACACATTTCTTGATTCTCAAATGAAATGGGTTGTGGTATTACTGGTGCCATGGTGGCACTCCTCAAGAAACACAACAAGAATATTCTTATTCTGCCACATCCCTGCTTTAATCTAAACTTTGTGATGAATGCATTCTTTCAAAGAATGATTTTTTCATTATTGTATGGGATGATTGGACTGTTTATTGTTTGACTTTTCTCATCTGTCTTTTAGACTGGAAGATATATTACAGTGTCCAGCATCAGCTGCATCACCAAATATAATTCATGGATTAACCAAAACCTGGGCAATAAAGTGTACCCAGACACTAGGCAGCAGCCACACCTTCCGGCAGGATTGTCCCTAATTACAGTAATTACCGCAAACGGTGAGCGATGGATGAATTTCAAAGTAGCAAAGGCAGATGTCCTGGGACCACAGAGATTTTCTGGGCCCTCTTCTTGTGCCATGATGAACTGGAAAATGGACCTGATTCAATTCCATTCATCATGAAACAAACCATCTTGAACCACTGTGGATTTTGCAGCTCATGCATATTTTCCTTAGTGTCCCCATGATTTTGCAGAGCTGTGCAACCCCGTGTACTGTATATGAATGAATTTCTGTTATCTGTGTTATCTGTGTAGTTTCTGTGTGAAGTGAAAGTTACTATTCTTGTCATTGTGAGAACACAGCACAGCACACAGTGAACCACATCAAAATTACACCTCTGCATTTTACCCATATACACTCACACACGTGCAGTAGGAGGCAGCTATTGAATGTGTCCAGGGAGCAGTGATGGGGACGGTACCTTGCTCAGGGGTGCCTCAGGGCAACCTGCTGGTCTGGAATTCAAACCCATGACCTTCTGATCCTGGGGCAAACTCTCAAACCACTAGGCCAGCGCTGTAAGATGTGTTTATCAAAGCAAAACCAAATCCAGTTTATTCAGAACCCGAACTAAACCCACATCCAAAAGACGGCATCCCACGGTGAAATAATAACTCAAGAAGAAAAAATACAGACTCAAATATTACACAAAATTACCTAGTCACAAAAAAAACCCCAACAAAACAAACAAAACGCCAAAAATACTGCATATGAAAATTCTCATCCAGTTAAAATCTATGACATTTGAGTTTGAGTACATTTGAGCAAATAACTAGTTATAAACTTAGGTCTGCATAATGAGCTTTGTTTTAAAACAGCTTTAGCCTTGTTTATTTATGATGCTTTTTTAAACTGTACAGTCAGAATGATACAGATAAATGTTGAGTATTTTCTCTTTAGAATTGCTTTCTGCTTTGGCGAATATAACCTCAGCCGCGGGCAAGGCTTTCAGCATTCTGTTATTACAAAAGAGATAAAATATTTACAGAACAAAAGTTTCAATTTACAAGAAAGGAATATGGTGTGTGGCTATTTGTTCATTGTCATTTCTTTCACTCCAGCCCATCATCAGGGATGGACATAATGCTTTGAAAAATATCAAATAATAAAATACATTTATATAACATTTTACTCTTATTTGTGTTTACAATGATGATGTCATATGTTATTTGAATTAATAAAAAATACTTTTTGCAAGGGTTCATATTTAGAGAAAGAGCTTTCCTTTTTAAAGATTTAGTTACTGTATTACCTTTAAAAGTTACAAGCTCAGTTTTGTATTCTGAATATCAATTTTACATGAATTCCATCACGTCTGTTCCCGTCTCTAATACAAAAACCTTAGTAAGAGCAAGAGAAAGTGAGTTTGTCTAGTATAATAAAATCTTGTGGATCTAATAACTTTGGCAAAAAAAAAATGCTGTTTTAGGTTTATCACTGCAGTTTGCACACACCAAAAAGCAAAGTTTGCAAGACATGAAAATGCAGTTCTGTTTTGTGCTTGTTAGATATTTATATTTCCCTTCAAATACCCACAGTGTTCCTCTAAACCAGCAATGTTTTTACTTAAACGTTTTGATTGAGCACAGGTGCTAATAATTACCAGCATCAGTGGAGGCCATAGCTCCAAGTAATATCCCACCATCAGGGGGATGTAATCACCGTCTATTGTTGAGGGAGGGATTCGGCGCCGAGGGAGGAGCAATAAAGATGGCAGAGCAATTTCATATGTAGTAATATATTCCATGTCATACTGCTGGGAGTGACAGGCAGAGACAGGGAGGATGATGGTTATCATGCAGTTGGATCATTGCATGTGGTGATAGAAAATGACAAACGTGAAGCCTGTGAAACAAAGAGGGTGTCGATCAAACAAACAGGAGCATAGCAGGAGGTGCTCTGTACAAATCCGAGGTTTGGTCCATCTTCAATATTCAAGTGACATTACATGCTTCTCACTGCTAGTTACTCAGCAAATAGCTACTTAGGTTAACGCATTTATACCCTCTGACTGCTTGAAATATTTTTTCACTTACGTCCCTTTAAGTGTCTATTGGTAGGATACCCGCCTATGGACCAAGAGGTCGCAGGTTTGAATCCCACCTCCTGCACTACCACCATTGGGCTAATGAGCAAAACCCTTAACCCCAAGTTGTTCCAGGGGGACTGTTCCTGTAATTAGGAATTGTAAGTCGCCCTGGATAAGAGTGTCCACTAAATGCCGTAAATGTAACTTAATGGTCTCAGAAGTAGGGAATGACCAACATATCATCTGCCACGGAAGCCTGGCCAACACTGACACCTCCGCACTGCTAATCAATGTGCTCTATAGCCCAGCCTAGGCAGTCAGCTCTTTCTATCTTCTGTTGTTTTCATATTAATAGTCTGTTTAAGAGATCAAGACAGGTGGGAAAATGTATTTGAAGAAACGAATGTTTTAGGTAAATAAAAACACTGAAACATCATTAATGGCGGCCAGGGAAAACACTCGAGAAAAGAAAGAAAATAAAGGAAATAAAGGAGCCCTCTGAGGGTTTCATGCCCTTTTGCTAGTCATCATAATGTCTGCTAAAATCAGTATCCATAACTTTATGCCAGTCAGAACTTAATTGCATTAATATGTAAGTATGAACTTCTTTGTCACTGATGACTAAGCAAGTTTAGGTGGCAGTTTGGTTTGTGTTTAAAAGGAGCTTTGAGCCATTCTATTAACAGAAGCTAATTTAAACTCTCACTTGAATTAAGACAATTTGAACCATAATATACACTGCTTGTTAAAGCTCCTAATTCCTCCTAGTTGGAGGGGCTTTGAAAGCCAAATTAAAGCCATGCAAAGTTTAGAAACCCTTAAGCCACTTTACGATTTGCATATTATGATCAGTTCGCTCTCAGCGGTCAGTGGCGAAAGTCTCCCTGTGATGGTTAGTCGGTGGGACAATTTGGACAGTGCTTGCAGCTGTTGGTTTCACAGCCGTCTTGGCCGGTGATCCTCAGGGGTCCTTGTCAAGAGCATGACCAAATGACAGGAGCATGCTGATAAAACAAGTGCTAAAACCACTTTTCACAAAGAATAGGTCATCAGCATGAGGAAAAGAATCCGAGATCGATAGTGACAGAACTTCTCTTGAGGCACTTTGTGTTCAATACAACCAAGGACCATACGCGAGGAGAGTGTGACATTTTCATGAGACACAGGCCTGGCTCTCAGGGGATCAAGGTGGGCTAATATGTGCATGTGAAGAAGACAGAAATGCATAATTGATTTTTTACTCATCCACCTGCTGGTATCATCATTTTCTCTTGCTTGCCATTGTATCACTTGATTGTTTTCCATATTGACTGTAGAATTTCCTTATTTATTTGTCTAGTGACTCTGAACTGGATAAGAATTCACCTTTAACGTTTTACTTTTAACAGCTTTAAATAAAGGAAACAAAAATCAAAAGCCAATTAGTGCATTGATCGTTAGAAGATAAACAATACAGGCACAGTAGTTACGGCACTATTGGGATTAATAGGCAGAATCCATACTGGACCATAAAGCATTAAAACTACTGCGAGAATGTAGATAAAAGAATGAGCCTTCCAAACCTGTTGCTAACTTGTTATGTGCCTTCATTCTGTAGGTGTTAATTCATTCCACTTTGTCGAGGTGAAGTTACAAACGCAGATTTTTGCCTGCAGGAGGAGAGCAGAAAAAAAGGGAAATGTTTAGAGATTTAAGAGGAAGCATTAATATTTCATCAAAAGGTGTTGGCTCTTTCTAGATTGCCTGTCAGATAATAGGGAAGATGCCCTGTGTCTCCATGACCTACACGATAGCTAAGGACTTATTGATGGATTTTATGTGATTCGTAGAAGTGTAAGGGAGGCTCTAACGACATGCTAGTCACGAATCATTAGCCACGCAGCTGAAAGTTTATCAACGTCCTGCCGAGCTATAACTTTAAAACGCACCTTCAATATAATGTCGGCACAGTGGGGCTCGGAAACTGTGCGACGTTGGAAAATGATGTAGGAATTTACTGTTATGTGTCACATTTATCTCTCCGATCCCTCAAAAGTGACAGTCGAGCTGGCATGCCAGGGTTATGTCGTTATTAAATCTCATTTGATCTTTATGTGGGGATTTTTTTGCTTACCTTCTATCATTAGAACATTGTTAGGATGCATCAGTAGTTACCTTCCAAAAAAGATTAAATTCCAAATGAAAAGCCCTGTTCTTGATACCTTATAGTTCAGTCATAATTACTGTCCACCATTTTGGTTCTTTTCATTTTGTTGCAGTTCCACCAGTCCGTGAGACCAAACAGCAGCAGCGTACAGCTCGTCTGATCTATATGAAAACACCATTGATCATCCCAAAGCAGAAAGGGGGCGTGGGAGCTGGGGGGTAGCTTCATGCCTGGGTGTACCAGACCACTGTGCAGACCACCGTACTTGATTTCCAATAAAAGCCCCGTCAATTACACTGCTGGGAAGGTGGAGACAGACCCCAGCAATAGAGTACACCTCCACACTGCTAATCAATGTGCTCTTGGGGATACGATTGCTTAGATCCAGGAAGTCAGTTGCGCATCTCTTTTATTTGTTTACCTTGAAGTTAGATCTTACAGCTGACTAACTAAGCTTTTAGCATGAGGATTTTCAAATTTCATTGATTACAAGCATCCTGTCACATGTACTGACACTACTGCTGTGCATGAGGGTCATTACAAGTGGGGAGTGATTATGCATCCATGGATTATAATTCATCCAATTGTCTCCATTGATTTTATAATGTTAGAACTGATTATAATTGACATCGATATTGAATAAACTGCTCTTTTTAAAACCTAGTCAAGAGTTGATGAACTAATGGCCAAAGGCACGAATAGTGAGGGGATCCTTGAAAACCACAAAGAAAGTCCAAAATCAACAGCATCTAGGGCATCCCAGAGAGCATTGGACACATTGCTACTCCTTGATTTTACTGATCCAACCCCCTAAAAAAAGCAAGATAAAAATAATATTATTCACATTTTAGATACAATCAAAACTTTTAAAAATAAATTACCACACAACATATCCCGTAGCGGCAGCAGTGGCCTAGTGGTTAGGGCGTTGGCCACATGATCAGCGGATCGGGGGTTTGAACCCCTTCCCAATGGGTTGCCCTGAGGTACCCTTGAGCAAGGTGCCGTCCCCATCCCGCTCCTCCCTGCGATGGGCTGGCGACCTGTCCAGGGTGCGTCCCCCGTCCTCGCCCTGTGTGCGCTGGCTTGGACACCAGCACCCCCCCCGCGACCCCGTTTGGGACAAGCGGCAGATAATGGATGGATATATCCCGTAGCATTTTTCATATTCACACATAGGCATTTGCTGATGAAATGAGTTATAGTTCAAGCTGATTTTTTGTGGCTTAAAACAGGAAAAAGTCTTCTGAATAATATATAAAGGAATGAAGATATTAAAAGCAAACATGTACAATAGCATCCAGTGCATTAAGGCCAGCCATAAACTAAAAGAAAGAAGGCTAAATAACAAAAAGATTCGTAAAAGAAGCGCAAAAAGAAAGATAAGAGGTGTGTATGAAGGCCCAACAACAATGCATGAAAGCATTATAGTGAACATAAGGTTGCGTAGCTAGACAGCCGATAAGAGCAGGTTAAGAACGATGAACATGTTTATGGAGTACACACTGCTGAAAGTGATGGCAGGTGGGCAAAGGTAAAGGTGACAAGACAGGATTAACAGTTATGAGCCATGACACTTCTGGGTTAATACTTTCTATCCCATTTGTGTATGGATTGAAATCAAATCCTAGAAAATGAAAAATTGAGGTGAATATTTGGGGAAGCGTGTACATGTGATCTGCAGCGAGGTGTTCTGCCTTCATGCCTGCTTTATGCATGGACGAGCTCCTTCATTCTAATCAGTGGATAAAAGCCATTGTTAATACAGGCATGCTCACAGGTGAATTTTGTTGTCCTCAAAAAAAAATGACCATGATCATCCATCACAAGGGAAAACACAATAATTTTCCCCAGCACCTGTCCCTTGAAAGCAATCCAAGCGTTTGGGATCCCATGGATTGCTCTTCCCACAGTTAAAGATTACAGTGGGGATTCCAATCATTATTTTCCTATCAAACTCTGGGCAGGAAAAATTGCCAGGCTAAAACCAGTGGCCATAGAAGTCCATCACAACAGCAAGGTTAATAGCAAATCACTTTGAGAGATTGATCCTGGTGGGTGTCAGGCTGCCTGAGATGGAGAACCACTGTGAGCGATAGCCATTAATGATGGGACCTTCAGCAAACACACCTCACAGTGGGTGCTGATAGAGGGCAAGCCATACGCTTGTACTGTGGCCGGTGGAGTGAACTTGTTTTCGGCTATGTGACTTCCATGGCTAAACAAAACAGAAGCTCTGTACGGTAGTGAGCTAATGTATTGAGACACATTCGCCTGCTCACGACAGAAGAAGGGAAGATAATCTTGTCATCTTGTCATGTATAGCTCTACAGGGACCACGCAAACTGCCATGCGATGAAATCAGGCACAGGTGGATGCTGTAGTTGTACAAGCACACTGTTGTTCACAATGTAACCTTAGGTCAGTGCTTATAAGAAACACTGAAGCCAGTAATTTACAGTCACAGAAATGACACAGATGTTTAACTGGAAAAAAAAAAAAAACAAAAACAGATGGGATTCAGATTATTTAGACCATAATTAATTATGTCAGTATTCTTTAGCGCATGACTTAAGCGATGCCCAATAGTTGTGGCATAATTACTTTCAGTTTGTCCGATACTGAAACATTGAGTTTTTCCAAACCAGTTCAATATTTTTTCCTTAAAAATACAAAGCTTGAAAATGAGGCAATTTAATGAAAGTACTTCACATTAGATGAGTGTCTCAAAGCAGGCTCTCGACTATCCTTCAAGAAAAATACACAGCTAACAGCTACTCATTACACAATGTGAGTGTGTTCTCTTTTAGGCAAGATTTATAAGACTGAATCAGATACATTATTATTTTTATCTGAAAAAGCCTCTTTTGCTGAATTTGGTATGATATTTGGGATATACTTAAGTCCATCTCTAATAACAATTACAGTATTATTAGAAGGTTCTGGGTTTGATTAATTTATACTTAAGCCATTTAGCAGACGCTCTTATCCAGAGCGACTTCCATGTCCTGATTACAGGGAAAGTCCCCCTGGAGACACTCAGGGTTAAGGGTCTTGCTCAGGGACCCAGTGGTGGTAGTGCCAGAGGTGGGATTCGAACCTGGGACCTCTTGAGCCATAGGTCCATAGGTAAGTACCCACCACTAGACCACCACCACCCAGCTGAGGTGGCCTTTTGCCTGAGATGGCCCATTTTTAAGTGGAGTTTGGTTGTTCTCCCCATGTCTGAGTTGGTTTTCTCTAGGTGCTCTGGTTCCCACAAGACATGCATGTCTGGTGGACTGGAGATGCCCCCCAATGTGTTACTGTGTTTGTGTGTCTGCCCTACAATGGACTGGTGATCTGATGAAAGTGAAAAAAAGTGAAAGTGACAACACTTGTCATTGCGAGGTCACAGCACAGCAGACAGTGAACCACAACAAAATTGGACCTCTGCATTTAACCCATGCACACTCAAACCCGTGCAGCAGGGGGCAGCTATTGAAAGTGCCCAGGTAGCAGTGACGCGGACGGTACCTTGCTCAAGGGTACCTCAGGGCAACCAATTGGGAAGGGGTTTGAACCCCCGATCCTCCGATCATGCAGCTAACGCCCTAACCACTAGGCCACCGCTGTCTGGTGGCTGAGGGATGCTTGGATGGCTGGAAGGTTGGATGGATGGATAATATTTGTGCCTTTGTCCTATTGTCCTTTATTTCATGTATTTCATCAAGAGTTCTGAAACTATGTTGATGTCAAGTTTATAGGGCTCAATATCAACAGTGTGGTATTCATTTGCAGCCTACTTTATGCATATTCAAGCTCCAATCAATGCACCTGCATTCACTAAAAAGCTTGAAAATCAACTTGGGATATGCACATGCTTATGCAAGAAAATAGCTTATTAGTGATGCATATTGTATATTTTAAACGTATACTTGAGTAAGGCTGCAGCACAGTTTCTGTTTCAGCAATTCCTGATTGGGGCTTTAACTGAATGACATTCCAAGAGGCTGTCTGTGCATATGAACCTAGATCCATAATTAACATCCCAGCTATTGAATAAAACATCTTTTATTTACGGCTCCCGGCTTCATCTGTATATCCTTGTCTGTCTTGTCCCAGTAGGGGTAGTTAGTTCCTAGTGCTCTACCTTTGCTGAAGTCATGCATACACATACACACACACACAGACACACACACACACGCACGCACTGGAAGAAGGAGTGACTCAATGTCAGTGGAGATTTCTGTACCCGTCTGTCCTCGGTAGAGGACAGCAGACGCAGTCAGCTTAAAATAGGCTTTTCAAACCATGAAGTGCATCGTCAATGTGAGTTTAGACAGCAGGACGTGGCGAGTGCACTGTGCTGTGTTTTACATAATGAGCTTAGCTCAGAGTCAGTGACCGGAGGGCGGCGCAAATGCAGAGTGATCCTGATGCGGCCATAAGGAGCCATCCTGTCACTCAACCATTTTCAAGACTAGTCTTTAAGGAAGGCATTTATTCATGCCACGAGGCTTTGTATTTAGGAGGGCACCACCACTGCTGTGTCCTTGCATCTGTTTCCAGATTTGATAGACACACCCAGTGCATTGTTCCCCTTAATAATAAAAGTGCTTTGGGCCTGGCTAGGTCCATAGATCCTTGTTTGCTTACAACATGGTGCAAAAAGCAAAAGCTGAATCAGAAATTGATTTTATTGTCTATGTTCTTCCTTTGCACACTTACAGACAGGAAGTGTGCAAAGGAAGGGTATTGTTGGGTATTTAGGACAGATAAGTGTGAGACTTCAGCATTCAGTGGGTAAAACCTTGAAATTTGTAATGGAGATGATTTTTGTTGTTGCTGTTTGTCTCAGTCACTGATGACCATTTGAACATCCCGTTCCAGTCAGTTCATTACGCCTCATTTCCATCATTCCACCTTGATGATCTCGTAAATGTCATTCGAGGTTTTGATTAAAACTACACATTTAGAAATTTGGAGGAGCGTGGACCTGGCGCAGTATCTCAGACTGAAGGCTTGAAAGGTCATTCTAATCTAGCTGAACTAAAGGAAGAAAAGGGGAAACTTTGAGTGTGACAGTGCATGCAAGCGTGAGTGAGAAGTGAGAAAGAATAGGCCAATGTAGCAAGTTTCTTGGGCAGATTTATGGTCAAATTGGACGTTTTACCCATATGTTCTGTACAAAACTGACACACAAGCTTATGGGAACACTTCATGGGTTATGAAAAAATGTAATGCACATATTTTGAGATGAGGATAATGTTTGAGTGTGTGGACGAAGGCATTGCTCGAAAAATGGGCAGGAGCATTAGAAGTATGACTGACTGCACAGTTTCTTTGCAATTCCACATCAAATCTTCCAAATGAGTTTGTTTCAAAGTATTGTGCAGCAATTTGGAAAATTGATGAAATGGCCCTTTAACAGTAACAGCAGTCATTGTGGTTAGACTCAAAGGGGCTATAAATATAGTTAACTCCAAAATAACAGTGTTTACATTACTGAGAAGATGCAGAGCAGTCTACTTGTTACCACAGGGTGCTTAGATTGTCTCCCATTCAATTTTTTTTCATCTTAGTAATGTTATACAGAATATGTAGAATGGTTTGGTGGGGTAATACACTACATTTATCCACTTTGTCACTGGACCCAGTTCCTTTTTACTTTTTAGCTTGTGTGAGTGTGTTGGTATGCAGGCAGGGATACCAGAGAGGACTTGATCCCCTGTATTTTTGCTCATAGACTGTGTGTGCCTCAACAGTGCTGGACATTAATAAAACAGTGAATGTCTCAGGGCAAGACGGTGATACAGTGGGTGGCTCTATCACCCCACAGCAAGTAAGTCCTGGGTTCGATTCCCAGATGGGAGTGTCCTGGTACTGTTCCATGTGGAGTTTGCATGTTCTCTGCATGTCTGAGTGGGTTTCCTTGGGGTACTACGGTTTCCTCCTAGCTTCCTAATGGGAGGAGGTGGATTAGAAATGACAAATGACCTCCTTTGTGTAAGTGTGTTTGTCTGTGCCTCTGCCCTGTGATAGACTGGCGACCTGTCTTGGGTTTTCCTTTGTCGCGCTCTATGAGCACTTGGATAGGCTCCAGCACCACCCACAACCCTACTCATGATAGACATTTGAGATAATGAGTGACAGTGAGTGTAAATGTCTCACTGTAGTCAATATGTTTTTTTGTGAAAAACCAAAAACAGCTGGGTG
This sequence comes from Hepsetus odoe, assembly GCA_017165825.1. Lineage (NCBI taxonomy): Eukaryota > Metazoa > Chordata > Actinopteri > Characiformes > Hepsetidae > Hepsetus > Hepsetus odoe. The sequence continues at coordinate 22,136,204 of CM029375.1, read as the reverse complement.
ATGATAATTCCACATGTTCTGGTATTGTAAACATTGATTTGGTGAAACCTGGTTCAAAATGGCTTTCAACCTGGGTTATTTTATGTGTTATTTCAAGGGTTAGGTTGGGACTCCTAATACTACTTATGCTTTCTGCTGAAACATTAGAGAATCCCTCTGGATAAAAAAAAAAAAATGAAGCATGCTTTGTTGTAAATTTAATTCAATTTAATTCACGTCCATGTTGCCTTTTTTGCCCTTGAGCTCCTGTTCCTCAAAATGTTTATGTATGGGCCTGTGTGTGCGCTGGTGGAGGGTAAGAAGTATCTTGTGTGTGTGTGTGTGTGTGTGTGTGTGTGTGTGTGTGTGTGTGTGTGTGTGTGTGTGTGTGTGTGTGTGTGTGTCCGATTCAGACTTTGATTTCCACCCTTTGAGACAGCCAAATGCAGGGAGTGCCTGATCCCTCCATTGTCAAAGGAGGGCAAGCTGGCCTTTAGCAGCAAACTAAAGAATCCAGCTGAACATAATACAAGGAGACAAATGCGTCACTCTAGCACCTAAGCTGGCATGACTTTAAACCAGTCTCTGTCTAACCTAATAAGAGGAGCTAGTTTTAAGTCACTACTGACGCACACTTGTAGTTCCCAGTCCCAAAACAGCTGGATGGCTCTGTGGGGAGCTCATGCTTGCTTTGGTGGATGAGGGGCAAGTCTGTGTGGTCTATTTGCAGGCCAAGTCCTGCAGTCCCCATGCACAGCTTATGCTAAGTAGCTGCTTTGGCAGAGTTTTTGGACCATTTGAAATAAAGAAGAGTGTGACAACTGTGGCAGTGAACAGAAGCCTGAAATCCTAATAAATACACTCTCCAAAGGAGTGAACCCTTTGTCATGTGTTCAAGTGACAGAATGGTTAGTTTTAAGCTTTGCATGGAATCAAAATTCATGGCACTGCAGCACAAAGCCATGAGTAATTTAAAAAAATTCCATCATAAATAACGCCAAAAGTTTGCTAGCTCTGAAACTCTTGCAGTCAATTTTCTTTGCCAGCTGGAGTTTCTTGTGGAAGCTCATAGAAATTCTATAGGTTTAATGGAAAATAAGGGCACACAAAGAGGAAATTACTCATCTTTTCACTCCAGGGGGTTCAGAGAAAAAGCTCCAATTACTATCCTTAGAAAACAACTCCTGATTCCATGGTAAACAGATTTTAGAAAAAGTAGAAAGCAGTGTTGTTGATGTTTTTTCCCCTCGTGCCCTCCAGACACAACAAAACCTTCCCACCAACCTACAGATGCTTTTATCTCTCCCACTGAAGGGTCACAAAGTGCAGGCTGCAAGTAGGCTACAGGCTACACTTAAAACAGAATTTGTTATCATTTGGTTACGTGGTCACTTTTTTTAATGCCATATCGCATTTTCATTCACATCCTTATCAATGTGCTGATGCTGTAGCATTCTAAAATCCACTGATCTCTAGTATTGATTTTTCCTTCTTATTGTATTGCAGTGAGGTGTTGGAGCTTATTGAATATGATTATGCCAATGAAGTGCTCTTCAGGTTTGCTTACATACAGAAGGCCTTGATTTACTTCTTGCGGATCGGTGCTTGCCTAATGTCTCAGCCCACACACACTGCTGTTCAATCGATGATCGAGCCTTTGCACCACCTTGTTCTAATCCCATGCAGCCCTACAGCAGACTAATCCACATTCAATCAAGACATCAACAAAATGAAATAATCATGCCTGAATTGTTTGCAGCCAATTCAGATGGTAGTTTAACTTGAAAGTGATCATGCAACTTAAAATAAATAAATAAATAATTGGTTCTCACTGTAATCAGACCAGCTTGATTAAAAAAAACTCCTTTTTTTCTGTTTGAAGATGGACCAATAGGGATGCATGATAATATTGGACTCACGTCGATGTTGACAGATGCTCTGTGTCAAAAGTTGTTTGAAATTTCTGACCAATATTTCAGTGGATATTTTTTGCACACTATAAAAGCAGAATTTAAGGTTAGCATAGGGCTACAGTGCAGAATCTTCAGCATTTTATTTGTCAACAAAAGTGGTATTTATTGTAATTCTTTTGTATAATGTGTGTACATTGGGAGGAAATGTTATTGCTCAGGCTTATGGTGCAGTGTGCAAAAGCAACACATCATAGAGGACAACACCAAGTGAAGATTTATGACATTGTATAATGAGTAAAATACAAAGGGCCATAAATACACAGAACAATAAATACCCCGGACAGTGAGAATACAGGACACTAATGAGACAGGGCATTAATACGATATGGGCTAGGATATATGGATGAGTGTAAAAATATATTAATAGAGGAGGAACTATTGCAAATAATTCTTAACTGTAAGCAGAAAAACTGGGGTAGAAGTGACCTACAGCAGAATTTCCTGAATTTAACATGGAGGAGTGCAGGAATTGTTTATGACTGTATGTCTCTGATGGGTGGATCTTTTGACCAGTGGTCTAGATGAGTCCAAATGGTGGCACAGACAGATGTCCTGTGGTTTTCCTTCAAAATTTTACTGGTATAATTTCTATTTTGTCAGTTATGGAAAGCTGTCTCAGCCCAGACACCACAAAACATATTCCATGATACTACCACCACCATGTTTCAGAAACAAGATGAAATTCTTTTTCTGTAATGAATGCTTTCCTGCCTCGCAACATAACACTTTTCACTTAAATGGGAAAGCTCTTTTTTTTGCTCATCTGTCCACAAAATATATTTCCAATAGATTTCTGACCTTGTGTGATTTTAAGCAAACTGTTATTGGGCAGAAATGTTATTTTTGGAGAGCAATGATTTTCTCCTTGCAACTCTGCCATGCGCACCACTGTTGTTCAGGATCTTCTTGAAATATCTTCTTGAACATGCCAATGTGAGACCTTCAGTTGCTTAGAAACTAAGATGGGCTCTGGCTCCTGCAGTGAACTGTGTTGGTTGAACACTTTGTAACAATGGCCTTAATTATTTTCCACTTTATTTAAACTTGTCAAACCTGATGAGCATCAACAACTTTTTCTGAGATCCTCAAAAAGCTGCTTTGTTTGTGTCAGGGTGCACATGAAGGTTAGGTGTGGAAAAATCCCTGTTCCTTAAATAAAGCACCCACTTACATTTGATTTTGATCGTTTTAAGTGAAAACACCTAATTTTACAAAATTACATTTAAACCTAACCTTTTACTGCTAAAGATTAACATACGTTTGACATTCGCATATATGTAAGGTTGCATTAATTTAATCAGTTAACAAATGATCTAATATTGTATAATTTCATTAATAATCATTTATAATAATCATTTATTTAATTAGGTTGTCTTTAGAAATCCTTCTAAAAAGGTTCACAACTTCCAATCACCACTGAATAATACATTTCCCATTAAAGGTAATCCATTTTCTATGTTTCATAAGTGTTTTTGTACCAGATATATAAATGGAACAAAAAAACAAAAAAACAGAAATCAGAATCAGATCAAACTCTCACTCATATCCCGTGTCTCTAAAAGAAATGTAGCATTATGAAATAAAAACTTTCTTTAAAGCTTGTTGCACTTTATGTAAGAGCTTATTTTTGCTTGAAAGCTACAGTTTCAGAGATGCAAGGCATTTGGCATGTGGTACGTATTGATAAATTCAAGCTCATAATAAGGGCGTACTGCTGGAAAATTCAGAGCACTGAAGAATAGTTGCTTGGAGGCTGTTACAGTCTTTCTATAGTGTGGCCAAAGTGGTAAATCCAGAGTTGTCTGCTTTTAGGGGGGAAAAAAACAATAAAAACAATAGTTATTCAACTTTTAGCCATCATTTTTAACCAATATATAACCATCTTTTCTGTGTGTGTATTCAGTTAGGTTGTATATTTTAGAATCCCATGGCACATGGTTATGCTCATTAGCGTGTCCCAGTAATGAAATTTACTTTACCAGAAACCACATGATCACAGTGAACCCATGTTTTGAAAGCCAATATTGGTATTCATTTTTTTTTTAACAGGGATTGTTTTGAAATTTTTCAGCAGCAACTTTTTAGAAATCACCCTATCTTTTAAAGGGCAACACAATCATAGACAAAGTGGCAAAAGCAATTCCCTCTGCAGGAACAGGAATGTCCAGCATTACCTGCCAGATGCAGAGGTTTCAGTATTAGCTGCGGTTCAAATCCAATCCGACAGCAGCCTCCTCAATCTGACACGTCTGGATTACCTGAGAAGATATTCTTATTTCTACACGTGAAAGAGCTACGGCATGTGCTCTGCTGTGCTGTAAGTGGCCATTGATTGTTTCGTTGACAGCTTGTCCCTGCTCCTGTAATGGGATGTCTAGCATGAGATTAGTAAAACCATTAGCTCTTCCTCCTCTGGTCTCCTGCTCCTGACACCTAGGTACGCACTTCACTGTGTTTCAGTGGAGACGCTCTGCAAATAACACCTTTTTGTGCTCAGCCTAAGGCACTTTGATCGAAATACCACTGTCCTGGCAACAACTACATCTTTCATATATATAAGCCTTCAAAGTTATACAGTTTGGTTGAATTACACTCCATTTTATGGTGTACTAAAAATGTACAGGTGTTTTGTTATTTTGCAGTGAAAATACAGCAATTCTGGGATTTTTTAGGCTTGTTAAGTTCATCCTCCAGTTTCCCAACCCTGCTTCTGGAGTACAATCCCCACCACCCACAGCTCTTGCACATTATAGTGCTTTTCATGCTCCCAGCATTGTATACAAATAATCAACAGCACAATTAAGCATTAAGCATGAAATATCATGGAGATTAATGTAAAAATGACAAAGACATGCATAATGCTGCATAAAAGGGTTCTGTTCTGCCTCATCAAATTGTCTGAACATTAGGGATGTACCAGTACAACATATTGAATTGTACTTTAGTGTGCAAACATTTGAGATTGTGAGGATAATATGTAAGCTCTGAGGATTCACACATATTTATTTTGACTTTTTTTCACTCGTTTCTTAATTTAACTAATTGAGCTAACTTTGCATGGGGGCAAATCCGTTATCAGCTCCAGTCTGACAGGCTTTGATTAGCTGTAAAAGCAGATCAGTCCAGCTCAGTTGTATTCTAAACTTATACATTCAATGTCATGAGTTTTACATTTAAATCCATTAGCTTCATTTGCAATTTTGCCAGACCTCAGTCTCAATGGGAGAAGACATGTTGTTGATGTTGAGTGAAGATTTTCTTTAAAAGGTTCTTCATACTCACACATCTTAAAACAAAAATGGTCGATCCATTAAAAAGTTTCTTTTAGGAGCCAAGAGTGGTGCTGTCATGGCATCGCTCCAACAAACCCTTTCGGCCTCTTTATTTTTAAGAGCACACACAAACACTGAAGCACATCAGACTTCAGAGAAGCTTTTTAAATCACTACATGATAGGATGGGATGAACATTTGGAATGTCTCCGTTCTGCAAAAGATGACAGTGATTGCCAACACTGGCGGATGCTGCATTTGGCAGAGCTTGATGGCAAGGAGCATAACCCTCACAACCAGTGCCCAAGCAGCCTTATGCAGTTCAGACAGCAGGGTCTGTCTCTGGCAGCTTTCGCTCCTACTGCTGAAGAGTTGCCCTTGTTCTGAGTGCATTTGTGATTTGGAAAGGATACATTTGTCAACATTTGTTCATGTCAGCGTGTCTGCTTTGTAGGAAGATGAAAGGAATAATTATGTCAATGGTAATGAATCATATTTGTACATACAGACTCTTCATGTACAGTTGCAGCTGGTGACCAAAGCTTTTGAATCAGCTGTAAATCCAAGACATTATTTGCTCTCAAACAGTGAAAATGGCCCAAATCCTAATGCCCTTTGTTCCACTAACACAAAAACGACTGAAATCAGTTTGCTCTCATTTCAGAATGGGCGGTTCTAAGCATATCAAGGCTATTATCATTATTTAAATAACAATGATCAATTATGTTTCTTTACAAAGAAAGCATAATCCTTCCTGTTAAGAGGATTTATTGAAGAACAGTGTAAAACAATGTACAAAAATCACAGAAAGGGGGTCTTTTCTGTAGAGTCTTTTGCCTGAGTTGCTTCCTAATATTGGTATTGTCAATATTATAGCAGCTAGGTAGAGCTTCAGCCATCACATGATGCTACCAGTAATAATTAGAAAGCCACCATATGCCTCCTCCCAGACAATGTTCAAAGTGCCACTTTTGCACAGTTACTGGACTGTTCAACACGCTTGGAGGAGAACACTAAAGCTCGTTCTGTCCAAAATGAATAGCTTCACTGAACTTGAGATCTCTTGGCACTGTTTTTAATTGCATTCAAATATCCAGCATCCATTTTTGCTCTTTTTTTCTACACCTACTGAATAAAGCAGCAGCCCCTTAAATGTGAAAATAATAGACAAAATAAGAAATGCTTTAGAAAATAATCTACTTGCTTAAGCTTACATTAAAGGTTAATTACACTTTATTACATTATTGCCATGCATCATGTATCCAGAAAGAGTACCATATTATATTTTTGCCACATCCTTCACCCACACCTCTAAACCCATTTAAGCACTGGTCCTACTTCCTTACATTAAAAAAGTAAAAAATGTTAATGGTTTTAATGGTTTAATGGTTCTGACAAAACAGAAAAATAAATTCAGTTAAGTTAAGGAAAATCAGCTCAGATTATTTTGTGAGCATAAAAGGTATAACTCTTTAGAGAGTGGCCTTTTTATTATACAGAGAGTTTCATTATACACATTGCATGTATCATATACTGGTAATAAGAACCTATTCTATTACAGAAGTGATGATCACAGTGAAAGGTGAGCATGCTTCATTAAATGGTATATTAAACACACAAATCCTCACAGACATTGTATAACTGAGCTGACAATCGTAGGATCATCTTATCACTTTCATATTAAAGTAATGTGTGTTATTAGAGCAAGGTGTTATTAATACTGGGTCTCCAGGTGATGTAAATAGAGTTCAAAAGGGAAGAAGAAGGATCTGGTGTGGGTGTTATCCTGTGATATGTAATGAGTCTGGTGCCTCTTTAATATGTTTATTTATTTATGGTGGAACAACATTTTGTGCCTTTGCCACACAAATGAGGCGCCAGTCTTACATATTTTAAGGCAGACGTCCTCACTTTATTTCACTTGGGGGATTGTAATGGATTCTGGCTATGAATTTGTTGCACACTAACTCCGTAACATTAAACCTCAATCAGATCTGTTAAGTTCTTTCTACTTTGTGTGCTATTGTTTGGCATGGGGAAGGCTGACATTTAAAAATGCCTTTTTCTTTGGCTTTAATGAGGAGAGGAAAGTGAAAAAAAGTGATTAGCGTTGGGGGGCAGTTTGTTGGACTCGTGCCCCATGAACGCTCGAATGGACATGAGTGTATCCCAGTGTTTCCGAAAATTGCCTTTGGAGCCTAGGTGCCCCATGCCATCCCAGGGCGACTCTTTACCCTTCCTCACACCGCCAAGCCCAAAAGGTCATTCTTTTGTCTGGCGGGGTCTGTCAGATTGCTGTCCTTTCTCATATGTTTTATCAGTGCAGAGCCAAGCTCCAGTCAATACAGGTATCTCTGGGTAATGGAATGGGATTGATTTTTAATGTTTCCCTGCCCTTTGGAATGAAACAAAGACTCTTCTCCCCATATTGGGAATCCATGTGACATAATTAAAGCACAGAGTCTGTGGATCGGGTAGTATGGAGAGATGGTCACTGTAGCACATATTGTTTTAAATTCAAGCTGCAGTTCTAGATATAGTGTAATATCTTGCTTGGTTAATACTCAAGAGTGCTAATTTGGAATGCGGCAATAATACAGTGTAAAAAAGAGAAAAACCATGTTTTAGCATATCAACTGGCTGATCTCTTATCACTGATTTTTCTGGCATATTGAGCCTTGATTTGTTTAAAGACATTAGCTAGTGTAGAGTACTTTGCACATTGAACTGCACTTGGCTTTCCACGGTGGAAGGTAATTTCTTAACGTCAGTCAATCTACTTTTCCCACTGATTGATTACCTTGCTGCAAATGCTTGGGATCTGTAAGCACAGCTTGCTGGCCCTGTGTTTCTGATCTCACTGCTACTTAGTAATAGGGTGCAGTTTCAAAGGATTAGAGTATTTAAAGCCTGTATTTACTCCCACTTCTCGTGTTTAAGCTCACTGTGTAGTCGTAAGCAGATTATTTGGAATTTGCTGTGGTTAATATTTACGAAATGCAGAAAGGGATGGAATAAGCTTCAGGAATAACTCTATCCCATTAATACGGACACTCAGCACTAGATGCACAGAGGAGGCTTAGCAATATAACACACTGCAGTCTATGTGTTTTAGTCAAAGCTTCATTATGCCTGCTCTTAATCCACTTCTGCTTTTTGGTAAGCAGTATCAGTGTGGTGCAGTGGGTAGTGCTGTTGTAGCACAGTGAGAAGGTCCTGGGTTCGATTCCCAGACAGGGCTGTTTATTCTGGGAGCTCTGGTTTTCCTCCCAAAGTCTGAAGAGGTGGATTGGAGATGCTAAAATTGCCTGTAGATGAGTGTGTTTGTCTGCGTGTCTGCCCTGTGATGGACTGGCAACCTGTCCAGGGTGTTTCCTCACCTGTCGTCTTGTGAGAGCTGGATGGGCTCCAGCCCCCCAAGCAGGCCTTATTAGGACTAGTGGCTATGAAAATGCAGTTGTGGACTGAGATGTTGATTGCAAAATTAGTTGGGAAACTTTACAATCTAGTCAATGCAACTGGATTTGACATAATAATTAAAAAAGAAGACACTCTCCACCATGTATAGTGTCTAAGCAATCCTGCAAAATGCATGACCTCACCGGAAGCTTTCCCCACAATTGGAGTTGATCTTCTATGAGTCAGGATCCTAAGCACCCAGTTGTTTTTATTAAAGGAATTCACAGAAACTTCTAATAGTTCTTCATCAGGAATCCAATCAGCTGAGACACAATGAGTGTCTGAAGTTCTTTAGTTTTGCACAGGAGCTGTTCAGCTAATATATAGTAATGGAAGCACATACACAACCAGTTCGATTTTGCTACTTGCAAAATTAAATCTTCCCTCTCTAACCTCAAATTGCAAATCATCTCTCATCGACTTGCATACATGTTTTCAGATACTACTTCACATCCCATTATCTGGACTAAACTCTATTAGCATAAAAGCACCAAATGGGCCTAGGAGACATTCTGTTGAATGGAAATATCTCAGATATTAAAGTTGGTTTTTAACTAATCTAATTTTACATTCATTTAAGAAAAAAATGTTTATTTAATAGCATTAAATTCAGTCATGAAGTTGAATCTTATGAGAAAGAAGAGTGGAGTCTTCACCTACAAGATGCCTGCCAAATTCTACAATATTACATTCGGACCTTAATTTCTTCCCAGTGCAACCTCAGGCAAAATGTTAGAATAGTGAACGTGATATAAAACGAAGCACTGAGTGGTTGTATAAAGCAAAAGAGCATTGTCTGTCAGCTATGTATCAGGATACAAAAGCTAAGCAGCTTGCATTGAACCGATCGTGTTTATTAGATGGCTCGCAAGGATAAAACGTATTCCAAGTATTAAATTAATCTGAAAAACAATTCCTTTCAGCCCCAGCCATTGCATTCGTATTTTAATGCTGGCAAGTCTAGCCACTTCTGGCTGTATTAATAAACCATCATCTCATCACACAAGGCCTCAGCTGGAGGGATAGTGTCACATGTCTACGCTGAAACCAGGCCAAAATTCATGCATGGCAGAGGAAAGATCAGGTTGTCAGCCGCTGCACATTCACAGCCTTAAATTTAACATTAACTGCTCTTGCCATGGCACTGGGCATGTTTGCCTTTAAACTGAGGGAGATGTTCTGGTAACAGCAGTTTGTTTTAATAGCTGATGTTAAGGGTTCTGTTTCAGTTCAACTTATTGGGTAGTAAATAAAGTAAAAGGTGAAAAAAAAATTGATTAAATGTCCACTGGTGAGCTTCAACTTACATTGTCAAACATTCAAAAACTGGAGATTTAAGATCATGATCAGAAGAGCGGTAGTTACAGTTTATTCTTTACTGAATTAGCTCACCCTGCTGTACCCCAGAGGCAAGATGCTTTCTGAAGCCACTTCAGCTTACCATCAGCTTGCACACATTAGGCCAACTTTCTGTAATGTAATTTATAACATATCTTTTTTTGTATAGTGACCTTTTTGTATAATCTCAAACTGGGCACATTGATATAGCTATTAATGTTTTAATCTTTCATTGTTTTTCTTTTTTACACTCTTACAAGTTACAAACAATATATGTTTTGCTTAGGAGAAAAAAAATCAACAGCAAGTTCTAAAAGACTTATCAAAGCATAATAGCATTATGCTTTTATTTATTCATCCATCCATTTTCTGCCGCTTGTCCCAAACAGGGTCGCGGGGGAGTGCTGGTGTCCAACCCAGCGCACACATAATATTATTTTATTATTAATATTATTATTATTATTTTTTTTTTTATTGCAAATTACTTTTACATTTTCATAAATAGTTTTACATTTCAATACCCAGGTGGCGGTAGTCTAGTGGTAGAATGCTTGCCTATGGACCTATGGCTCAAGAGGTCCCAGGTTCAAATCCCACCTCTAGCACTACCACCACTGGGTCCCTGAGTGTCTCCAGGGCGACTATCCCTGTAATCAGGACATAGAAGTCGCTCTGGATAAGAGCATCTTCTAAATCCTGCAAATGTAACTGTAATACCTAAACATCATAAGACATAACAAAGAAAATGTGCATTGCTATAGATAATAAAATCGTTATAGCAAAAAAGTTCATTTCTGACAGCATCTCTTCAGTTAATTGTACATGAGGAGTAACCTCAGCATGTCATAGAGAAGTCTTTTCTCCAGAAGATTATTTTTTATTGTGATTGCATTGCAGTTACTGAATTTTGTTATTTGTATTGCTTTGATATCAATTAGAGAATTTTACTCATGACTTAAACATAAGCATGCCTGTCCATGCGGGTAACTGGCACAAATGCTAGATAACTGAACGACTTTGCTGGTGGATATGAGCAGTGCTGCTCAAGCAACTCAAACCTGACGGGAATTCTATCAAGATGCATCTAATCATGCTGAAAAAACATTCATGCCTAAACATTCCCATGCTGAATAAGAGTGAGCCCAGTCCTCACCTAAACAGATTATATTATTTCTATCAAAGCACAGCCCGGTGTGCATTACATTTAATTCATTAACATTTAGTGATTTGGTTTGAAGGCACCTGTTTTTCTTGCTGTATTATTATTGTTTTTCCACATTTTCCAGTTGGTACAGATGTGTTTTTTCGAAGAACATTTTAGAAGTAAAGTAATAAGGAGTGGGATTCTGGTAATGGATTTATTTTTGAAGAACTACCCAAACCTGTCATAACTGAATTGTACTGTGTGCCTGCAGCATTTATGTGATGATATGGGTTTTCGAGTGGCCTTGTCAGAACCTACGCAGAAAGACAATATGATCCATAATAGGCAACGCTGATATTGCTTTTTTTTTTTTCTTTCTGTGCTCCAGTGTGTCAGAGATGTAGCTGTCTAGCGGTGCCAGGTTTTTTTTTTATTATTATAAGACAGTGATAAAGCCCCTATTTTTCACAACATAAAATTACAAAAACTCAGATTGCAGGAACGATGAACAAATTACAAGCACACTTAGAATAATAAAATACCGTGACTGAATAGGTTTTTCTTTCTTTATATATTTATTTATTGAAAGCCTTTATTCTTTTGGCAAGATGATGAACACTCCCTTCCAACTCTCCCAATTTACACATATGATAGCGTTTTGCATGTAAATTACCATGCCAGCAGAGCCTCTTGAAAGCAGGCGTGATAACTGAATCGGATCAGGCATTGTGCACACAGAATGTCATTATCCTTTATCGACTCCTGTGCTGTTTTAATGCAAAGGGAAAGTATAAAACGAAAGGAGGAGTGTTCCAAATTTAGAAAGATGCTGTGGCATCAAGCAAAGCATACTTTAGACTGTACAAGATGACAGCTTATGTAATACGTTATCTACAGTGAACTACAAAGGAAAACATCCAAGGTTACATGCCAAAACCTTTATGTAATTGGTCGAGGGGAAGGGTGGGGCTTGGGTAGATGAATGTGCTCTGTTTTATAGATTGTGGTTTAAAAGTGCAGGTTGCACCACAATTTGTTTTCATTAGCATTATGGGAGTCATTCATTCGTCACATTGACCATGAGAGGAATGGCTAGATGCTAGCAAGCTGCCAACTCCCTGCTGGAAAATCTATCAGTCTTGATGAAGGCCAGGATACGAGGGCTTGATGTAAACAAGACCACATGCTGCTCTGCTCATAACACACAGCGGTGAGAAGCACACACCAAGCCGCCAGCAGAATTCAGCCTCTCTGCCAGCCTCGCAAAAGGTTTTATTTGCAGGAGTAGAGAAATATTGGAGTTTTCATCAAGCACACTGCTTCTTTCTCCCCTTTGCCTTCTCCCTCTTTCTTCGTTGCCCACAGTTAACTCGTGATTGACGTCACCTGGGCTTTCGTTTTGCAGTAAAGACATATGGTTCCAAACAATTAGGAGATACTATGAGACCTGGCGGCAGATGCTTAGTGCTCACACTCAGCTGCAGGATGCATTTATCTTTTATACAGTAACAGAATCCCCTTCTTATTAAACATTTCTTTATTTCTTTCACCATCACCTCTGTAGATGTGAAAACACATTGCAAAAACACAAAGGCCACCTACGCATTATGAGTCTAATGAAATTAAATGAAGAGAATTATTTGCTGTTCGTATGAAGTTGGTTAATTGTGCACATTAAGAAAACACACAAAAGAGATTATGTAGTGATGAGCTCTGAGAGTTGCAGTGGAGTTCATTTACTTATTTATTTGGTTTTGTTGCAGTGGATATGTGTTGGCTCTTTTTGTAGCCCTTGAGGCAGCATTACACAGTCAGCTAAGACCAAAAGGCTGTAATGGTGCTCAGGATCAGAAGTCATTGGCATTACTGTGTTGGCTAAGGCCCAGTCACACTCAATGTGATCTTTCGCCTCAGCCTCGTCCATCTGTATTGAGCTGTAACTCTGTTGCTGTGCTGTGCTTATAAAACTCAGCAGTTTCTGATTTAAGGCTCGAGCTCAGCACTTTTTGCCTTTTAGTGAGGATCGGCTTCATACAGAGTACAGGTTGAACGTCTGGATACTATTGCATGCTAGTCTCACTGCTTATCACAGATTTGAACAATTGTTAAGCCAAAAAGCCATGAAATTATATGCCTGGAACTATACACAGACAAAAAAAAAAACTGTTTTTGTTGAAAGAATCCCATATTTCCCTGAAGTCCACTGAGGTCCACTGATTGGTTTGTGTGGTTGTATGTAGCAAAAATCATAATTATTCATTTTTATGTAACCATTTTCCAACCTCTTTTTAACCCTATAATTAGACAGATAGATAGATAGATAGATAGATAGATAGATAGATAGATAGATAGATAGATAGATAGATACTTTATTTACCACAGGGGGAATTTAAATTACATTAAATAGGCTACTGTTATTATTGAGTATTTCATACTATTATATGTAAATTACATCTGTTCTCATTGGCTGATGTAATTGGTGCTTCATGCAAAAATAGCCCTGGCTGAGATCCCTTTTTGTAATATAAGTATGCAGATACTGTCAAAACAGGGCTATCAAGGTACAAACAGTTGAAATTTACCCTCAAAGGTAAGACCTGGTCTTTGATGGTCCTGACAGTTGTACTTTATGTTTTGTAACTTCATGTTCTGAAACAGAACTGTCAATACAGGACATACATATTCTTCTTCTTCTTAAAAAACTGCAGTTGTATATAGTAGAGATATTTTCCCTAACTAAAGCTCCTGATGGTGTTTCCTTAAGGTTACCACCTCAGTGACCCAAGAGGTACCACCTCACCTGACACCCCTGTACCTCAGAGTCTGGAGCCTGGAACCAGAGCCTTTCCCAGCTGTCATTAATGGGAAAGGTGTAGAAACACCCTGCTCAGGTTACCTGTTGGTTCATTTTGATCTCAAAAAATAGAATTAAGGAGGGTTATCTTGAATCTTAGATATAGAGTATTTAGATTGTAAATATGATCTATGGTTCATTCTGAATATATTTTGCTGTTACAGACATGAGCCACAGAATTCATGACAAGTCATTGCAGCCAACAGTAAAGCGGACAGAAAGATATCTCATTAGTTTGTCCAGTCAGTGTCCTGCTCAGTCTTCAGAATAACAGGATTATGTGGTATTTAATTTAGCCTTACCAATTCATTTCAAGGGTTTAAGCGTACATCTTTAGATCAAAAAGCCTTTAACTTTATGAAAGCCATTTGATGTGTTTAAATTTTCAGCAGTAATCCATGAGCATCTTTGTATGTGTGTGTTGAGAGGCAAGTGGTGAAGAGAATTTCTGAGTTGTTTTTGTCTTTACAGAGAAGGCGGCACCACAGTTTAACCCGTTTCTCTGAGTCAACTCGGTTCATCAGAAAGGTCTCGTGACGGCGGCACTGTGGTGCCCTAATGGCCTTCAAACAAAGCATCTCTAATCAGAATTATGCCATCCATGGTAACGAAGGAGCAGAATATGATTGTATGCCTGTTTGTTTGGCAGCCTGCTTCTCATTAAAATTTTTTCAGTGATCCACCTCTACCCTGGCTGAGATCCTGTCGGAATAGCCGGAGCAGCTGTGTCACGAGAGGTCACAACACAATTATACAGCAGCGACAGTAATGACCAATTTATTCCTGTTCCATCGCAGCAATGCAGGTTCTATGGGCTATCCATACCCTGGTGACGGAGCTGTTTACATGTTGGCTGGAGTCAATTTGCTGGCTTCTCATAGTTTTGGCATAGATGGGGTCATCACCATTGGGTAATGCATACATTAAGTATACTATGGTTGGTTTTCCTGTCTCTCTTCCTTTGTGGCTGCGTCCTTGATCAGCACTGCTGCTGCCATGTCGTGTGAAGCTTACGAGCCGAATGCATACAGTATGATTTATTTATCTCCCAGGTGTTGCCTTTCACTGATTTACTGTATGTGCCACGGCTGTCGTGGCTGATGCACTTCCTGACACAAAGCTTGGGTGAAAAAAGTAGAGGGAGGACGAATTGGAAAGGAGCCCATCGTTGACTGTTTGACGGAATCCTTCATTACTTATTTATGATTTGTATTCAGGACGATGACAAAGGGAACGCATGGTGCGCTCGATTGTTTTTATACTCCATGGAGTTCTAGGTGACTGTCTTTGCTTTGCTTTTTTCACAATGAACAGTGACTTAGTATTCTGACAGCATATGTATGTATGTGCATATAAGAGAGTGTGTGTATGTGTGTGAGTGTGTGCTTATTCTTTTTTGCTTTTTGTTTAAAAAAGTTTTATGCCATAGCACTAGAAACTTTCATTAAAATCTAGATTGGTGTGCAGAGCGCTGTGCAAAAGTTTGGGTGCTCTTGGTCAAATGACATTTTGCTGATGTTTTAAGAGATTAGAACTACACAGAGAACACACTTCCTCTACAGAAAACACACTTTAGCACATTTAATTCATTCATTCATTCATTTTCTGCCGCTTGTCCCAAGTGGGGATCGTGGGGGTGTGCTGGTCCATCCCAGCTCACATAGGGCGAAGGACGGGGGAAGCACCCTGGAAAGGTCGCCAGCCCATCGCAGGGAGGAGTAGCACATTTTAATGCAAATATTTTTTTTTTTTTTTTACTGAATTAGTATTACAAAATTGTACAGGGATTCTGAGCAAAAGCTGTATATTTTTTGTTGTTAAAATATGATCATGTTTAGAATTTTGTTTTTTCATGTTTTAAATTGTGAATAGAATAGAATACCTTATTTAGTGGAAAGTAAAGTTTGAGAAGAGAACGTGTTCAGTTGTGACTGTGAGTGTGTCAGCCTGTGTTGGTTCTGTGATGGACTGGCGACCTTTCCAGCATGTTTTATCATGAGGACTGGGAAAGGCCTCAGCACCTCCCGCTGCATTGGTTGGGATATGTGGCTTAGATTATTGTCAACAACTAAATTCATTGTGTCTTGCATTGTTTAAGATCAGTAGTTAAGCTAACTGGCCACTCGGGTAAAAAAAAAATCTTTAAAAATGCATTGAGTGTTTCTGTCGTCTCTTCACTCTAGTCCTGAATGGCCAAACCCTTACAAAATATTCTACAGGAGTACAGCTTGACCGAGAATATGGCACATTCTGTCTCTCTTTGGCTGCAGCATCTCCAGGCAGCAAACCCATAACCTGACATACCAAATTGATTTGCAGAAGAGACCACAGACTTAAAAGAAGTAATCTTTCTGTATCCTTTCTCTTCCTGTAGCTATGAAGTGCTGGAAAAGAAGCTGAAGGAGGTGTTCACAGAGAGGACAGGGATTTTGCGACAACTCTCGAAAACATCAAAGGAGCTGGACAGCATAAAGGGCAACCTGCAGGTAAGAATTCATCTCAGTGCAGGTGAAAGTCCAGAGAGTCCAGCTAGCAGGTTGGTCCAACCTTTTCTTTTTGATACCAAGGGAATTGAGCAAATCCACCCCATCCCCTCGGATGCATTCATGTTCTGCCCTAATATCACAGGAATCTATCTTTATGCAATATTTTCATGTACAGTTTGAATCAATACAACAGCACTATAATTAATAAACCGAAGGGTGATTTGCTCAGATAATCATAGATTAAAAATAGTTTAAAAGTTACTTCTTAAAGAAAGAGTTATGACTAGTTGGGAGTTTGCATGGTTTTAATGTCATCAGTATAATCATAAGAAAATCTAATATTTCCAAACTTTTCTGGAAAGTGAACATTTTAAGTGGAAATGTCATATTTATGAAACTATCATATTTATGAAACTATTAAGTAGTCTTGGATATTTCTTTTGGTTTATTATCTTTTACACTTTGTAAAAAGCAGCTGGAGTGTTAATGATATGGAGATACTTGAAAAGTTTTCAAGTGTTCTTTGTAATCTTTTTTCAACACAACAGATTGGAACAAAATGTCATTCTTCAGGTCTGTGATGAAACACAACACATTTCACAGTGCGTAAAGTGCAGGTACAAGACAATGTGAAGCATGTGCAGAATACAGAATAAAAAGTACAATAAACAGGCCAACAAACACTCAACAGTAACTAGATGGGGAATCTAATACAAAGCAATATATGGATGGGAATCAAATCAGATGTATGACTGAATATCAAAGCAGTGTATGAGTAGAATACCTAACTGCAAACAGTTAGTTACAAACCTTACAAAAAGCTTGAGAAAAAAGTTTTAGCAGTTTTTGGAGTTTAAATCATTTGCAGTGTAGTGATGGGTGCTGCATTTGTGATTAGACTATGCTGGGTGGAACCTTCAGCCTAGGTGTGAGTGAGTCTAGGTGGTATCAGGTGGGCCCTGATTTAGTAATCTGACAGCTGAGTATCCAGGTTTGAATGATATATTCGCACATTGTTCTCTTTAAAGAACAAATGACAGTATTCAGTTTTGCAACTGAGTCAGTATGCAATCGTTTGAGTACGCACCATCCCTACTTTGTAGACAAGTCTGTATTCAGAGCGTTTGATATCAGTAACTGTGCTTAAATACACAACAGTTGGCATTTCAGTTTTTCAGGAGCAGATCTGAATTCTGCATTTTGTTTTGTGCTTGTTTTGTGCTACATGCATGTTCTAATGCATGTAGTTTTTTTGTTACTTTTTAAACTCAGTCTTAGGACCAGCAGTGTAAAGCAGTTCTGTTCCCCTATTCATATAATTGACCACTACATACCCACATTGACCAATAGCCAAATTGTGTGTGTGTGTGTGTATATATATATATATATATATAGTCAGTCAGTCACCTTGCTCAAGGGTACCCCAGGGCAACCTATTGGGAAGGGGTTCAAACCCCTGATCCTCTGGCCAACGCACTAACCACTAGGCCACCGCTGCCCCATATATATATACAGTTCTGTGCAAAAGTTTTAGGCAGGTGTGAAAAAATGCTGTAAACAAAGAATGCTTTCAAAAATGGAAGTGTTAATCATTTATTTTCATCAATCAACAAAATGCAGTGAATGAACAAAAGAGAAATCTAAATCAAATCATCAAATAAGCATCAATCTTCTAGGTACACTTGCACACGGTTGCTGAAGGAACCCGCTGGGTAGGTTGTCTCCAGACATGACTGTGTTTCAAACTCTCCGTGCGACATTGATGATCAGCACCTGTTTGGTAAACTGGCTGATCAGACACCCACTGCAATTTACTAGAACTTGACTTTGTGCAAGTGTACCTAGAAGAACTTATGCTGGTTTGAAGGCAAAAGGTAGTAACACCAAATATTGATTTGATTTAGATGTTTCTTTTGTTCGCTCACTTTACATTTTAAATTGATAAAAATAAACAATCATTATTTATATTTCTGAAAGCATTCTTTGTTTACAGCATTTTTCACACCTGCCTAAAACTTTTAAAACAGTACAGTATATATATAGTTTATGCTCTTATTTAACTGATTGATACATACCCACAATGACCATTATATATATATATATATATATATATATATATATATATATATATATATATAAATTGGTCAGTGTGGGTATGTAATGGTAGTGGTCAGTTCATTAAGAGCATTTAAGTAGTACATTTTTGAATCATTTTGGGCTTAAGCAACAGCTTTGTTTGTGTTCAGCCAAAGTAGTTGCAGATGTTTGGTATGTGTTTTGATCCCCACGAATCATCACACTTCTTTGGGCCTGAAAGTTGCTCATCAGCTTGTGAAGACTGTGAAAAAACCATCTTTATTAATAAGAAGAGTCACTGGGAGGAGTGTCTTGGATTTTTCCAATTTTAGTGCTGCTATAAATTTTGATAGTTCTGATTTATACCACACAATGACTCCATGTCTCTTCCTCATTTAATAAAGGGATATTTGACAGATGGGATGATGATTTCTTTATAGATTGTAGGACAGTGAGTGATAGAGTCCAGTTTACAGTTTTCTTGAAGGATGATGTTGTCATTGTATTTCTAGGTTATTTATAAATTCACTGTTTTCCTTTTGTACCCAAACAGAGATGATGATATGCACTGGGCATTCGACACAGGACTGGACAGGGGTTTTAAGACAAGACAAGACAAGTACAAATACAAATACAAAAAAATATAATAGTTTAAAAATATATTTAATGACAAAAAAATATTTAATGACAAAATATATAGATTATTTATTAATTTATTTATTGTCTGATGTATGTATGTAAAAATACTTTTATGTATGGGGGAGCTGTGGCCTAGTGGTTACACAAAAAGGGCTTGCAACCCAAAGGGATGCAGGTTCAGTTCCCTTGACCAGCAGGAAAAAGTGGGCACTCCTGCATTCATGGCTAAGGTGCCCTCAGGCAAGGCATTCAACCCCGTTGCTGCCCTGGATGCTCTGAGCTAGGTGTTTGCAACAGGTGCTGTTTCCTGTTTATTGGTAGGTGGGTTGCTAAGTTAGGCTTGGCTTGTCCGGCTGGATGGAGATCTGACATACGGCAGCTTCTCTGAGGCTGGAGCAGCCTTGCAGAAGCAGGGGGGGTGATAATGGCATATTGCTGGGTATGTGCTGATCCTCCTGGGGGATGGGGGTACAGTAATTTGACTGGATTGTCTGATCCTCTTGAGAAGCTTGCGAAGTCACATTTTGGGGGCGTAACAGGTGTGCATTGGTCATTTATGCATATCTGCCAGAGATTTCTGCATTTAACTTTTGGAATGTAACAGGATGGATTTGACATGCCAAGGTGGTGGAGATGGTAATCTTTGTGGAGGAGAAGGCCTAGAATACTTAGAATACTCTCTCATAATGTGCCCTCAAGTTGTTAGTGCCAGTGTGGATGAAGATATGGCTTGACTCACCAGAGAAGACGAGTGTGAGAAGCTGGAGTATATAACTGGTTCTGCGACACAAAACTTGAATCAAATAGAATGGCAACATCAATATTTGCAGGTATGTATGTTTTAGTTTTTTCCTTGTGGCTTTGGGTGAATATGTTGTGGCTTAGAGTGAATGGGGCATGACTCAGGGTGGACACCACTGGACTTGTCTGTGACTCAATGTGGTCCTTGTTAGTATAGTGGACAGTATCTCCACCTGTCATGCGGAAAACTGGGGTTCGATTTCCCGACAGGGAGTACTTGCTCTAGATGGGGCAGCGGTGGCCTATTGGTTAGGGTGTTGGCCACAAGATTGGGGGTTCAAACCCCTTCCCAGTAGGTTTCCCTGAGGTAACCTTGAGCACGGTAAAGTCCCTGTCACTGCTCCCTGCTCCTCCACTCACTGCTGAATGGTGTTTGTGTGCATGGATTAAATGCAGAGGTCAAATTTTGTTGTAGTGTGCTTTGACCTCGCAATGACAAGAATAGCCACTTTCACTTCATGTGAGCAAACTGTGTCTTGGGATGGATGGATCACAGCTTTTACTGAATCTGGCTTAAAGTGGGTGAGCTGTGGCACAGAATGGGTGGTCCTTGGTTCAGAGTGGACAGGCCATGGCTCAGGGTGGACATTCTGGTCACACGTTTTGCTTCCCTCTAAGTACAGTGAACTCTTTCCTCGAACACTCCTTGTTCTGCTTGAGTTCCTACACCTCTCTTATCAGCTCTAGCCAAATCTCTAAAAGGTTCAGCTGGTCTTTTAGCTGCTGGGAGAGGTCACTGAATGCCAGTTTAGAAAGTAGCTGCTACTTCTACCAGTTTGACCTCCTGCAGAAAAAGATTTTCTCTCAGCTGCTTAAGTGTGCTCTCCAGTTGCCTGTTCTGTTCTCTCTTGGACTGCCCTGGGCCGAGCTGTCCTGGGCAGTGGTCCGAGTGGTGACCTAACCCCACAGTGTTATCTGCTGCTGTTGCTCTTGCCCATTACTCTCTCAGTTGCAGGCACTGCTAGTGCTTTAATGAATGCAATGCCCTCCTGGACAGAGCTAAGACTTTCTTGAAACATGAAGGTACCATCATGGTGCACATTCATTGTCAGGAAACAGCTGTTATCTTATTTGCTCTCTATGACAATTTGTGTTGCTTTACATATGCAGCTCTTTTATGGAAATTGAAATGGGCACAGATAGCCTGACAGAAGTGTATTGTGTAGCATGTTTGTTACGCTTTGTATATTTTCTGTGCTTCTGTATTTTTCAGATTGGTAGGGGAGCTTATCGCAAGAGCGTGGAGCTTTCCAGCATTTGCTTCAGCAGTGGGACACACACTGTGGCTAGGTAGCTTAGCACAAGGACTATATAGTCGGAATTAGAGTAAAGGGTGGGAAGGGTCATTAAAAATTCTGATGGCCTTGCAGATGCAGATGCATTTCTGGTGGTAGGACATGTCAAAAGTATGTAGGCAGACACCGGTGAAGTCCTCAGGTGTCTCTGCAATCCTGCAGTCTGAGGCAGCTTCCTTCACAGACACTTGGCCAAAATGCTCTCTTATCCTGTAGAAAAGGTGGAGAATTACTCTCTCCATGCTATGAAGACGGTGAAGCTGTGCTTTCTTCATTTGGAAGGTGGTGTAGAGGATGTGCAAAGTCACAGGTTGTTATAAATACATATTTTTTTTAATTCAAATAATCCTTCAAATTATACATTAATTATTAAAATATTTCATCAGAATTCAATTTTGTGCTGGTAGTTTACATAATGACAACACATTTTCCAAGAAAGGTCTGCCTTACTGTAAAGGGTTTTAAAATACAGATTTCTCATTTAAACATTAATATAACTACCAGGAAGCTCCATCACTAATATACCGAACTGAGAAAGCCCTACAAAGCTTGTTTCAAATCATGTCACTGGATGTGCAGGCCAAATTTTGTCTTTCTTTTGCTGTAATGGGGAGGCAAAGAGCCAGTGACCTTTTCATTGCCTTACTGAGATGGAAGCACTTTTTTGTCCAGGTCACAAATGCTTTACAATTGAGGCACTGTGAAAGCATGGCCTGTCACTTATTCCCATTACTCACTCCGTGACCTTTCTCTGACTTTGATTCACGATTTACTGCCAAACGTCACTCTGAATGTAAATAATAGGTCTGAATTTGTGAAAAGAAAAACTACTACTTACAACAGCATACAAGAATAGAATACAGAATAATATAACTTATGTGATGTTTTGAACAAACTACATTTTTAAATACATTGCCGTATCTGTATGGTGTGGTTTTGCATGAGACTGCATAGTAATATCTTGTCAAGTTTGCTGATTTGTACTATGAAAGGATGCTTGGGTGGTTCTTTGTGGTTCTCAGGGGCCACTATGCAGGGCATTACCTCTAGGACTGGGTATGAAGCCTATTCTCCCCGGGGTCTCTGCCAAATTTCCATGTCCCCAAAGTCCAAGCTGGAGAATCCCCTTAGCAGTAGATTTGCTGTAAAACCACAATCAACAGTAACCTTTTTATACTGATCAATTATGTATATGTGACCTTTTTGGAGCAGCTTTCCAGTCTGTTCAGTTTATTTTTATAACGAGATCTCCCCTGAGCTGAGCTCATCATCATTAAACTTTGCCTGTAATCTTGGCAGAGGTGGTCATGGGGTCGAGTTGGGAAGGTTCCTGGTTGTGGACACCCGCCAACTTGCCCTGAACGGACAGTGGCTTGCCAATCTCAATCCAGCTCAACAACCTCACAGATGGTCCACTAGTGACACAGCTCTTCTGCTGTTTCTCCACACGCACAGCAGGGTCAGCTTACTGAGGCTGAGACTGAGTGATAAGAAAGGCCAAGGCGACAGGGCATTGCTGCATTTGTCTGCTGAATCTGTTTTTAAATTTATCACAGGTTTAGGCCCTTTTTAAATGTTCAGCATTCTATGATCAAACATTTAAATGAATAATGAGCTTCTGTAATGTGTTACAATAAAAAAAAGTTCAACAATGGAAAGTTAAAGCATCTCAATTCATGGGAATATCTGAAAAATGTATATGTTTTGAGTATCACTGTAAAGGATCAGTGACTTGTCTTGGGTGATTTTTTGCCCTTCAACCAAAAACCCTTGTAAAGATGAGGGACAGCTTATGAAGTTCAAGTTTGGATACAAGCCATTTATTCCCTTTCCCATTTGCAAATAAAGCCAAAGCATGGAAGATAAACTGCAAAACATTGTCATTTCTTTTTGATGACACCTAATCACTTATTTATTACTTATTTATACTTATTCCTATTACTATGTTTAGAATGAAAACCACACTGATGTAGATTGTAGATTAATCTAGATATATACCAATAGTGGACCTCAGGGGACAAGAAAATTCAGGATATTTTAAAGCTGAACATGAATTCATAAGCAGAAGCATGTAATTAGTCAAGCATGTGTACATATCGGCATGCCAACTCTCTTCTTTTTGCATTTTTTATGTGAGCATGTAGGATTAAATATTAGCAGATGTATTAACAAAGATTATTGAATCCATTAGTTAGATTAATGAAAATTTTGCAAATGTAAGATTTTGCACTCCATAAACCTGCTTTCATCACTCATATTCAGTCTAAATTCAGTCAGTTGAATTCATTGCTGGTTTCATCATTCCTTTCAGATAGCTAAGAGAGACAATGAATCACTTTTTTTGATGAATGACAAAGAGGGAGTGACTTATGCTTTTGTCCTACCCAGGAGGCAACATTTTTCATTGGTTTAGTAGAATCGCTCAGCTTTAGAAATGAGAGTCAGATGTTCAGCATCACATCTGAATATGTTATCTGCATCTGTCAGCCATGACCAAACACGAGCAGCTCACATACAAATGTCCTCAGTCATAAAGCTTCTCTCACATGGTGTTCTCTCTTTCTTTCCAGTCACTGAAGAATGATGAATCTGTGCCTAAAAAGGATGTGCAGAGGATTCTGGAGCTCAGCCACAAACAAAGGTAGGAGGGTAAACATCAGGGCTTTGTAGCTGTTTTTGTAATGACATGAAGAAACAGTCATAAGCAGTAGAATCATTCAAGTAATCAGTGCATGAATTAATGAATTCATGTGGAATAGAGAAAAAAAAAATGTATATATATATATATATATATATATATATATATGTGTGTGTGTGTGTGTGTGTATGTATGTATATATTTTCTCCATTTTGTTTTCATACATTGTCCAGTAACTATTTTAAATTATTTGATTACATTTACAGTACTTTAGTAAACTTCTTTGAAAATAAATCACCTGTTACTGCTTGTAAACGTAAGATGGTGTAGAAAGTGAAATGAAGTGAAAGTGAAAGTGACCATTCTTGTCATTGTGAAACACAGCACAGCACACAGTGAGACACAATGAAATTCAGCCTCTGCAGTCTGAGGCAGCTTCCTTTACAGACACTTGGCCAAAATGCTCTCCTCTGTTCTTCTTTTTCTTTCGGCTGCTCCCGTTTAGGGGTCGCCACAGCGGATCAACTGTCTCCATTTCTTCCTGTCTTCTGCATCCCCCTGCTTCAAACCGACCACCTGCATGTCCTCTCTCACCACATCCATAAACCTCCTCTTTGGTCTTCCTCTTCTCCTCTTTCCTGGCAGCTCCATCTTCAACATCCTCCTTCCAATATAATCCTCGTCTCTCCTCTGCACATGGCCAAACCAACGCAACCTTGCTTCTCTAACTTTGTCTCCAAGACGTCTAACCTGATATTAGAGGCTGTCCCTCTAATATTCTCATTTCTAATCCTGTCCATCCTCATCACACCCAACGAAAATCTCAGCATCTTTAACTCTGACACCTCCAGCTCCGCCTCCTGCCTTTTCGTCAGTGCCACTGTCTCCAACCCATACAACATAGCTGGTCTCACTACTGTCCTGTAAACCTTCCCTTTTACTCTAGCTGGTACGCGTCTGTCACAAATCACTCCAGCCACTCTTCTCCACCCATTCCAACCAGCCTGCACTCTCTTCTTCACCTCTCTTCCACACTCGCCATTACACTGAACTGTTGATCCCAAGTATTTAAACCCCTCCACCTTTGTTACCTCCACTCCCTGCATCCTAACCACGCCACTTTCCTCCCTTTCATTCACACTCATGTATTCTGTCTTTGCCCTACTCACTTTCATTCCTCTCCTCTCAAGAGCATATCTCCATTTCTCCAGGTTCTCCTCAAGCTGCTCCCTACTCTCACTGTCTAACCTCATCCGTCAACCTATCCATTACTACTGCAAACAAGAATGGGCTCAGTGCTGATCCTTGATGTAATCCAACATGTACCTTAAATGCATCCGTCACTCCCACTGCAGATCTCACACTGTCATCATACATATCCTGAACTACTCTCACATACTTCTCTGTAACACCAGACTTCCTCATACAAAACCACAACTCCTCTCTAGGCACCCTGTCATATGCTTTCTCCAAATCCACAAAGGCACAATGCAGCTCCTTCTGACCTTCTCTGTACTTCTCTTCTCCATCAACACCCTCAGAGCAAACATTGCATCCGTGGTGCACTTTCTCAGCATAAAACCATACTGCTGTTCACTGATCCTCACCTCTTTTCTTAACCGAGCTTCCACTACTCTTTCCCATAACTTCATGGTGTGGCTGATCAACTTTATCCCTCTATAGTTACTACAGCTCTGTGCATCACCCTTATTCTTGAAGATCGGTACCAGTACACTTCGTCTCCACTCCTCAGGCATCTTCTCACTTGCCAAGATTGTGTTAAACAATCTGGTCAGAAACTCAACTGCCATCTCCCCTAAACATCTCCATGCTTCCACTGGTATGTCATCCGGTCCAACAGCCTTTCCATTCTTCATCCTCTTCATCGCTGCCCTTACTTCCATCTTGTTTATTTGCTGCACTTCCTGGTTAACTCTTCTCACATCATCCAGTCTTCTCTCTCTCTCATTTTCTTCATTCATCAGCTCCTCAAAGTATTCCTTCCATCTGCTCAACACGCTCTGTTCACCTGTGAGTACGTTACCATTTCTATCTTTAATCACCCTGACCTGCTGCACATCTTTCCCAGATCTGTCTCTCTGTCTAGCCAAACGATAAAGGTCCTTTTCTCCCTCTTTACTGTCCAACCTCTCATACAATTCACCAAACACCTTATCTTTGGCCTTCGCCACTGCTTTCTTCGCCCTGCGGTTCATCTCCTTGTACACCTGTCTACTTTCTTCATCTCTCTGACTGTCCCATGTCTTCTTTGCCTCCCTCTTCTTTTGAATACACTCCTGGACTGCTTGGTTCCACCACCAGGTTTCCTTATCCTCTTTCTTCCTTCCAGATGTCACACCAAGTACATTTCTAGCCGTCTGCCTTATCACTTCTGCAGTAGTTTCCCAGCAATCCGGTAGCTCTTCAACACCTCCCAGTGCCCGTGTTAACTCCTGCCTGAATTCCACCTTACAGTCCTCCTCCTTCAGCTTCCACCACTTGATCCTCCTCTTCTTCTTCTTCTTTGGCCAACAGTAGTCCAATTTCCACCAGCACCCTGTAGGCTAACAGCACTGATGGCGGTCATTGTTAACCCGGGCCTCGACCGATCCGGTATGGAATTCTGTATCGTTGTCCGCATATTGACTTGGCAAAGTTTTACACCGGATGCCCTTCCTGATGTAACCCTCCCCATTTACCCGGGCTTGGGACCGGCACGAAGAAATACACTGGCTTGTGCTTCCTAGTGGCTGGGTTAAAATGCTCTCCTCTGTTATCCTTTAGAAAAGGGGGAGATTTACTCCCTCCATGCTATGAAGAAGTTAAAGCTGTGCTTTCTTCACTTGGAAGTGAAAGTGACTTTTCTTGTCAATGTGAAACACGGCACAGCACACAGTGACCCACAAAGAAATTCAGCCTCTGCATCTTACCCATACACACGTGCAGCAGGGGGGAAGCTATTGAAAGTGCCCGGGGAGCAGTTATGGGGACAGTACCTTTCTCAAGGGTACCTCAGAGCAACTTGCTTGTAAGGGATTCCAACCCACATTCTTCTGATCCAGGGGCTTAGTCCCTAACGACTAGGGCACCACTGCCCCTCAGAATCTTCCTTTGAAAGATTCACTATGAATTAGCTACTTTTTTCAGTTCTTTGCTTCTTGGGTTGTATTAAAGCTTTGTTAATACAGAGCTGGAAAATAGATGCCAGAGGACATATGGTAGGTTTCTTCAGGAGGGTAGAGCGGTGCTACAAATTGAGAGCACATACTCATTGTACCAAATAGCCTTGCTCTCACATATGCACAGCTGTAATTAGAAAGTAATAGCTGCTGTTTGTATGCATCCAGGGTTACAAACGTATTACTGTTCCGTGAGTGATGTCTGATCTTGGCTCATTTGCATATTGCTCAGCCTTTACTCTGTGACTATGGCACAGATTCACACTTTGAGAGTGTGTTTTATTGGCATACATCAAATCAAATTGCCCTGTGGTTGTGTTAAAGAACTCGGAGGCATGGAGCAGGTTCCTCTTTCTAGCATCATGCCAACAGATTAGATCCATTAAGGGTCAGACATGTAAGCTGCTGCAAGTTAGTCAGTGACAGAATTCAATTTCCCCCAGTGTCAGGTGTGTAATGGTTTCTATTTTTGCCCCAATCAACAGAGAACAGACAGTGAAAAACAGACTGCATGTGCCAGGGCCTCCAATACTCACTCTCTGTCTGCATTCAGCTGGCAATACAAACCTTTAGGAGAAAATGAATAGATTATAGGTTTAACAAAATGTCACTTTTTGGTGAAATGTCAGTTCATTGCCACTGAAAACAGTTTTATGAGCCAGCATAGTTTTATGAGCTGTCCTTGTCCAGTTTCTGAACAGCAAATATTCAAGCTTTTCAGAAGCAGCAGGCTTCGTTTGATGCTTGAGAGTATCAAGGACTGAGCTGTGACTATTTTGCTTTTTAGCATTGTTTAAATTAGCATATTTCTTTGAAGTATCACTTGATATCAAACACAGAAAGTTAACAACTGGATACCGATGCAGTTAATTGAAGGAGAAATATGAGAGCTGTTATTTATAAATGAACCAATATTCAGTATTATGCTGAAGTTAAGGTCATTTAAGCAAATTGTTTAAAACTTCTAACCTTGACCAAACATTTCTTTTTGCTCAATCCAATATCACAGTACAGCACCATAATAAATATTATAAATAAAAACCAGTAAAACGTAATTAGAATGATTTTTCTTTAAATTGCCAAGTAGTTGACATCTTATCAGCTGGTTTCAAGAAAACTTAGCTAGAATGCTTAGTTCCAGATTTCCTCTTGTTCCACTGAACCATCAAACAGTAAACTGTACACTTCAGCACACATGATTTAACTTAATGAAGCCTTCTCTCTCGCACTCATTTTCATAGCCGCTTATCCTAAGTAAGGCTGCGGGGGGTGCTGGATCCTATCCCAGCTCTCACAGGTCGAAAGGCAGGGAAAGGCTGGACAGGTCACCAGTCCATCACAGAGCAGATACAGAGACAAACACACAGGCATTCTTTCCTGACTTTCACCTGACATCGTCTTTGGATGATGGGGGGAAACCGGAGCTCCCAGAGGATACACTCAGACACGAAGAGAAAATGCAAACTCCACACAGAAAGGACCTGGACCGTCCCATCTGGGAATCGAGCCCAGAACCTTCTTGCTGTGAGGCAACAGCACTACCCACTGTGCCAAATAAGGCATTGATCAGCCAAAAGATTCTTAACAGGAACTACTAATTATACTGGGATTACCTGAGAAGAGGTTAAACAAGATTTTTGAAATCGATAAAATTAGTGCTTACCGTAAATATCACTGTTTTTATATATCTGTGTTAATTAGATTTAGCAACAAAAAAACAAAAAAAAAACAAAGCTAGTAACACTATTTTAAGGTTATCATCTTTTATTTTGCAATTAATCAATAATTAATTAATGTAGTACTGAGCTGCAGCTGCACAATACAGACAGAAAATCAGAAAGTGCTGTTAATCTATCAAATATTGTGATTGTGACACAATTCACTAAATTAAAGTCAGAACAGAGCGCGGCTCATTCTCTAGGCAAAGCCTACACTTAATGGTGGTTTTGATACTTTTGGTAACTTGGTTTAGACTGCAGTTCCTTGGATCTGCACTGACATCCTTCCCGCACCCCGCCACCGCTACACAAGCTGAACACTGACTACTTTACATTGTATCAAAGTCTCATATCTGTCCCATGAAAAGACATCATAAAATATTGATAAAAATGTGAGGAGTGTAATGTGAAATATGTATGTATGATTTGATCTTAAACCAAAATCTCTTCAGTACATTTGAAAAATAAATTATTGACCTTGCTGTTCTGATCCTGACGGGGACTGTAAAGTGGTAATAATTATCTGATTCCCAGTTGCCAAATGTAGTAACCTTTACTGATAAAATCATGTTTTTCAGTTTTGTCTGTAAGTCTGTAAAATTACAGCCTTGTTTTCCATTTTGTGTTCTACTTTATAGAGTTTTCAGGAGATTATGGGGTAGTTTTTACAAGAACCTCTTGTCAATTATAGAGCAAACTGTATAAAAGCATAGAAATTGACTCTCAGATTTCATGGGGAATTATAATGATAAAGTGGTCTGATTGTGGTCTGATAATAGATTATTAGCTATAAAATGCTGGCTTGCAAAAGAGAGTTACCAATTATATTAAACCCTTTTTTCCTTTATTCTTTTAGTTTTATATTTATTTTTATTCATACACCAGTCAGTGAAAGCTCCAATAGCTTTAAAATTGAACTAAACTTGTACTGGGCCTTTGAGCCACACTTGAAATCTGACACAATGTCAAACTTTGACAAGTTTAAAACTCATCCCAGTTCTGAAATTCTGACCTTATGCCCCTCTAATCACTTCATGTTATGGTGGGACCAATGTCTATACCTGCCAGACAAGATGCCAGCAGGTTTCCTTTCACATATTTTACAGATTGACGTGAATGCCACTGTTAGTCACTGGGTCAGAATCAGAGTGCACTAGAATTGAGTTCCAGCACCTTTACTCTGGGGGGGGTTAATTTTTGTATTATGTATTTATTATGGGGGGTAAATGTATTTAACATCAATGTAAAACACAAATTGACCATCTAAATTATTGCAGTTCTGTCCCTTCAGTCCTCTCACATTATTCTGCTGTTTTCCTGAACCATGAATTTCAGTAACTGAAGGTTCCTGAGGTTTTAAGACACTAAATAAATTTGATCATTTTGCAAACTAGCACTCCCCCGCGACCCCGTTTGGGACAAGCGGCAGAAAATGGATGGATGGATGCATTTTGCAAACTTTAAGTAGCCAAGATCATTCATCTTTCTATACTCACCTAAACCTCATTTAATTGTGAAGTGTTCTGTCGAATATACATTTAGTCTCAGTTTGCATACACATTCAAGAGTCTTTACTGAGTAAGTGAAGTCAAATATATTAACATACAGCAGGTCTGTTCCATGCAAATGGCTTTTTGCTAAATTTGACAGGTTTGACTAAGATCAGTTTTTAAATAGACCAAAATCCATGCACCAAGACAACTAATAGAAATGAAAAGTGTTATTTGATCTCCATCATTAATGTTAAATTGGTCGGTTATGTTAGACTGTAATCTGAGATGCATGTTTCTGAAATTAACTGGATGGCGCAGAACGTTTCGCAGTAAAGTGCTGCGCTGAGCTGAACCATTTTAAAGGTTCTATAATATTTGCCATCGGTCTTTTAAAAATATTAGGCTGCTGCTCCAAGCACTTTAAAAGGTCAGGAAGGAGGTTTGATGTCAGATGGGTGGCGACATTGTTCATTTTGCTCATTCAAAGGCTTTCATCTTTGTTAAAATAAAGAGTCAGATGTGTTACAGCGAACACACTTCCACCCATTTTAATGCACGATATGCTGTAAAAGTTATTTCCACATAGCATCACATTATCACACTTTAGGAAATGTTCACACAATGTGACAATATTGATTTTCACTGACATCTTTTAAGTACTCCAAAAAGGTGCTAGTGGTGCCACATTT
Organism: Hepsetus odoe; assembly: GCA_017165825.1. Taxonomy (NCBI): domain Eukaryota; kingdom Metazoa; phylum Chordata; class Actinopteri; order Characiformes; family Hepsetidae; genus Hepsetus; species Hepsetus odoe. Next base: position 22,105,172 of record CM029375.1, on the reverse strand, counting down.
AAAAATACTGTCAAAAAAAGTACAGATGATTTCACCCTGCACTTCATCCAATTCAACAGAACTAATTAGTTTTATTGTGCAATGAAACATGCAGCTGATCAGATTTCATGTAATAAAAATGTGCTTTAAAAAAGAAGATCAGAAAATCTCAGAAAATCTCAGGTGTAGTTTGGTGGGATTTATCACACTAATAATAAATTTTGTTATATTGCCAATCTGTACTTTAGAGTGCACATCAGGTACACATGGCTGTCTGACAGTCAATAACAGGCAACAGGAGCAGTAACTATGAAAGTCTGTAGCTGTGCACCATACTTCATACAATTTCAGTGGCCCATTATGATCAACACACTTTAACTGAAAAGCAAGCTCTGCTTGGTGTTCAAAGGGATTGGGTTGGCAGGAGCACAGACAGAAATGGAACACAAAGGACAGCATAAAGGTAACAGACAGCATATCAACAGGTAGCATAACTTGCAGTGCTGGCACCAAGCACCTTTTCTATGGGGTTTCTTTTAACTCAGTTGCCATTCAAATGCACAGCTGAGAGATAAAGGGTTTGTTTAAAGTGTGCACCTTTTTTGAGTTTTTTATTCTTGCATTTACCTGCCTTTCTGCACAGAAGATTAAGAAGAAAACAAAGAGGAAGAAAAAGAATACTACTAATAATCATTATAATTATAATAATACTAATAAAAATAATCATGATAATCACTACGAATAAAATGGATACCCACTTTTAGATGATCCTGAGGCACTCCTCAAATCTGTGTTTTCTTCATAAACCAAATTTTCAGATATGCTGGTTTTCTTAGTGAGAATGAATTAGAGTCATTTGGTCTAAATTGATGTCCACTGGGCTGCTCACGCTTGCCCATTTGTCATTTTTCAGCACTGGTCGTTTTATCATAAAAGTTCTAACAAGCCCGAAGCTCATACAGGCTGAAGGGATTTATTATGTCATTTTTCAGTGTCAGGCCAGCCTGGGCCATACCAAAATTTCAGGTCAGTTCACATCTCAAGCCCCCCTTGAGCCTTGTTATGTTAAGGTCAATAGTACAATCAAACAGCAGAACATGCTTAAAAAAATAATTACGCTAAACAGAAGCAGGTGGGCTGCTGTCATGAGCTGAATGCAAATACAACCAGTGCTGCTGGACAACAAGTACTTTCATTTTCCATTCATGTGTAAATAAGCAATATGCTCATTATATTAATTCTACCTGAGCAAAACATTGAACCAACAATTAATATTCAGTTTCTTGTGGAATATCAAAGCACACTATTTTAAGCTAGCAACTCAAAATCATAAGTTATAAAATCAAAAAGATCTTTGAACCCTTTAAGGATCTCTGGCAGGACACTAAAAAACTGGCATTAAGGTGGCATTGCAAGCAACAAGAACCCCTTCCAAACCACCCATAACCCCTTCATTCAGAAAGCTTTGGCCCCTTGAACTTTTTGCCTCAGAAAGAAAAAAGTGTCCACCTTGACTTTATTTCTCCATGGTAACACTCAAAGGTGAATCATGATTATTAAGATTGTATTTGTGTCTGTGTAAATGTTTTTTAAAGATACACTGTGTTCAATTTTTGTGCACATATTTTTTTCATAGCGTAACTTTTTGTAACAAAATAAATAAAATCTAAATTCTGTAGTCTAGACTGCTTAGCATGTATATGCAACTTAAAGAAGACATTCATTTTTTTAGGTTTTTACATTTGTTTTCTAATTGATGGTACTGAAGTCCCACCTTTAAGGTTACCACTGCACTGTTTATACCTTTTAAGGTACAGGTGGAGCAAGACATTTATGTAAAGAAAGTAGACAGGAGTACAAGGACATGAAGCGAAGGTGGAAAAAAGATGTGGCCAAGGCTAAAGATAAGTGTGTATGGTGAATTACATGAGCAGCTAGACAGTAAGGAGGGAGAAAAGGACCTAAACAGATTGGCTAGACAGAGAGACAGAGCTGGGAAAGATGTGGAGCAGGTCAGGGCGATTAAGGATAGAAATGGAAACCTACTCACAAGTGAACAGAGCATGTTTAGCAGATAGAAGGAGTATTTTGAGCGGTTGATGAATGAAGAGAAGGAGAAAGAGAGAGAAGATTAGAAGATGTGAGGATAATGAACCAGGAAGTGCAGCAAATAAGCAAGATGGAATTAAGAGCAGTGATGAAGAGTATGAAGAATGGAAAGCCTGTTGGTCCAAATGATGAAACTGTGGAAGCAAGGAGATGTTTAGGAGAGATGGTAGTTGAGTTTCTGACCAGATTGTTTAACACAATCTTGGAATGTAAGAGGATGCCTGAGGAGTGGAGACAAAGTGTACCGGTACCGATTTTCAAGAATAAGGGTGATGCACAGAGCTGAAGTAACTATAGAGGGATGGAGTTGATCAGCCACTGCATGAAGATATGGGAAAGAGGTAATGATTAGTGAACAGCAGCATAGTTTCACGCCAAGAAAGAGCACAACAGATGCAATGTTTGCTCTGAGGTGTTGTTTGAAGTACAGAGAGTTACATTGTGCCTTTGAGGACTTGGAGAAAATGTATGACAGGGTGCCTAGAGAGGAGGCTTTGTGGCTTTGCTAGAGGAAATCAAGTGTGGCTGAGAAGTATGTGAGAGTAGTACAGGATATGTATGAGGACAGTGTGACAGTGGTGAGGTGTGCAGTAGGAGTGATGGATGCATTTAAAGTTGAAGTAGGATTACATCAGGGATCAGTGCTGAGCCCATTTTTGTTTGCAATGGTAATGGACAGGTAGATGGATGAGATTAGACAGGAGTCCCCATGGACTGTGATGTTTGCTGAAAATATTGCAATTTGTAGTGAGAGTAAGTGGCAGCTTGAGGAGAACCTGGAGAGGTGGAGATATGCCCAAGAGAGGAGAGGAAAGAAAGTGAGTAGGACAACGTTGGGTGTGACAAGAATGGACAGGATTAGAAACAAAGTTAAAGAAGCAAGGTTGCACTGGCTTGGACATGTCCAGACAAGAGACGAGGATGATTTTGCAAGAGGGATGCTGAGGATGGAGCTGTCAGGAAAGAGGAAAAGAGGAAGGCCAAAGAGGAACATTAAAAGAGAAACATGATAACAAAATTTTTTTATATATACTCAGATGCTTATTGATGTGTTTGCATGAAAAATGGATGTTTATTTATTTAGCAAAAGCATATCATGCATCATACATTACATTACTTAAAGAGATGCATTGATTAAAAGTCAGAAACAGTTACTTATGGGCATACTGACTGTAGATTCAGAGTCCCATTCTTCTTCATCTTTTGGCTGCTCCCATTTAGGGTATGTCTCTTTCTGCCCTCTGCATCTTCCTCATTCAAACCGACCACCTGCATATCCTCTCTCACAGCATCCATAAACGTCCTCTTTGGCCTTCCTTTTGTCCTCTCTCCTGACAACTCCATCCTCAACATCCTTCTCCCAATTTAATCCTCGTCTCTACTCTGGACATGTCCAAACCAGCTTGACCTTGCTTCTCTAAGTATGTCTCAAAAACATCAAACCTGAGCTGTCCCTCTAATATACTAATTTCTAACCTTGGCTATACTCATCACAGCCAATGAAACTCTCAGCATCTTTAACTCTGATGCTTCCAGCTCTGCCTTCTGTCTTTTCATCAGCACCACTGTCTCCAACCTGTATGGCATAGCTGGTCTCACTACTGTGCTTTCACTCTCGCTGGTACCTGTCACTAGATTCAGAGTACCATGTGATACAACATTTCTCAGCAGCAGTGACATCTTTTCAACATGTTTTGTTGCACTGTTTCCTGTATACAGCTGGATTAAGTGACTGTTTTCATTTATACACGTGCACATGCATCTCCAGTTTGCTCATATTCCTTACTTGGTTTAACCAATCCATTACAAACTCAATCAGTCCTTTTCTGTGTAATGGAAATGACCGCCATCATGACCTTTCACTGGCACAAATTACACTGCAAATTTTCTCTCTTACTCTCTCTCTTACCCTGTCTGTCTTCCATTCTCAGGGAAGAGATGAAGTCACTCCAGGCAGCTCTTCAAAAGCAACTGGACGAGGCAGCCGAAAGAGCCGAGAAACAGCAAGCCACGGTAGGGTCCTCAGAGCATGCCTTCTAAATACAAAAGTGAAAAATGATATGTATTCCAACAGCTATTTGTCATCCTTCTGATGATGACAAAACAAGAATGATCGATATAAAGATCAATGAGAGAGAAAGGGGGTCGATTTGTTATTCCTAATAAGCTGTAGCTGGACTGATAGACGTGACGTCTCAGAGAAGCAATTTTTCATTCGACCATGCCATTTCTGCACTTTTCTTCTACCCTTCCCATGAAAAACTAATTATCAGGAATCAACGCTGGGATCCTCATTATAGTTCCTAAGACATGCCATAGAGTAGCAAGATAGAGCCTCGGCTATTTTTGGGCATCTGCTTTTACGTGTATGGAGTATGTTAATTATGAAAAGCTGTAGGAGGCACCTTCCTGGCTCTTGAGGGGACACGCTGTTATCTGCATGCTGGAACTTTTCTCTCTCCCATCTCTGTGTGTGTGAGTGTGCACAGGGCTGCAGGGAAGAGAGGTTCTGGCACTCGTGTGCAGAATGAGAATGAATCACTGAGAAGAATTACCATTTCACCAGCCCGGCCTATTCTTTTCTTTCCACTAACAGTTCAACACCGATTGACACTAATTACAGACAGCACAGCAGCCTAGCCACCTTAGACCTGTTTACACACTGCTTTTACTGCAAAGTGTGCACTCACTTTATGAAAGTATTAGAATTTTATCCAAGTTGAGGATTTTTAATGCCCTAATTGTTTCATCTACACTGATTTTGATTGAGATTGATTCATTGATTCATTGATTCATTTGATACATTCATTGAGTTGTCCAGTAGCCATTATGACCGCTGAATTAACATAACAAATAGACTACATTCTCTTCAAAAACTATTTGAAGCCCTTAAAAATGCAGTTGTTACTACAGACAAAATTCTCTACTTTATAACTGACATTAAACATGATAACCGTAGAAGAAATTATAATGCTATAGTAAGTCAATCTCATATCAGACCTGATTGGATTATCTTAGTCAAGCAAATAGGTAGTCAGAAAATTGACCATATATAGTTTAATATGAAAGTACACATATTTGGTCCAATTTCAAGGACGGGTTCGGAAAACAGTCACACTCAGATTCTGTAAGGTAGCCATCATTTGAGACAAAAGTAGAAAATGATCCAGTATTACATATCTCTGAGTGTGAGAATCTTTGTTCACATATGTCTGGACCCCCATGTGACCCCCATGTGCAGCGCTGACTGCAGCTTAACATTTCTGATAACTGTTGATCATTCCTAGACATTGGCTTAGAGGAATGTTTGCTCAGAAACAGCTTCGACTTCACATAAACTGCTTCATTCCATACCATTTCTGTTGGGTTAAGGTCAGGACGTTGGCTGGGCCATTTCGAAACACACGCTTTATTCTTCTTTTGACTTAGACTTTAGACTTTGTTAGGCTTGTGTGCTTCTGGTCATTTTCTTATTGCTTGACCCACTTTCTCTTGAGATTCAAGTCATACACAGATGTTCTGACATTTTCAATCACAATTTATTGGAATCACAATTTATTGCTCCATTAAAGAGAGCAAGTTATTGTGGCCCAGATGCAGCAAAACAGGCCAAATCCATGCTGCTACCATAATGTTCCATTGCTAGAATCCCCAAATTCACCCAGCAACGGTGAATGGTTTCAGTAAGTTCCTTTGTTTGTGCCATGAGACTCTTTCACAAAATCAAAAAGCAGGTTCCCCACAGGCTCACCACTCACACCTTATAGTCAACCCATTGACTGAAAGCACCTGACTCTAATTCCTCTAATTTAAATTCGAGTTCACATACTTTTTTCACTCACAGTTTGTTTTGTTTGGTTCTCTTTATCCACTTTTGGTTTAAAATCTGTTGGCATCTTAATATATATTCCACATGTTGAATGGTTTCAACTTTCTTTTCACACACAATACTGCACACTGATAAAGCAAACAGTTTTTTGATGATTATTTTATTAAAATGATCCCATTTGCATGAGTATTCAAACATTTTGTTATCAGAGTGTACCTGTGCCTCATTAAATTCACGGGTTATAACTTAGAAAGGCACACCATTTTTTTTTTGAGGTCTCATAGCTGAGAGTGAAAACAAGCCCATGATGTTGAGAGAATTGTCTGTAGACCAGCAGAGAAGGGATTGTGTCCAGACAAAGATCTCTGGAAAAGATAAAAGACCATTCTTTTCTTGCAGCATTGAGAGTGCAAAAGAGGTAGCCTCCTTCATTCACAAATGCAGCATCATGCTGTGGGGGAATTTTTTTTTTTTTTTTTTTTTTTTTTTGCAAAAGAACCTGGGAAACTAGTCTAAACTGAGGAAGAAAGTGGGATGCAGGAATAGACAGACAATCCTGAGTGTAATGCTTTATGCTTTTCCAAGTGCTATAGAGGTTTACATTTCAATAAGCCAACAACCAGAAACCAAGCAAACACAAGAGTGTAAAAAGGTCCTGAGTGGGCCAGCCAGATTTTGCACCCAAACCCAAAAAAAATAAGTTTCAGGAATAGTTATTTTTGTGGTTGGTGTATTATATGTCCAAACGATTCTAGTTAAGAACTTATTATCCTGTGCTCTTTAAAAACTGTTCTGTGAGTTCTGTGAGGTGAAATGGGAAAATCTGAACTGCACATGCCATAGAAACAAATTTGGAATTATTTGTGTTGATACTCCTTTAGTGTCCATAATTTCCTTTTTTTAAATTTAAGTTAGCTTGTGTGTTGATATTTGAACTTTAAAAATGAAAAGAAATCCAGAACAAATCCTGGCCAGTGTATTGATATGCAAATCCAGAAATCATTTTTGATGAAATTAGTATATTGTACATGCCTAATTAGGAGGATGGCTCATTTGCTGGCAAACTGCACTTTTCAAGAGTAAATCCTGTGGATTGTTTGGAGGCTGGATGTTCAGCTTGGCTTTGAATTTGGAATGTACAAGCTCTAAAGCTTCCTGGCAATAAAGTTGGAGAGACATTCTTTTTCTGCTTCTTACAAGCGCATGTGGACTGTGAGACCTAGTGAAAATGGAAATGAGAGAAAGAGAATATGGCCTGCTGTCTTCTACCAACAGCTTAGGATATAAATAAAAAACATGAACTCGTACAAAAAGTCAGTAAATGTGGAAGTGAGAATGGATGAAGAAGCATGTAGCACTTTGGTATTGGCAGTGAACCCGTTCTGGATCAGTATTTAGATGTGCTCTTCTTTTACCCGAGCCGCCTGCTGAGGCTGGAGAAAAGAGAAGGCTGAAAAAGTCAGGGTTGCGTCTGGTGAATTTGGAATGAGGAGCAATAGTGTTTGATTGGTGTTGCATTTCACCCCTCAGGGCTGTAAACACTCCTGCTTCCTTTCTGCCTTTCGGAAGCACACTGTAGATTATTTGGGAAGCTTTCAATCTGAGCCTCGTGATTCATACAAACTTTCACACATACAGATTGCTGCATGGCTTCCTAATGCAAATATTTTGAATGCAGTTATTGCCACGGATACCAATGGAGCCCCAGGTGGAGAGCAGAAACAGCAGTGTTTTTTTTTTTTTTTTTTTCTCAATCGCTGGTGACCTTATGACCGCTACATGCAGTATTCTTGAGCTGTAATCTCATTAACTCTTTTCTTCTCATGCATTTCAATCAGATTGACTTTCAGAGCATGATCTTGTTGAGCCCTGCATTTTCAACAGCAATGAAATGTAGTTTCTTGTGGAGAAACATCCATATTTATGGCAGACCAAAAAAAAAAAAACAACAACTCACAAAACAATTTTCACAATGCAGTATGGATGGATATACTCAGTGTTGTTTCGTTTGCATCCAGATCAAGTTTTTGAAGATGGAGATGGAAAAGAAGACCAAAATCATCAAAGACCTGCAACAGGAGGTACAGTAGTTTGTATGAATGGAAAAAGCGTTAAGGTTTCATGTATATATTTAAATATATATAATATTTAAGATATAATATAAGAAACCTTAATACTTTTTTTTTTTTATATAAATGTCACAAGCATCACAGCAGGTGTGCACTTACCACATTGAGATACTTGCTTATTTTTATTGTCAAACAGTTTCTTAAATTTTAGGATATGCTCTCATGAGAAGGGCTTTTAAATATGTGATCACAAAAACAATTTATCTTCTGACTTTCAGTATATGCCTGACTTTAAGGATGATTTTAGGTTGTAAGAATTAACTGCCATTGGTGTTTCTTTATAGGCAGTTTATCTTACTGGGCAGTAAAGGAAGTAATTATAAAAAAATATTGCTTTTTATTCTGGCAGAGATTTATGGATTTTCCTCCAACATATTCCGGTGTTATCTATCTTACATTATGTGAAGAAGAGAACTTATTTTAATTTGAAATAAAAATGGAAATGTCCTCTGTGTTCAGCATAACCACGCTCCAGAATAGCCACTTCAGTCCAACAGGAGATGTTGTGATGTAATTATAGTAAACGGGTTGAGATATATATACGATATCCATTTCTTTGACATGGAGGAAATTGAGGGCATTAGGCCAGAGGAAGAAAGATTCAATGGTATCAGTCAAGTTTGCATCATGCTCCTGCTGTGTATGAGAAATATCTCCCATTCATGTGCACAAATGATGTGCTTGGCTCTGAATCTTTGTTTTTTTTGTTTTTTTTTTTCATCTTGTTGAATAATAGTCACCGTGCAATACCTTATCTGCTTGGGTGGATCCCAGTGTCACTGTGGCCTGTAGCAAGGCGGCCACATGTCACTTTTAATGACAGCTGCCATTGCTCCAGCAAGGCCAGGCCCATGGCCTATATTCAGGCAGCGTTGGGGATGCAAGTGCTTGGACTTGATTTGGAGCCAATTCCACCTCATTGAATCACATTGCAGTGCTATTCTGCTTCATTAACTCTAACACCCGCTCCCTTTCCCTCATTCTCTCGCTTTCTCTTTCTTTTCCTTCTCACACCTCTTGTCTTTCCTTCTTTTCTCCTCCTGTCTATAGCACTCATTGTATTGCATCACTCTGTAAGATATCTAGCCCTTACAGAATACCCTTTGATCAAAAGGCCCTGCAGCAGACTTAAGTAATTTTACGAGCTTACCAGAATAAATAGATTTTTTTTCTTGAGCAGACCATTGTCTTTCTGCATTTTTGGTATCAGGCCAGGGAAATACCACTTAAATGTCTTATACATCCTATAATTAATCATTTTATTTCCAAAACTGTGGGTAGTTCCAGGGTTAAAAGTTTCTCAGCCAGTCTGAATTGGTTTCCATATAACCACTGAATAATAAGCCTTAAAAGCCCCAATAAGCCTTCATATGAAGTTTTATAACTGCTGAATAATAAGCCTTAAAGGTCATGAAAACCTATATGATGACTTTTTTTCTTGAAAATAATACAATAAATAAATAAATACAAAGAAAAGAAAAGAAAACAAAAGAAATCTTTTTATGTTTGCACATTAACAATGTATCAAAGCATAATTAATTCAATCTGTGTAGTCCAGATGTGTGGAAAATAAGGAGCAACAAAGTTCAGCCATATACCCTTATAATAATAGTCTTTAATAAAATGTAATCAACGTTTTAATTATTTCCAGTTAGAACCTCTGTAAAACTCTGAGTTCTGATCAGTGTCATTTTTTTTCTTTGCAGAACAAAAGTTTGAAGAATAAACTGCTCTCCGGGAACAAACTCTGTGACATACATGCTGAAGAGGTACACACACACACACACATAGACACACACAAGCACACGCACGCGCACACACACACACACACACACATACACACAAACAACCATACAGCTATGCTACCTTACGTCTGTTGCTCAGCTGGACAGTAAAAGCTGGTCTGAACTGGAGCTTTACCAGGTTCAGGGGTTATTTGTTGCAGCCTGTTGTTAGATGGTTGTTATGTTCTCCAGGGGGTCTATAATAACTTTTAAGGAAGAAAAGCGCAGCCAGGTCCTTTTGTTGTTATTGGAAACATACCTTAATACAGCCTCAATTTTCTGCCTTCCTAACACCACACTATCAGAAGCTGTTCTTAGCTGTGACATAAAAAGTTGGTATATCTCAGAAAGAGCATTCTTAAGGATAAAGGGTTTTTGAAGCAGTGCAATAGAAGAACCACATTTGGTTTTCTCAAGAACCTATTATTATTCTGATTTATTGTAATTATTAGTATTTGCAATTAACTTTTATATTATTGTAAAGAGTCTACAAAAGTGGTCAAAAGTTTTGAGAATGACTCTGTCACTCTTTTTTCCGAGCCGCTTGTCCTAATTAGAGTGGCGGGGGATGCTGAAGCCTATCCCAGTTCCCACATAGCAAAAGATAGGACACACCCTTGACAGAACCACAGTTTATCGTAGGGCAGACACACAGACAAACGCGCACACACACCTACAGGCAATTGAACATCTCCAGTTCCCCTGACGTGCATGTCTTTGAACTGTGGGAAGAAACTGGAGCTCCCGGAGGAAACCCACTTGGACACGGGGAAAACATGCAAACCTCAGACAGAAAGGACCCAGATGGAAATCAAGCCCAGGACCTGCTTGCTGAGAGTTTACAGTGCCTGCAGCTGCACCAGTTTTATGATGGCAATTTGCATACACTCCAGATATGTATAATGAAGATCAGATTTGCAATTATTTGCAAAGTCCCTCTTTACCATGAAAATGAACTTAATCCCAAAAAACCCATTACCACTGCATTTCAGCCGCAAAAGGACCTGCTTACATCATTTCAGTGATCCTCTCATTAACACAGGTGAGGAGGACAGAGCTGGAGATCACTCTGTCATGCTGATTGAGTAAGAATAGCGGACTGCATGCTTTAAAAGGGTGGCACTTGAGATAATTGTTCTTCCTCTGTTAACCATGGTTACCTGCAAGGAAACATGTGCAGTCATCATTGCTTTGCACAAAAAGGGCTTAACAGGCAGGATATTTCTGCTGGCAAGATTGCACTTAAATCAACCATTTAGCTCCTTTCAGTTGTTGTGAAGAAGGCTTTGGGCACCTAAGCTGGCAAGAAAGTCCAGCAATCACTAGGACCGTCTCTGAAAGTTGATTCAGCTGCAGAATCAGGGCACCCCCAGAGTAGAGTTGCTCAGGAACAGCAGCAGGAAGTGAGGTGAAGACATTTTGGAGAATGGCCTAGTGTCAAGAAGGTCAGCAAAGAAGCCACTTCTCTCCAAGAAAAACATCAGGGACAGATTGTTATTCAGCAAAAGGTTCAGGGACTGGACTGCTGAGGACTGGGGTAAAGTCATTTTCTCTAATGAATCCCTTTCTGATTGTTTGGGGCATCCAGAAAAAACATTGTCCAGAGAAGAAAAGGTGAGCGCTACCATCTGTCCAGTGTCATGCCAACAGTAAAGCATCCTGAGAACATTCATGTGTGTTGTGTTGCTTCTCAGCCGAGGGAGTGGACTCACTCACAATTTTGCCAAACAACATTCAAGAACAGTTTGGTGAAGAAAAATGCTGTTTCCAGCATGATGGAGCACCGTGCCATAAGGCTAAATTAATTAAGTGGCTTGGGGAACAAAACATGGACATTTTGGGCCCATGGCCAGGAAGCTCCCAAGACCTTAATCCCATTGAAAACTCAAGAGGCAGGTGGACGAACAGAAACCCACAAATTCTGACAAACTCCAAACATTGCTCATGCAAGAATGGGCTCCATCATTCAGGATTTGGATTAGTTGATTGACAGCATGCCAGGCAAATTGCAGAAGCCCAACACTGCAAACATTAACTCTTTGCATAAATTTGATGTAATTGTCGATAAAAGCCTTTCAAACTTAGAAGATGCTCAGGTCTTCGTATATGTATAGAAAGACCTGCAATCTTTCCATAAACAAGGCTTCTGATGGATTTTGTGTGTGTGCACCAGTGAGCTGGTGTATGAGTGTGTTTGCTTCATGTGTTTGCCTCATGTGCTTCACTGAAGGGGAATTTTTATACTCCCCTGCTCTGTGAAGGTCTCTCCTTTGAGTTGGAGCTTTGCCCAGCAAGTGCTCACAAAGGAGCTCTTCGCTACAGATGAAAAATCCGTGCTACACGATCTAAAACCAATTTTACTGTTTGAATAAACTAACTCCCATTTCTCCTTATCTTCATTTTGCAGTCCAAAAAAATCCAGGCCCAACTGAAAGAGCTGAGGTATGGCAAAAAGGATTTAATTTTCAAGGTAAGTGCCAAACAAAGATGATGTGTCATTCTTGCACCCCAGAAAGGATAGCACAGGTTCTTTAGCCCTCCTTCGAAAAGGTGATTTTGCTCGAGCCGTGGATTTAATCGAGAGCTAGCCTGGCACTTTTTAGAAGGGGTCATTTTAATGAGGGCCACTGCACATTCCAGTGTTTACTGCATGCTAGGTTTCTGATGGATTTTGTTTCATGCAGTTTAAAATGGCCTTCCCCAGAGATTCTCCCTCTCTCCTCTTAAGGAAACTAAACACAGAGGCTCTAGAGACATTCTATTGAAGTTGGGAGAGCTGTTATTGCTACAGGACTCTCAATCCACGAAGGCTTTGCTGTTTTCAGTGGTTTACTCTCTAGAGTAGGTTTATACAGCAACTTTCATGCCTAGGTATCTTTAACATTATCTACTTAACAGCTTCCAAACTATTAAAAGTCAAGGATAACCCAAGAATAGTGCTGATAACTCATTAATGTCAATATCTGAAACTTCTGAAATTCTCAATTTATTTTTGTCCATATTTGGTCTTGGAGCTAGTCTGAGCAATTTTTAATCTGACACACCATAGAGTGAAAAGGTGAAGTTTGAAATTTAAGATTTGCTAGGAGAAAAAAAAAATATATATAACAGTCCTAATTTGTTTGTGTAAAAGTATAAACTGCATGTGAATTCCGTTTGATAACTGCTCAACTATCCAAGCTCCATTGTTTTAGACCAATCAGGGCAAGTCCTGCATTGTTTTTCTCACCATCCTGCATTTAAATGTTGGCCCTGAATGATTAACTCGAAACAACAAGAACACCAACAAAACAAGCTCAACAACAACACAATCAGCAGCAACAATAACAGCTGAGAGCAGAAAGTGTAATCTTGTGTAATGAGGGGGTTCTAACTGAAGGGTCTGACCTTTTGATTGGAGGTTGAATGGGAGCTTATGTGTGAAGAATCATGTAAAGATCAGTGGCATTTTCTGCCACATAGGTTGACCTTTCTACTCTTGTTTGCAGTGCTAGAAGGCAAAATGTCAGTTGATATTTCCCTTTCCCACTTATTGCCCTTTGGCATCATCTTATAAGCATAAAAATCCCATCCTTAAAATGCATGATGTTAGCTTCTTTGCTGTTATCTCCACACAAAAAATTATCATTATGAACAACTCAGATGATCCAAAACCCTAAAGTTCTTCTCTAGATATGCTGTGTAGTGAAATCGTTTTGATAGGAAAAGGTTTGGTGTAAAGGCACATCATTCCACAAGACTTTTAAGCTTATCCAATACCGTTCTGCGATGGAAGCATCCCTTATTATGCTGCGAATAATAGACTTTTGAAAAGCAATATCCAATTTTTGCTCTCTGTGCTCTAATGTATTTTTATCAGGGGGAGGGGGGTGCAGATATATTCCCACTTTTCTATTTGAAACTGATGTAGGAAGATTACCCTTCTTCCTTTTATTATATTTTAATATATTCATGATTAAAGAAGTTCTACAGAGAGTTTATAGCTTCAGTTGCCTTTTTAGGAAGGGTTTGTGATGGTTTTGGAGAGGTATTGTTTGAAAATGTCCTCAGAGGCAATGGAAGACAAATCTGGAGCTGAGAATAGCCTAGATTGGCTGCTCTCAGGGTTAAGAGTGGGGAGGGAATGCACTTCTCAACCCTTCTTTCATTTCTTTTCAAACTTAGAGCTGAGATTCACTTCACACTGTCCTATTTAGGGTATTAAAACGCTGATAAAAACTTTGGCTTTTCAAATACTTTTTTAAGATCTGTAAAATGCTATGATGTTAAGAATGTAAAGCACCTTATTTAGACCTGCAGGGAAGAATGGGGCACAAGCTTTTATTTTTAAAACTGTCTGAGTAAGATTAATCATTTATACTTGCACTCAGACATCTTTGCCGTAAATGGAAACTCTAATTCCAGCACTTGTTGTTGGTAAAAATTTTAATATACAATAGCCAAAAGTGTCATAGTCACCTGGGCCAGTTGTAACAGGCACTAAGAATGTAGTAAATCGATGCAAACAGAATTATTCAGTACAGATCTATTTATGTAAAAGTACTTTTTAAATATGTAAAATATACATGAAAAAGAAGTATAATCTGCAAAAACACGTCATATTATTTTTTATTGTAAAAGAAATTACATATATTTAATTAAAAAAAAACAACTAAATTTCACTTTAAATTTATATGAGACTCAGTGGAATTTTATCAGTTATTGGAAGGCCTATTCCATTTACACACAGACTGCCGTGTAGAGGCTATACTTCTGTCACTGTTTATGAGCTTCGAAATGCTGCTGTAATATTGCCAAGCGAGGGAATAAAACCACATAGGCATGGTTTTTATGACTTATACAACTTCATCTTGTTCATACAACAAGCATCTGAAATTGTGAAAAATTGCAGTTCTTTCTACATCCACAGATGTCATTCAATGAGATGACCTACAGCACATTGTACTTTAGCTAATTTAGCAACATAAAATGTTACAGTTTACACCTCATTAGGCATTTGTCTCTCGCCTGCTGAGCATCACTGCACTTATAAAGAAACATTGGTAATAAAACACATGCAAGTGTTTTGTCATTAGCTGTGACAGATTAAACCAAAGGTTCACAGGCCATAAAAACCCTGTGCACATCCATAAACACTCTCTCAAACATGTTGCAATAGTCACATTAAATATTCATTAAAAGAACTCTAATGGGTCTCCAAATCTCTTCTTAACTGTAGAATAACCTGCTGGTTTTAGGTGCGGAAGCACTGATCCGCAAAATTATCTTCAGAAAAAAAAAAGAGTAAATTGCTGTATATTTTGTGGCATGAGAACAATTTTGCAACTGTGAAGATTGGTCTCGTGGGAAACAGCTCAGCTAATAGTAAGCAGTTTTGTGCTCTGCTTACCGAATATCACCAGGGCTTGAGGTTTCCAGAACGTGAAGCACCTACCATGAACGATAAAGGAGCCTAATGACTGTTTCATTATTTCTTCCTCCCAGTGGATCTCATATAATCATACACTTCTTTAGTGACATGAAGTCTCTCACATCAGATTCATTTATGCCGCAGAATAAGCCAATCATACACTTTTGAGGGAAATGGTATAAATATTTTGAAAAAATTAATTGTAATTTGGATGGTCCACCATGCAGTAGATTCTCAACTAGTTAAATAACAATCATCTAATTATCTTTTAAAAGAAACTGGATTGTTCAGTTAAATAAAGGATAAAGGAATCCTTTAACCTAATCCTTACCCTAAACCTAACCTTAGAGGTAAAGATAATCCCTTGATTTTCACCAGCCCGTTTGTCACCAATGAAAGAATAAACACAGAAGTTCGGAACTTATCTGGGATTCAATGGACTTCTTTCATTGTTTATTATAGGGGTTATTTTAAAGATCTGTCCATTGTGTAGAGGCTGTACTTTGTCCAGCTATCTGTAGATCAGATTTATTAAAGAGTGACTGAATAAATGACTTTACTTTCTTAATCGCTTCATTTCTTTTCCCTAGTATTTTTTAATCTCGTTCTACTTCAGCTCTCTGAGGACAATTGATTTTTTCTTAGATTGGATTTAATATATTTGGAAGGTAGAAATGAAGAGTTTAAAGATTATATTAATATTGTATTGGCTGAAAACAAACCAAAGCAATTAAGACTGTTGTACCACTGCATATCTGTCACAGCACTCTTTCTGTTTGTATGTCGGGTGATAAGGATACTTTTTTTATTCTCAATCCATTTACCTGCATTAGATGTAAATACCAAAGTTCAAAGTTAAAATGACTTACTTCTTTGCTTGAACTATATTTATAGACAGTGTGCACGCACGAGTGTGTGTGTGGTTCGTGCATGTGTGCTTGCGTGTGTGTGTGTGTGTGTGTGTGCTGTATAAAAAAATATTTTTAGCATCAAATCCTACATAAGGTGACAGTGTAATAACATTTTGATGTTGGAATTTCCTTGATTTGTTATGACTTCTCTATTGATTTTCCTTTGGCTGGAGCACAAGGTGTGAACAGGTTTTAGAAATCTGCCCTCTTGGCACGGACCCCTGCCTGACTCTTTCTAAGCGCAAGGCTTTTAATCAGTACATTTACAGTCAATCAGACTGCTAAGTCAGACGTTGCAGACCATATTTATATCACTGAAGATATGAGCAGCATTACCACGCAGGCCATTTCAAGTCTGAGCAGGTTTTAGAAGAGAAGCCGCTGCTTTCATAATATTCAGTGAGTATTTCACAAATGTCACTACTCTGTGCTCAGTCTGTAACGGTGACCAGACCACAGGCCAGGTCTGATATCTTTAGTGTAAGTGGACTTATGGAGTGTGTGGAATTCCCATTATCTGCTCTCTTCTGATCCTGTGAATCAGTGAACAGGCTGTCGGGTCAGAAGAGTGCAACATGGTCAACTGCCATAATATTCCTGAAAATAAGCTGATTATGTGTGAGTGCATATTCCTGCATGAATGGAGATTAGCATAATTATGTGGGGTTAACAAGTGTTACTTTACTCGATATAACCACATGCTCTGTATTTAGTGGCTCGGATGAGTGTAGTGTGCTACATTTGTATATTTTCTGCCAAGAAGTCTCATATCTAAGACATAATAATAATGTATTTTAGATTATGCTTAAAATGTCTTCTCACTGAATTCTCAGCCTTACAGCAAATGTGATTGCTGAGTGTAATGAAGCAGTGGAGAGAGCTGATTACTTGGATTTTTTATTTTGAGATGGTCTCACTAAATCTGGTGCCTGGCATGAAATGAGGGTGTCCTACAGTAATCATTCAGCGGTGTGCCTGGCTGTCTGTCTGTCTGCTTGTTCACAAATTAAATTTCTCTGCTAAGCTGTGATGGGTCAATGAAGTGACCCTAGAATTATACTCTTAAAAATAAAAGTGACACAAAGCATCACACTCACTGATTTACAAAGGGTTCAATAAAGAACCATCTATCGAAAGGCTTTTGAAGGAACCAAAAGTGTTTCATTAGTAACTCTGTGGAAAGACAATTTGGGTTTATTTATTTTTTAGACTGTGGTTTGATGAAAAAAAGGTGTTTCAGAAGAATAAAACATGATTCATTGAGCATTTTCTGATGGGACACTTTGAGGAGTCTGCAACAAATTCCACTTGATGTGTTACGAGGTCTTTTATTCACCCATATATGATGTAAAACTCGAGTGGTTTTTGGTTTACATTTTGGACATTTATTTCTGGGCAAGGTAGCAGATTTATTTTAACCTCCATTGCATGCTCTCAGGGCTGCTGAGCAGGGAAACAGCAGGTGTACCCCTGTACGGCAAGGTTGTAGCATGCCTGACAGTTGTGGTGAATCAAAACTGAACTAAAGTGAACCTGACCGGAAAGAGGTGGTGCACACCATGATGCAAAAGGACAGTCACACAAATGTGACATTAAGCCTGTAATAAAAAATGAAGAGCTGAAATAGGTCAACCTATCAATGTCACCACAGTTATAAAACATGTAATAACAATACAAAACACCATTCATCTATGTTTCAATCACAAGTTGGGCCTGCTAATGAGAAAGAGTAGTTTTTCACTGTTGGAGACTCACATGGGATTAGTTTTCATCTGTGCTTAAATTAAAGCCTAGTTTTCATCAGCCTAGTTTTCATGTTTAACTTAATGAATAAATCTGTATATATATATATATATATATATATATATATATATATATATATTTCACATTTCCACAGGACACATGTACTGTTTAGGACCATATTGTAATATAAGATGTACATACACTTGTGGCTACAGAGGATAAAACTAAATGGTTCATCAGGTTTGTTGAAATTTTAATAGAAGAAAGTCCTTTTCCAAAGGATGTAACAGTTGACAACATGACACAGAAACGAAGGGTATTTTTTTATTTGTTTTAAAGCCGGTAAAGGCTGCAAGAATCTCGTAAAACAATTGCTGTAAAATGTCCATCAACTTGACAGACATTGTGGATATTAAAATGACAAAGAAGTACTAGTAATAATGAAATTATCCACCCTGTGTAAGTGACATTGGCTGGTTTGTGTCAGTGATGGGTGTAAATGTAAGTGATAGGTCAGTAACAACCTGAGGCACTGTATGTATAAACAGCAACAGAGCAATCTGCATCCTTTAAGGTTAAATCGCATAATAACAAACAACAGATGCCTACAGTTTACATGCCACTTAATTACAGTCATTCTGTTCTTATTGCTGGAAAGTTTAGGTTTCTGCATGTCAGACCAGGGCAGTGTTTCAAAAGGGGATCAAATACTGTGAGCATTCAAACTTTAGATAATGAAAAAACAATCAGGCTTATCATTAGTATGTGCTTACCATGCATTTTAGAACATCCATCGGAACTGATGGAGTTTAAAGACTTTCAGACTGTCATTATTTAGTAGTAGTTTCTCTTTATTAAGATGGCAACGGCAGATTTACAGACAGCACAGCTGGAATGCTGCTCTGCATTAACTATGTGGTTCTATACTGATGAATGCCTTGCAAATCCTCTGTGGTCCTTGAGGGTGTCACTGCAGGGGCTGAGGTTGCTTGGCGGACGTGTCAGTGTGAAATAAAAAGCTGCTGAGGGACCCTCCTCATCAGGCAGTGAGTGTACGAGACATGATCAGCAATGATTAAGAATATAAACGGGCGCTGGGTCCCGTGAGGAAGTGAGGAAGCAATAAATTAGCTGTCGAAACCTCACTATTGGCTGGTAATTAAGTGGCAGGGTGCATGCAGGCTCACATGGGCTGCTTTATGTTACATATTAATGGTCCGCCATATTTGGTGACCTTTGACCCATAACCATCTTCCATCGAGTGTATAGGCAAAAGCTCAGACAGACTGGCAAGCCTAACTGAAACAGCCAGGCTGTTGTTAAGAAACTGTTTTCTACCCAGCAGGCTCAAACAGTTCACTAAGGAATGTTGTCAATTTTCATCCTTATGATGAACAATATTCACTTATTTTGATTATTTACATAATCAAACATTGAAACCCTGTCAACAAACTATAAAGGTTGGAGTTACGAGTATTATGTCTGTTTATTGATCTTTGTCTTGATTAATTAAGCAGTTCCTGTGTGTGATCAAACAAATGTAACCTTAAATAATACCATTTGAATTAATCTGTTATATTGTACATATCAGAAAACCCAAGTGATGTCTACTAAAATTAATTCAATGAATTACCATTAATTACCTACTATCATTATTCCTATCGAAACACTCCCTTTCAATTGGTGGAAAGGTAAGAAGTTTAATCAAGGAGCACTTCCTCTGTGTGAATAAACTTCTTTTTATAAATGGAGAAATTTGGAACCGCCCCCCCCCAAAAAAAAGGATAAATAAAAAAAAAAAGATAAATAATCAAAAAAGGGAATATTGTTCATGAGCGTTTATTGCACTTTCTAATCACTAGAGAAGCACAAGGCCACAGTTTGAATTTAGTGTGTGTTTTACTCTTTAATACAGAGGTGGGGGCTGGGGAAAGGAAGCTTCACTCCAACCCTTCTCGCGCTGTAACTTCCCACTGATACACACCACAGTCGAAAAAAGGAGAAGCAAGATAACAGTGCTTCAGCCACCATGGCAGCTCATTAATTTTCAAAGCTGAATTAGACTGGCTGCATTCTATCTATGCCTGCTCCTCTGAGCATGCGGCAGAGCTGGAGTGACGGGCACTTGATTATGAGGCCCTGTGGTTCTTCCGATTGTAATCACAGGTCTTTCTGGGGCCATTACAATGTGCTTCAGGTCATTACACAACCGTCATCAAGTTGGGTGCTGTGGGAAATCTGCACGAGAGACTTTTATGTGAGTTCATCTTCTCAATGCCTCGTCAACAAAGTTTGGGTGATCTCATCTCAGAAACAACAAGCCGATCTTTGCAAGATTAAGGTGTTGCTAAGAAACGTTGTCTCTATTTATGTAATCTTTTTTATTATCATTTTCATTTAATTGTACAGCCTAAAAGTGTCCTCTTTCCTTTGTTAAACGGAAGAGCACTAGACAAGAACGCTAGTTCTGAAACATCAACATTCAAAAACAAATAAGCTCTAATAGTTTAAGTGATGAAACCTAAAGGCTCCAAAAAATGTACATGTCAAACAATAAGTGAGCTGTCAGGTGCTATGCAGTACTGAAGTTATAAAACATTGGAAACTCTTTATAAAAAGACAGAGAGAGAGAGAGAGAGAGAGAGATAGAGAACAAGAATGCTGGAAAAACACTGTGCTAGCAACTCTTAGTGTCTCAGAGTCTGAAAATAGCACAGCCGTAGATTTATTGAAATTCTGTAACAAAGCCAGTTCTAACCTACAAAAATGGAAGATATGTGGTGGGTGGGTGTGACAGAGAAAAAGAAGGTGACAAAGTAAGTGATGGTGGGGGAGGAAGAGCAGATGTAAAGACAGAAAGAAAAAAAGTGACAATTCAATATCAGTGCCACTTCGTTCAAGCCTCGTATTACCTGATCGCTTTTGACCAAACCAGTCTCCCTGTCATTTTTCTACACTTGGTGATATTGCTTTGAACAAGTCTTTTTTTTATTTGCAGGTTCAATCAAATGGCAATACCATGGAAATTGTTTTAAGAAATAAAAGTCCTGTAACTATTTCAAAACAATTTACCTCTCAGTCCCTATATATAAAAAAATCATATTATACGTGATATTCNTTATCCAGAGCGACTTCCATGTCCTAATTACAGGGAAAGTCCCCCTGGAGCAATTCAGGGTTAAGGGTCTTGCTCAGGGACCCAGTGGTGGTAGTGCTAGAGGTGGGATTCGAACCTAGGAACTCTTGAGCCATAGGTCCATAGACTAGACCACCGCCTCCCTATATATATATATTTGAAAAGACAGTGATAATATGTAAAGTTAAATAAAGTCATCAGTAAAACTAAATGTCTTCTGTTAAGGGTCAGCAGCTGATGGATCTGGAGAACAAACTGAGAGTTGCCAAAGAGGAACTGGAGAAAGCAGCACTGGACAAGGTGAGAAAGGAACTGATAAGATGTAACACCTTTAACTATAGTAGTCCATCTTCAGGGTCAGTCTGTCTTCAGATATCCTCCCACAGCTGTCTTTCAACTGACTACAATGTTCAGCCTAGAGGATGGAATTCCATTATCTTTTCACATCAGAGATTTTTTTTTACTATTTTCAGCGGAAATAATAAATGAACTGAAGACCAGTGTTAGAGGTGAAACACCATTTCAGAAAGTGCTGGAAATTAGGGAAGAACATTAGTTCCATTTGACTACCCGTGTGCCTCACCTGTTCTTTCCATTTTAATTTGATTTAGGAGTCACAGCTGAAGGCCCTGAAGGACACCGTCCATATCTGCTTCTCATCTGTCCTACACAGCCAGACAGTCAATTTACACAGACTCCCAGCCACACCCACCCACCTGATGAGATACTCTCCACTTGTCAACAACTCAAGAGTCACCTTTCAGCAACCACACGCAAAGGTATTGCATCCCTTACTGAATCTCTTCTGAACGTCTTCCATCTAGAATTCAATCCAAAGAGGGTCTGAATGCTTGACTTGTCCAAATGCATTCTTTTGTAGTGGTAAAGGGTAATGCTTATTTAACACTAAATCCATATGTACCTGAAGAGAATTAATATTGACTTTAATAAGCACTGCATATTGACAGCAAGCCGTTATATGCTTTCCTATTCATTCCTAAGGTCATGGATGGGGTGCAGTCAGGTTTTTCCTCACCAAACTCTGCTCAAACCATTGGTTTAAGGCCCTCAGGTTATCCATGGGGAAATTGTCCAGCTATAACAGAACCTTTAATTTTTTTTATAAAGCTTTGGGGGTTCCATAAAGACATTGCCTGCTTATTTTGCTGTGGAGGAGCTTCAGTGGCCTGCACAGAGCCTTCACCTAAGGCCAACTGAACCCCTCTGGGATGAATAGAAACATCGATTGCAAACCAGGTCTTATCTTCTAATATTAGTGCCTGACCTCACAGAAGCTCATGTAAGTCTGTCTCTTGACTCCATATATCTGAATCTATCCCAGGGGACACATATGAGTAAAGTCCTTAGTAAAAGTATTGTGTAACCACAGTGAAAAATTTAATATATATATATATATAACTACAGTACTGTGCAAAAGTTTTAGGCAGGTGTGAAAAAATGCTGTAAACAAAGAATGCTTTCAGAAATATAAATAATGATTGTTTATTTTTATCAATTTACAAAATGAAAAGTGAGCGAATAAAAGAAAAATCTAAATCAAATCAATATTTGGTGTTACTAACTTTTGCCTTCAAACCAGCATCAGTTCTTCTAGGTACACTTGCACAAAGTCAGGGATTCTGTAGGATTATAGTCGGTGTTTGATCAACCAGTTTTACCAAACAGGTGCTGGTGATCATCAATGTCACACGGAGGCTGAAACACAGTCATGTTTGGAACAACCTAGCAGCCGAGTTCCTTCAAGAACTGTGTGCAAGTGTACCTAGAAGAACTGATGCTGAGGCAAAAGGTAGTAACACCAAATATTGATTTGATTTAGATTTCTCTTTTGTTCATTAACTGCATTTTGTTGATTGATGAAAATAAATTATTAACACTTCCATTTCTGAAAGCATTCTTTGTTTACAGCATTTTTTCACACCTGCCTAAAACTTTTGCACAGTTCATCAGCACACATTACCTTCTGGCACGCCTGTCAGTCAGCCGCAGATAACTAATGACTTGACATTTGACTCTCAAAACAGGCAAACCTGTGAAAAGCTTTAGAAAATTTGCATAAATAATCTTTCACATGCCCCCTAAAGCTTATTCAAGTGAAGGGATAGATGCATTTTCTACAGATTAGTGTATTTGTTTGTGAAGCATTATATGGTCTAGCAAATGAAAGTGAAAGTGAAAAAGTGAAAGTGACAACCCTTGTCATTGCGTGGTCACAGCACAGCAAGCGTGAACCACAACGAAATTGGACCTCTGCTTTTAACCCATGCGCACAAACACCGTGCAGCAGTGGGCAGCTATTGAAAGCGCCCGGGGAGCAGTGACGGGGACGGTACCTTGCTCAGGGGTACCTCAGGACAACCTACTTGGGAGGGAATCAAACCCACAATCTTCCGATGCGGGGCCAACTCCCTAACCACTAGGCCACTGCTGCCCCTATGAGTGTAATTATTTGATAATAAATAGTAAATATGCAACACTGAAAGAACCAGGACATCAGAGTGAGCAGCATATATCATGCACATTATAAAAATGGCACAGCTGATCTATCTCCACAGTGAAGGGATTTGGATGAAGACAGTGACACTGCCGCAGTTTTGTTTACTGTACCAGTGTAACAGGGTATGACTGGCAGGATTTTCCCTGTGATGCAGTCAGGAGCCCCTCTGCCACTTTAAAATGTCCTGTTGAGAAGCCTTATGTTAACCAAAGGCCGCTGCAGCTCCTTTTAACTGCGCTCCAATGGGCCTGTTCGTAACTGAGACGTTTCTTCAGAACAATATCAGAAAGCATAAAAAACCCCATCAAATCAAACCTTTAGATGATGTTCTGGGCTCCAGCTCCAATTCTGCCTATCAAATATGTCAGTTCTGAATTTCACGCTGCGCAAATACACACCATGGTAGCTGACTTCTAAAAAAGCATTTGCTTAAAAATCTTTGCATGCTGGAAGATAACACAGAACAGGGATATAATTACCTCACGACAAAGGAAGCATGATTCTTTTAAGATTTTTATTACTTCACAGCATGGAAGGTCTTGAATTAGTTATATGAGTTCTATAAGCTTTTTTCGAAGTTCAAATGTTAGTGTACTCAGTAACTGAAGGAAAATATTCTTAGTTGCATGTTATATGAAGACTTGTCATTTTATTGCAGCTAAAATAACCACAAAGTAAGGTTTGCTCCTGTAAGCATTTTCTGCTTTTATCTATGTTAAAATGGACAAGCATCATTGTTTAGTGCTCCTACAGAGATCAGCCCTGCCATAATGTCCTGTAGTGAGAAGGCCTAGTGAGGCCTAAGCTCCAGCAAACAGCAATGATAAACCCGCCTTCTTAGCCCACGCACACAATCTCTTTCTAGTGAAACATTCATAAGCATGAGGTTTTAGGGAACAGTGAGTTCGAGAGAGAAAGCTGTTTCATATTTAACAAGTCTTGAGAGGAGCAAGCTCTAATGGCCTGTTACAATACCATGTAACTTTAACCAATACTTTCAGGGGGTTGTTCTTGCATATGTTGCTTTTGTAAAATATTTATAGATAGAAGAAAGGCAGCATTATGTCTGCATCCTTAGAAACATTCCAAGATTATGAAGATATTCTTCGGCAGCATTTCTACGTTGCAAGCGGTCCCTGGGAGCAATTTCCTGAGTGTGCTCTGAGCGTATCTCTTGGGCTCGTCTAAAGTAATGGCTTTAGATGTCAAGATATGACCTTTGTATCTTGACCAGTTCTGGCACCATCAGATGAATCCAGGTGGGCGGTGATGACCTTGGAAATATTCTTGTTGCAATTCTGCCTTAATTTTCTCTGTGAAGGAAGAAAAGCATTTACAAAAAGTTCAATTTTTTTCCAGTTTAGTTGACTTAGTAAATCCTATTGATCAATCTTTTGACCTGCAATTAAAACACACATAATCAAAGTAATCATACTTCAGCATGTCCTGAAGGTATATGTTCCAAACACACACTAATTAGCTTGTGTCGTGAACCAAGGCGGTAAACTAATTAGTTAAATCAGGAGTTTGGAACAAATACCTGGGATATGGATAACAGTCCTAAAAAGCTTCCAGGCAGCTCTGTGTTTTGGCAAGATACTTTAGTGGCTGCCATATGTCAATTTGTTCTGCCCAGGAATTATCTGATAATAAATATATTTTGCACTGTCAGAAAAAAGGAGTTGCTAACTTTCTGGCTAACCTTCATAACTTTCAAAGATTTTTTTTTGCAGATTTTTTAAAAGGTTTAAAGATTTTTTACAGTGAATTTGATAGAATTAGTCATTGTGAAGACACCACATCACTGCACACAGTGAACCACAATGAAATGGTTCGCTATGAAATATCTGGGAAGCATTGTTAGGGACAATACCTTGCTCAAAGGTACCTTAGGGTAACATACTGGTTTAGGACTCAAACCCTGGAACTTTGGATTTTGTGGCTTAGCCTCTAACCTGCCCCAGTTTATAGATTATAGGTTTCAGTTAGTGACAAATGTATGGAAACTGGTGTTTTAAGTGGAAATCACTTATTTTATATAGATATATTAATACAAATGCTGCAGAATATGTGTTACTGCTTCTTGAATTGGCTCTACAGTGGTCATACAGCAAATAAAATACAGAAAAGTTCAAAAACACTTAAAAGCTTCTTCAAACTCAAATGTCCAACTTACTACATTTAGTCTTTGGAGGACTTTCCTCTGAAAATGTCTTTAGATAACAAAAGATGTTTTAAGAATGTTGCTCCGAAACACCCAATATGGGACCTTTTAAGTCTATGTGTTCATAAACAGCTTATAACAGAAAAGTGATAAGTACATATTTCACTTATTCCTTTTTATTCACCTGATGGGTCTAATGGGATTATTATTGCACTATCCCTCTCCTTGGGGTGTCAGCTAAGCTGATTTGTCCAGGATTTAAGGCTTGCCTGCATATTTGTATTCTAGAGTCTAAGAAAGGTAGAATGAGTGTGCTGAGGGTTAGTACTCCTTACTGCTCAAAAGCTATTTAGCAAAGCTGAAAAGCCTCATTTCTTAATCCTGATTGGCTGAACCATATTCAAAGTTGTAATAAAACAAATCAGCATCTCAATAACACAGAGCATCCAGGTAGCACCAGGTATCACTGCACTATTACCACACAATTCTGAAATAATCCAGAGTTATTTTGACTGTTTATTAACCTGATATCTAACAGATTCAAGAATCAAAATGATAAAAGAGGCCAGACAAATAGTAGATTTCTTTTTTAAATCCACACTTTTGTGTTTTTTCATCAAGGGTAATGGTATCTTGTTGTAACGCTGGGGTGGTGTGGGTAGGACATAAACGCTGAGCCAGGGATCTGTGACTGGACTTTACTAACAGAACTGAACATGAAAAGGAACTAAAACACCAACGCTGCAACGGAGATCACCCGTGTCAATGACTGACGCCCTGCTCTGACTCCTTGGGGCTTAAATAGCCAGCCCCAGACGAAGCCCAGGTGTACTCAGTCAGAGCAGAGCACCATCTGCCGTGACACTTGTCACAAGAAGGTCAGTCCAGGTCATGCCCAAATAAGTTTACTATTGCTCTAGATTGCTCAAGAGCTAGCAAGGCTAAATTAGAAAAAATCAATTTATGAAATAAAATACAGTTCTTAAAACAATCAATTTCTTTTATTACTCTTTATTTCCAGTGATTGTGTTCAGCTTCTCAGGATGAGATGTAATCCAACAAGGAAAATGATCATTTTATATTTGAAGAAATATAATTTTTGTTCTGCATAGACTCATGTCCATCAGTTGAATATTTGAATATTTGCAGCAGTGTGTCAAGTTAATAAAAATTGTCCTTAGAAATTTTTTTAATTATGGTGCGTGGCATCCATAGCCTCCTCCTTCTTCTTCTTCTTCTTCTTCTTCTTCTTCTTCTTCTTCTTCTTCTTCTTCTTCTTCTTCTTCTTCTTCTTCTTTTGGCTGCTCCCATTAGAGGTTGCCAGGTATTTCTTGTCAAAATCAGTTCTTAATGCAATTATTATGGGAAGCAGCCCATTATTTTTTTACGTTGCTAAATTTAATTACCATATTTTCCTGTTATTTAATAAAAGTCACTTCATGTCTAGCAACACCCAGTAAGTGTAATAAATGATGTAATTTTTACATTTTTGTCTGATTGTAAGTGTTAATGATTAATTAAATGAAAGTAAACACTACTAACAAAAAAAGAGTGAAACAAAACAACACATATTACAGGTATCAACACAGAGAACCAACAAATACTTATAAATAGGATATTTATAATATCACCTGTCAAAGGGAGAAGCTGTTACCGGGCACAGGTGAACATAACGGCACAAGGGCAGGGCTAGGGAGGGGCAAAGGCAGAACAAAGGTGGCAAAACAACAAAAACAAATGCACAGAGCACATGGCAAACATATCCAACAACACAGACAAGAAACACAGTAAGCCATGATCTTTCACTCTTTTAACTTGTAGCTTGTTTTGCTATGTATGTAAAGATGCAATGAGGGCAGGATTATCCTTTAAAGGCCTTTCTAACTAGCCAGTCTTTTTTCAGCACTAGCACTAGCAACCTTTATATGTAGTTTTAAATCTGTACAAATTAATTGCAAAAAAAATGTGCTTTAGTTTTCTCTACTGTAGTAATGAGATAAGAGGAAACAGGGTTAAGAGGAAAGAGTCATTAAGGAAGATTTGGAGCAGTTCAAACAAGTCCATCTGAAAAGTATAATCTCTATGTTGAAGGTGAACAGGTCCAGTTGCTTTTTGCTAAAGAGAAATGTGTCATTTCACACCTCATATATCATGCAGGCCTGCCAAGCATTGTGGAATAAAATCTTCTGAAAAAAGTTCTCTAAGCTATAAGGCTGCTTACGCAAGAGAGCTTCCACAGGAACCTTACAGGAAGGATATGATTTAAACGGCTAGGCAGAAAGTTAATCAATGGCTAAAATTCTTGTATAAAAGGTTTGCAATTAACTCCCTAGAATTTATGCTGCGCTATAGTGCTATGTGGTTGTTTTTTTTTTTCTTTCTTTCGTTTTCTCCTGTGGATTTTCTGGAACAGCATTTATTTCATGTTTCACAATAGGTTTTAAATCCTGCTTCGGAAATGAAGCAATTCTGCAGCAGCTAGATACCACGAAAGTCTATTTATGTACCGTTATACTTTAGTTCTTCAGTGGAATTTGCAGGGGTTTTTTCATTGCTTGAAAATCATGCATGGTTTGATGAACCCCTTCTAATCTAAACCTTTTTTAGAGCAACCAAAAGCAATTTTTCAGTCCTCTAGTTTTACAAACATTCTGCATATTTCTGTTGTTGAGATGAAGTTGAGTGTGAGATACTTTATTGCAGATGTGTTGACAGGAGCTAGTGGTGGTGAAATATATAACCCAAAACTACAGTTTGGTCTGGTTTTTAA
>CM029375.1:21679190-22074190 GCA_017165825.1 Hepsetus odoe | reverse complement strand
CACTGTGTGAAAACGTAATTGGTAAAGTGGTAAATTACACTACCCACATCCAAAATTAACTGCTGACATCACTTCAATACAAACATACTCGCAATAAAACATTTCCTAAATGATCTCAACAAACAGTACAGTATACTTCAATTAAAATAATATTCAGAAAACCGGATAAAAACATAAAACATATAATAGGTGTCACTCAAACTCTTAACAAAAGGAAAAACATGGAACAGTGGTAAATCTGCGAAGACAGCCTCACAAAATTTACTCCATTATTTCACAGAAAAGTCATCTGAGAAGACACAGAAGGACGTTTAGGGAGCTGCAGGCCTCTCTCAGCTCAGTTAATGCTCAGTGTTTAGGATTCCACGATTAGAAAGAACCTTTGGGGAAATGGTATCTATCAGATGCAGGCAAGTTGAAAACTATTAAGAAAGAGACTCTGAAAGGCTGAAAATGACTTAAATAAATAAATAAATAAATAAACAAGCACACAAATAAAAAAAAAATACATTTAGGGTTTCAGAGTGTCTGGCCTAAGTATAGACCTGAAGCCCATTAACATGTTTTGGCAGGATGTCAAAACCCCTCCCCTTTCTTACCAAATTAAAACAGTTAAAAATTACACGCAAAATTTCTCCACAGCGATGCAAAAGGCTGATATCCAGCTACCAGACACCTTTGATTGCAGCTATAGCTGTAAAAGTACAAAGTTTTTAGTTTAGAAGGGAATTACTTTTTCATCAGTGAAATCGGTGTTGCTGAGTCTTTGTCCTTCGATAGATTCCAAGATCATCCAAAAAGTGAATGTTGTTAACTAAGGATTTTAGGAAGTTGTCCACCAAAGAGAATTTTCTTCAAGACTAATGGTTGTCAAACATTGTCCTGCTGTCCAGAAAGCTCACTTGCTGATAATGATGATGGCAGTACTGAGGAAGATGTTGAAGAGATATTGTAGACATTGTCCCAGTCTCTCTCTCATTTAAAGACAAAATTTTTTAGGCCATATCATCTGCATATGCAGCAGTAGCAGCCATCAGCAGCTTATCTTTATTATACATTACCTTTATGATACATTATGTACAAAATACAGACACAGATGTGTCTGATAAATACTTCTGTTATGTTTTGAGCAGATGCTCTATAGTGATTTAAAATGGAAGTGAAGTCATGTAGTACTTTTAATGCTTTAAAAGTGTAATGTTTATTTATCTCAACATAGCAAATCTGGGACTCCTTTGTGTGAGTCTGTGTTTTTCCATGTTAAGGTCTTTAGATCAATTACTTTGTGAACTGAATGTTAATCAAAACCACAACATCTGAGTTTTTGAACAGAACACCATTACAGAACTGATATGATCTTTTCATTTTACATCTTTGCATTCCTGCTGCGAGGCAGTCATTAATATGGTTGCTGCAAGAAAGGGTCACTGAACTGTTAAAGCCAAATGTCTGGCTGTTGTAGCACCTAGAATTATTTAGGCAAATATGAAAATGCACAGGTATATTTAGGTTTATTTAGTTTTATTATAATGGAACATACTCACTGAAAATACTCATTCTCTTTAAAAGGGTCTACAGACGTCTGTGACAATTTTCATGGCTTTAAGAAATCATTTTCCAAAATTCTGGAATATTGTCCCTGTTAATGTGTATTTGGTGAATCGGCACTTATGTTTTAGACTATATACCATGTGCTGGAGAGATGTTTGGGGAGATAAATTTCTTTTAACAACTTTTGGAAGTGGCTGCATGTTTGTGCAGGAGCAAATGATAGATGTTGGCCAAAAGTACCCTTATTCTGAACCTTTCTTCAAAAAATGGCACTTGTCTCTAATGGATAGCCTAGCATACTTTTTTATGATTCTGATTTGTCATCATGTTGACAAATAACCTGCATATCAGTCTGACACAGTGTGTGTGATTCCCTTGTTGGAAAGGTTTTGAAACAAGACTGGGAAAGATGTTGGGAACCTGTAACAATGTGTCAAAGTACAGATAGCGAGAGAAGAGCGGAGAGGAGGACTGTAGCCCAAAGGAGATTAATCTCACTGACTACTGACATGTGGTTATCCACCATAGTGACAGAATTGTGTCTCTTTGTGTGTGTGTGTGTGTGTGTGTGTGTGTGTGTGTGTGCGTGTGTGTGTGTGTGTGTCTGTGTGTGTGTGTATCTGTCTACGTCCACGGGTAGATGTGGGTTAAGAGAGAGAAAGATAGATAGAGAGAGAGAGAGTGAGAGAGAGAGAGAGAGAGAGAGAGAGAGAGAGAGTAAAACCAAGAAAAAAAAACAGACAATGAGAGGAGATAGAGAAAGACAGAAAGCGAAGGATGATCACATGCTCTGTATAATCCAGACGACTCACCTTCAGCGTAAGGAAAATCGCCTTGTGTGGATGACCTGTCATGAAGATTGCCTCTTAATGAAAAAGGGCCCGTCCTACTGATGTTATTGATGAAATCACTGTGGTGGGACTACAGGGTGGAGTCCTGTGACAGGATAACAGAGAGAGAGAGAGAGAGAGAGAGAGAGAGACAGAGACAGAGACAGTGGGAGAGTGAGTGAAAAAAAGCAAGAAAGACCATTGAATAGAGAGTGAGAGGTCAAGAAGGAGAAACACAAAAAAAGAGAATGAAGAAATAAGAAAGGACAAAAGAGAGATTGAGGATTCATGAGAGAGAGAGAATGGGGGTGGGAGAAGTGAAAAGTCAGATAAAGGAAAAAGAAAGAAAGAAAGAATACTGTATATATGTAGTCAGTCGGTCAGTCATTTTCTGCCGCTTGTCCCAAGCGGGGTTGCAGGGGGGTCAACACACAGCCAGTAATATCTAAACCACCCCTACACACCCCTAAGTGAAAATGTCCACATTGTGCCCAAAGTTTCAAGATTTTATCTGGCCACCATTATTTTCCAGCACTGCCTTAACTGTCTTGGGCATGGAGTTCATTAGAGCTTCACAGGTTGCAACTGGAATCCTCTGGTAGATGTTAGCTGGTAGATGTTAGAGACCTTGCGCTCCTCCACCTTCTGTTTGAGGAAGCCCCACAGATGCTCAATAGGGTTTAGGTCTGGAGACATGCTTGGCCAGTCCAACACCTTTGCCCTCAGTTTCTTTAACAAGGCAGTGGACATCTTGAAGGTGTGTTTGGAGTCATTATCATGTTGGAATACTGCCCTGCAGTCCAGTTTCCAAAGGGAGGGGATCATGCTCTGCTTCAGTATGTCACAGTACATGTTGGCATTCATGGTTCCCTCAATGAAATGTAACTCCCCAGTGCCGGCAGCACTCCTGCAGCCCAAACCATGACACTCCCACCACCACGCTTGACTGTAGGCAAGACACACTTGTCTTTGTACTTCTCACCTGGTTGCCGCCACACACACTTGACACCATCTGAACCAATTAAGTTCATCTTGGTCTCATCAGACCACAGGACATGGTTCCAGTAATCCATGTCCTTAGTTTGGTTGCCTTCAGCAAATTGTTTGCAGGCTTTCTTGTGCATCATCTTTAGAGGAGGCTTCCTTCTGGGATAACAGCCTGCAATGACCAATTTGATGCAGTGTGCAGCATCTGGTCTGAACACTGACAGGCTGATCCCCCACCCCTTCAACCTCTGCTGCAATGCTGGTACCACTCATACGTCTATTTTCAGAAGACAACCTCTGGATATGATACTGAGCATGTGTACTCAACTTCTTTGGTGGACCATGGCGAGGCCTGTTCTGAGTGGAACCAGTCCTGTTAAACCACTGTATGGTCTTGGCCACCATGCTCAGTTTCAGGGTGTTGGCAATCTTCTTATATCCGAGGCCATCTTTATGTAGAGCAGCAAATCTTTTTTTTAGATCCTCAGAGAGTTCTTTGCCATGAGGTGGTGAACTTCCAGTGACCAGTATGAGAGAGTGTGAGAGCGATAACACCAAATTTAACACACCTGCTCCCCATTCACACACACTTGAGACCTTGTAACACTAATGAGTCACATGACACCAGGGAGGGAAAATGTGGAAATTTTTCACTTAGGGGTGCACTCACTTTTGTTGCCAGTGACTTAGACATCAATGGCTGTGTGTTGTTGTTTTGAGGGGACAGCAATTTTACACTGTTCTGCAAGCTGTACATGGACTACTTTACATTGTAAATGTAAAAGATCTGAAAAGATATAATAAAATATTTTCAAAAATGTGAGGGGTGTACTCACTTTTGTGAGATACTGTATATATATATATAAATAAATATAAATTGAGAGAGAGAGAGAGAGAGAGAGAAGAGAAGATTCACAAACAGAGTGTTGTATTGGAATGGTTGTTGCATCAGTGCTGTTTTATCATTTATGTAGAGGGCTGAATTTTGCATCTTATTCACAGCTAATTAATGAAGTGAGGAGGAAAAACAAGTGAGTTTCATATCCTCTTTGCCAGAGTGGGGGAAGTAGAGAAAATCAGTGAAGCAGTAAGAATGAGCAGAGCAAAGGTATACAGGGGCCTTGATTTTTCCCTCTTGACTGTTTTACTGCCCAGGATATATAGTGCTTTATTTTTGGCAGCCACCAATCTGCAGTCTGTTCACTTACTTGCTTTACTCTGACTTCTGTGTGCGAGTATGTGAGAGTGTCACTGTGTGTGTGTGTGTGTGTGGCTGTGTGCCTGCATAAGGAGAGCATATATTGTGTTTTTTCAACTTTAAACTCACACAAAATACTTAAACGTTACTTGAGAATATGTTTTGTTCTAAATTGCATGATTGAAATCTCTGCGGGTTGTTTCAGAATATGAAAAAACATGCATATGAAACATTTCCTTAAAATGCACTATCCCTTGAGCAAATCCCATTGATTAATCTGTTTATATGCAAAGCTGTATAATCACCGTAGCCCAGGCAGGGCTTTTGGGGAGTAAACAGACAACCAGATATATTCAGCATTATAGACTCACTGCACCCTACATGAGTTTGCCATAATAAAAGAAATTGTGGTATATATCACACACATACACAGATGACTAATGATCATATCATCAGGTTTAATGTTTACAGTGTGTACAGAAGCCAGGATAAACCTGTACACACTAAATTGAATTAAACTGAATTGAATTGAAGCAGTTAAAAGGATAAAACTGTCCTGATTCTCTGAACAAACAAAACACAGTTGTTCTTCTCTAATCTACACTGAGCTGCATGCTAATTAGGAAAATCTACCTTGCACTTATTGCCCATTTTATCACGTAGGCCTACCATGTAGATGAATTTTCTTGGTTTGCAGTTACAGACAGTAACCCATCTGTTGCTGTAGAGCTCATCATCACTCTCTATCTTGGCTGTCATTGGAAAGGGACAAGCATAAAATCACCACTGACCAGATATAATTTGGAGGCTGAACCAGCATGGCAGTGACACAAATGTGTAAGAGTGAGTCAAGCACAGCAGCACTTCTGGAGTTTTTTACATGTCTCATGCCTCACTGCTGGGTTAAGAATAGTCCACCAACCCAACTGATAACTGATAAGGCACTAACATGCATTTACAAGTGAAGCTACAAGGAAGGTGTGCACTCTGCTTAAAATGCCCCCACCTGGTTAGCAGTAGTCCTCTCGTGGTCCCTTTCCATTAAAGGGGACTGAAAAATTCCACTGTTTGACTACAGTGTCCTTGTGTCCTCTCTGAAAAGCTTTTTGCTCTTTAGGTGGGTGCAGAATGTTTCCAGAATCAAACTGAGAGAACATCTGTGGAGGCAAAGATTGGCCACAATCAGGTGAGTGTCACAATGTAAGCCTTCATGCAGTAATGAACATGTTGGCTGGTTACTCATGGAGAACATGCATCACAAAACTACCATTAATTATTTGATTATCTGATGCCATATTTGAGATACATTCATTTTATCTGGGAATGTACTGTGATTACCAGTTAGATCTGCGATATTAATCCAGTATGCATCTACAATGCCTCGTTTTCACAATCCAACAGTAATAAACACAGAGTGGGTGTCTTTTTGCTAAGCCCAGAGCTCTCTCTGCAGCAACAGTCGATTCTGACTCAAAAACACTAAAGTGGCCATTGAGTACAAACAGAGAAGCCCAAACCGCTAAATATAACATCAACACTCTCAGCGTGTTCTTTTTGACTTCAGAATTTACAAATTTTCAATAAACATGTTTTATTTTGGGATATACAGTAAGGTACACAAGTTTTAGCACTGATTGCTTAGTGACTATTGTCATTGTGAAACACAGCACAGCACACAGTGAAACACAACAAAATGCAGGGATGGGGACGGTACCTTGCTCAAGGGTAACTCAGGGCAACCTGCTGGTCCGGGATTTAAACCCATAATCCTTGGGCCTAGTCCCTAACCCCTAATCCACTGCTGTCCCTATGCTATATATATATATATATATATATATATATATATGTGTGTGTGTGTGTGTGTGTGTTTGTGTATTTTAATAAATAGATTAATGCCTACTGCACAAAAAAAAGCTTTTTAATCTATTTTTCTAAGGCGCCCAAAACTTTTGTGCGGTTGCCTCTTGAAAACACCTGTCGTTCATCGTTCTTAGAAACTGGATTTTCTGCTTTCATGATCCAAGTGATCCCGATTACACACCTCAGACGTCCAGTTCCAGTGCTGTAGTGCGAGTTCTTTTTGATCTGTTTCCTTTTCTCAGTAACTGCTTCTTGGTAGCTATACTGTTTTTTGGAGCACTAGTATGTAATAGTGGAAGCAGAGTGTGCATAAGCATGGAATTGACAGATTAAAATACTGATAGATTTTATATTATGCTTGGTGCTGGAAACCTTTTCTGTCTAGTGTTGGAAATCTTTCCTGATACTGCATAATTGAGAAATGGTACTTTGAATGAAAATTAATCACATGAAAGTTTGACCTTTGACTGTTGTCAGGGTGAATTCCTGCTAAAAGAGAAGGGCCAATATGATCAGTTTTTATCATGAGTCTCTATTACTTTCAAGGAGCTATAAGTGAACATCAAAAGGTATCTATACTTTGACAAAATTCACATAAACACCCAGCATCGTTCTCCTGTGCTGTGTGACCAAATGGAATGTCAGGCCTTTCTAAGCTTGAAGTTGCCTCTATTATACCACATTTGGTCAGATCAATATCTGGCCCCAGCAGTGACATTCCTGGCTGTAATAGTGACAGGCCCATGGTAAAAAAAAAGAAATAAATAATAGTTCAAAATGAACAGACATCTCAGAACCAAGGGAGTAGCTGCTTTCCTGTCTGCACTTGTTTAAATTGGCTTGTGTGCGCTCTCTTAGCTGTCTTTTGAAAACATTTATATTTCTTTTGCTTCCTTCATTCCTTTAATGTATGACATGCTGGTCTCTCATTACTTCTGCCTTGCAGCCCAGGATCCCAGTGAGCAGTGGACACGGCAGCGCACAGACACCAGCGCACAGCAGCAAGACGGAGGAAGCCCCAGAAAAGACACACGTGGACAAACACAACTAAGAGACAATGAGCTAGCAGAATTTCTGCATGGTAGAGATGAAGTCAGATCAATTTAAACCCCCCTCTCTTGCACACACAGAGCATAAAAGCACACACACACACACACACACACACACACACACATGCGTGCACTGAAAAAAACGAGCTTTGAATTTAATTGATTTGAGCGTGCCATTTGGTTGCACATGAATAAAAAATAAAACTACACAACTGATGCCTTTCAGTTGACTTCTTTGGCAACACTTTTGTGTTTTGTGATATATTTTATTCATACATTACTGTGCAAAAGTCAAGATCTACTTTTTCATTTATTTGATTTTCAGTCAAAACATAGATAGCAGATCTTGCACAATTGTCAGGAGTACCGTTTTGTCTCTGCAAAACTCTGGTTCTTTGACATATTTTTCTTATGAGATATATCTTCCATTTAACCTCTGCAGAAATCTTTCCCTTAGACATTAAAGAAAAAAAGGCAGTTGAGGAGTGTTTGGGGAAATGATAGTGTAAATATGTCTCTCTTTGAAGAGGAAAATCTCACTGAGGGCTTTGGAACAGCTTATGTTGGAAGGACACAGCTATAACTGGTTAAGTGTAAGATTAGAAGGATGGAAGATCTGAAGTAAAGTGTGGAATTATTAACCCCCTTTGGTCCGAGCACATCATAAATTAAACTTAAAGTTATATTCCAGGTGCTCCCTGAAATAAAATCTCATGTTACACTGTACAATGTGTTTGAGATCTGAGCAGACACACATACATTCACAGTCAGAAACACAGCCTCTGATTGGTCGACTGAAGCTCAGTGGCATTTCTAGTGGCGCGGTTCTTACAAAAACAATGTGTATAAAACAGATACTAAATAATCACAGAAGATATTCATTGTTGGAATGAGTTTCATGGATTATTTTACTAAGTCTAGCTTCCAAAAGGGACACAAAGGTACCAGAGCCCTTATTGGAATGGAAAGTAAAAGGATGAGTCTAGCTTGCAGCGATTGCAAGACATATCATTAGTTGTACATACATCCTTTGATGCCATCATCAGCTTGGGAAGGTTAAATACTGATAATTGATTTGAAATTAGATTTAGCTGGTGAGGCTTTTACATAAGTTAAATGTTTCCTGGTAAAGGTATCACTTTTTTTTGGAGTTTAAAGAGAAGCTGGTCTGTGGCTTTTGCTTAGTATCAAATATAAAAAATCAATGAATTTCAAAGCAATCTTTTGTTTTCAGTGCACAAACAACAAACAACAACGTCATACATATGCACACACATACTTGCTGTATGTAACACTGCTATTGTAGAAAAGGAATCCCCTACATACAATTTTGAACGTTCTCGATGAATCCAACAGCATAGTAAAATGGCATGCACTATAGACTTTTAGGGTTTGATTTTAAAAGGTTACAATGGTACTGGTCATTTCTTTTATAACTGTTACTTTCTTTGGTATCTGTTTATTGGTTTGATTTCTTCAAAATTGAGGACACAAACTTTCTTTGATTTTTGATGTTTGTAGTTGAGAACACTTTCTGGACTGGCACCGTAAGGCCAGAGGCGTATTCACAAAGCCCCTCAGTGCAAGTGTGCTGCTTCGCAGTCCGTTTCACTATTCCCCTAGATGGTCAGTTAACGAAACAGAGAAAACAAGACCATGTTAGAGCTCCTGGTTTCAGATGCTTTGTGAATGCAGGCCCAGAAATTGGAGTGCTTAAAATGACTTGTTAAATTGAGCTGAAATGGTGAAGGTTCGGTTCTTCGTTTGGTGTAGCAAAGGTTAATTTACTCTCCCTCCATAAAAGTGTAAGTAACTCGAGTTGGCTGGCCAACTTTCACCATTGAATATTTCGAAGCTTTCGGTGCCAGAGTTAAAGAGAAAAACCCGACTCACAGTGAGTCGTCTCCCTGAGAATGATGTGCCATGCACTGAGTACTTAATCTACTGCTACATGTCTCAGTTTCTCTACTTTCTTGTGTCCTTTCAATAAACCGTGATTTTCGCTAAATGTGTGAAGAATAAATGGTTATTTGTGGAGAAAATGAATGAGCCTCATCACTGTTCCTGCGTGTCCCCATATTCCACCTTTTGTTCCAACTACCCCTGCCTTCATTAGCGTCTTTGGTGACTGAGGGGAGTTCATTATGCAGATGTTACAGCACAATGTCAATTACCCAAATCTCTTCATAGCAAACATCATCAACGGGGAACCTTGTCGTAACACTGTGTGCAGGTTGCTTTCGCTCCGTTCGTTGCCCAGGCGGTTTGAAGTTTCCCTGCAAAAAGCATCAAGGTAGCTTTTGCTGGAGATGCTTTAATGAGACAATGGAAGTGTGGGTGAAAATGAAAATAATGAGTAGTTACTCTAAAACTTTGTGCTATAGCTCCATGACCTGGTGTTATCTACACATTTATGGTCTGGAGTAAACGCAGAAATAACACTAATGAAAAAAGCTCTGGCTTTCTCTCTCAAAATGTGACAGCATTCTGCCTTAAGAATGTTCTGACGTATGTCAAACCAAAACACAGTAATTGCAGATCATTTGCGCAACAGCGTCAGCTAGATTTTGCCAATGTATCTGAGACTTCTTTAATGTGCCCACACAGAGATTTCCTTGAGGAATCCCTGATAAATAGCTGCATTAAAGGAAATGTAGACTGAAGTACCCATCATTGCTTTCTCTGAAATACTGCTCTCTCACCTAACAACCCTCTCACTTTGGCGCTCGTGGAGCCAAGTCATTCCGCAGTTTGGGAACAGCCAATTTACCTGAAGCCTCTCTGCCTCCCAACATATTGTGAAAATAAGCACCAGCCTTAGCCTTAGTGAAACCACACTTTCTCAAAAATCTCATGAATAAAAATGAGGCGTGATCAAAAACTTATTAATGTCAGACTCTCTGAAAAACCCTCGCGGAGATGCGCCGTATGCATGATTTAATTTACGATGGAAGAGAGGTTGATGTGTCACAAAGTTTTTAAAGTCAAGTGTTTCTCCCTTGCACCCTATGTACTCAAAACAGGGCATTTATTAGGCACCGAGGTAATTACTCAAGCCTTTTGTACTCAGAAGTGTGCAGTGTTGATTAGCCTTCTTGATGTTGATTAAAAGCCTTCGTGACCCACTTAGATGGCCCACACAATTAGAACACATTCTAGTGCTGAGCTAAAAAAATCTCTTAACTTGTAGGACACAGTGGAAGGTTCCTTTACATTCATGAAGTCATTAACCCTTGCAGGATACCAGGCTCCCTGCAACCTAACATTCAGTACTTACTAACAATAAATATGGCGTTTTTAAAGAGGAATTCTATCTACATTTTAACATTTCTGCCAAAATTAAAATTTGTGATGCAAAATGTGATAAAGGATGTTGGAAGCAGGATGTAATGTGAGTAACAGAGACCAGACAAATTCAAACATGGAGATGTATCTACAGGACAAGGAACAACTTGAACTTGAGCAGGGATGAGGCGAGGCAAGGCATTAAAACACTAGAAGTACCTGGAAAAGAACACATAAGAATGGAAACAAAAAGAGACAAATAAGTCACAGTCATTAAAACCTGCAGTAAATTTGAGGGGACTGTTTTGTTTTATGAAACCTGACATAGACCTCTTGATCTTAAAAAATCAAAGAAAACCTGCATTATCGAAAAACTAGACTTGAACAATGATCCAGGATTAGGCAATGTATTCATAAACATTTTGTGTGATAATATAGTATAATACCTGTCCAGGGTGTGTCCCCCGTCCTCGCCCTGTGTGCGCTGGGTTGGACACCAGCACTCCCTCGCGACCCCATTTGGGACAAGCGGCAGAAAATGGATGGAATATAGTATAATAGCTTAATCTTCATGTATACAGATATTTAATAGCTGAAACCCATTTCAGTTTGGTTAGCATGTAAAAATATTAGATCCTGGCCATTTTAAGGGGTTAAACTATAAAGCTGTTAGACCTTTTGTTTCATGAAGGTCTCGTTCATGACCATGGGGAGATCTTCAAATAAGGATTCACCAAGCTTAATGTTCTCGAACATACTTGCTTTACACTCTATGTTACAGTATCGATTCTAACATGGCAAGTGAAATAAAGAAAGAACACGTGGGAGGTAATAAATGTAAGAATTAAACGTTGCTCATCATGTACTCCCAAAGCAATATCATTGCAGATAATCTTTATCAACTGCATTTTTCCTTCAGAAAATCAAAAATTGTTTTGCTGCCATCATCAGAGAAAACTGAAGACTGAGACATCAGAAACAGCTGTTTGTTTCCAGCATGTCACGCCAGCAGAAAGCCCCACACACATACGCTGGCACACACACATACACAAACACACTGAATAAGAGATGTAGTGATGATCTGTGGTCAATGAGGAGAATGTATCATGAATTTAGATACAAGAACATATGATCACACACCATACAAATCACCCCTCCAAGCCCTATTGCAGTTTTAAACAACATCATTTAACAATATATTGAAATAATGTATCGGATGGCATGGCAACTGTCCAAGGAAAGGCATGTCAGGTGGACTGGAGATGCTAAACTGCCCCCTAGGTGTGAATGTTTGAGTATAACTGTCTGGATGTCTGCCCTGCAATGCACTGGTGAGGTGCCCTATGTGTGCGGTAATGGGCTCCAGTACCACCCGTGACCCTACTATTAATGTAAAAATAAAAAATGCATTTACTCTGAATAAATACAATTTTCATTATTATTATTGTTACTATCCTAAATTCTTTGGTTTTTTTAAACCCCTTTTTTTTGTGTGTGTAAGCAAGCGCAGTACTGTAGCACTAAAACTAGTCTTATTTTTACCACTTACATTTTGTCACCCCCCCCCCCCCACTGTTTAACCAGAGCTCCCACTGTAGATCTCTGGAGTCCCAGAGATTCAGAGTTTGATTTGAAAGTGAAAGTGACTAGTCTTGTCGTTGTGAAGCAAGGCACAGCACAGAGTGAGCCACAATGAAATTAGACCTCCGCATTTCACCCATATACACACAAGCACAGCAGGGTACAGCTATTGAAAGCTCACGGGGAGCAGTGACGGGGAAGCTACCCTGCTCAAAGGAACCTCAGGGCAACCTACCGTTCTGGGATTCAAAACCCACAACCTTTTGATCCTTTGCTAATTTAGATACTTCCCTGTGCTACAGTATAGTTATTAGACCTTGTGGAATTTCTTCTGACTGAGGACTAGTGTGCTGCTTGTTAAGACAGGGAACTTCACATTGCTGGAAAGTTGTTTAGAAGTGATGTCTGTGTTCAACAGAGTTGTCTTCAATGGATATGGCTAGTCTAAATCAAATCTATTCAATTTGTTCATTGGTTGACTAAGGAGTTTTTGTCCTTTGTACTTGAATGAATTCCAAGGTCATTTGTATTTGTATTTGTATTGTGTTTAGTCACATTGTCTTTTGCATTGTGCAGTTTTTTGGGGATCAGAAACAATTGCTTTTCACAACACTGGATATGAACTGTATGCCTACAACTGTAATTATCCTATATAAATCCTCTCTAAGAAAAAAAAAATCCTTTATATCTTTGACTGCTACAGTTATGCATCCTAATGATTCTATAAATGTTCACAGTTCTATGTACAACCACCTGAATATTTAACCATTTTAGAGCACACTTAAAAAGGCAGGAAAATGTGGTTCTCTATGATACTGGCCCTTTACCTTTCCTAATCGAGTGTCAGGTGAAATATAACCCCTCAAAAAAATACTCAGAAAAACTAGTTAATCAGAGAGATGTTCCAGGGTGCATTCAAACCTCCAGTCTTATTATCCCCCTCATTTTCCCTTTCTCTCCATCACAGCATGTTCTGATGACATCCTGGTAAAAGTGAGAGAAAAGAGAATGGACGAAAACCAGTCTGCACTGCTGTGAAAGAAATGGTCCGTTAAATGTCCCTCTGCAGCCACATGGCAAAATTTTAATTCCTCCAGTTTTTTTCCCCAGCATCTTCACATGCTTTACGAAATCAAATGAAACACATACGCACACATACATGCACACACACACACACACACACACACACACACACAGACAGATATTAAAAGTGGTCAGAAATAATTGCTCGGATTAAAAATGGCATACAGATTTGCCCAGCAAGTATCTTTGTTGCAAAACAATATGCTTGTTGAATAAGTTATATCAGCATTCTTATTTGTCCAGTCATAAAGAATAAAGATAATTTTTGCTTGCCACAGCATGTTTGTTGGAGTAGATCTTACCAGTTTTATATACTGTTAGGCTAACTGTGTCTCCCCATCTTCCTGTCAAATGTTAGTTGGCTGAAGCTTGTGGACCGCTATTTTTAAATAGGGTCAAAGAATTCCTGATTGGCCATTGTTGAACATTCAAGTGTGCAGTTTTGACCTTGTGCTTGGGATCAATGTCCTGTTGAAAGCTCTCTCAGGTTTTACTGAAGCTGGTTGTATTATAGTATCTCTCTGGATTTTGCATCATCCATCTGTCCTGTAGTTTTAGCGAGCTGCCCAGCTCTCATAGAGGAAAAGCATCCTCCGACATGATGTTGCCTTCTTCACTGGAGCATGGGCAATGAATGTTGAGGAATGGGATGTGTTAGGCCGGAAAAGTGCAGTGCTTTGATTTTTAATTTTTTTTTGTATTGCTTATTTCTAATCACACTCTCATACAGGCTAGTTGTGTGCAGAACTTCTTATTTTCTTCACTGCTGCTCCAGTTTCAGTCTGTTAACTCCTTCTCAGTGACACCTACTTGTCATACAAGTTCTGTTCTGATTCTCTTGCTCTGGTTTTTGAGGTATGGCCTTGTCTCTGTAGTGTTTGGTAAATGTGTTTCCTCAAACTGATTTAACATTACTCACTGAGATACAATATCTTAAAAAACCTAACTTATTTGTAGCCTAGCTCAGTCGTGTGCTCAACTATAAATACCTCTAATTACCTTGAATTGGTTCCTGGGCTGAGTTTTCACAGCTTTCCTTCGGTTTCACAGTAAGAGTGACTTCCTTAGTGGTTCACTAGTAGAGGCCAATTGTAAGCCACTTATGTCCTCTTTAGCATGGGTGAAAAATTCATTTCACAGTTGGGGGAAAAAAGGATACTGCCCTAGGTAGGCTACTGTTGTGCTGGTGGTAGATGCATATAATTATTACTATAATTATTTATAGAAAGTAACAAGGATATCCTTCAACCTCTCAGCACAGCAACACAGCTTGCATTTTTTTAGAATAATTTGAAACATAAACCCAATATTACTTTAATAATGATGTGTCTTTTGTAATGCGAACACATCATTTTATTGGTGTTATATAATTTTTCAACATTAGCAAACGTTTCTTGCACTTTTCCCAGGTTGCATTTCTGAGATATGATTTTTTGTTCCATCATAATTTAAGAACCTGTCCATCACGGTGGTTAGGGAATAGACCCCGTAATTGGAAGGTCGTGGGTCGAGTCCCAGACCAAAAGGTTGCCCTGAGTTACCCTTGAGCACGGTACTGCCCCCATCACTGCTCCCTGGGTGCCGGTGGTTTGGCTGTCCCCTACCGAATGGTGTGCGTATGGGTTAAAAACAGAAGGTGTATTTCTTTGTGGTTCACTGTGTGCTGTGCATTCACAATGACAAAGAGTCCCTTTTATCACCTTGACCTCAAGAAACAGTTTCGATTGTTCAATTACAAAAATTTACATTTATTAAAGCCAACATCATTTCCTTTCAAAGTCAAGACACGGAACACACATATACTAAAGGTGTGACACGAGTCAGCATTAACACCCCAGTAGGGACATATTTATGAGAGAACAGCTGTGAGCTTTGGCAGTTAAATATCTCATTTTCATAAGGAAAAATAAAAAGGACGTGTTCCTTCATTTCATCCTCTGTGTAATCTAATCTCTGCTGTGATTATTAAAATACTGCCACTGCAGTCTTCATGCTCTGCAGTAAACATTACCACGCTGGCTGGAGATAAGACTTTATAAACATTATAGTGAAAAAATGCAGATTCATAAGAAATACTGCACTGTTTTTAGTCTTTCCTATTTAATCCTTTAGGTCAACATTTTGTCCTTTTACAGCAATCATTCATCATC
This sequence comes from Hepsetus odoe, assembly GCA_017165825.1. Taxonomy (NCBI): domain Eukaryota; kingdom Metazoa; phylum Chordata; class Actinopteri; order Characiformes; family Hepsetidae; genus Hepsetus; species Hepsetus odoe. Next base: position 22,058,616 of record CM029375.1, on the reverse strand, counting down.
TGCTCATAGTGAGCAGAGCTTTGTGCAGGTTATGGCTGGAGTCAATTCGTTAAGCTCCAACAGTACTAAAGGTCAACAGCATAATCCATCTAAATAGCACTCAGCACAATCTGAGCCCACAAACTAATTAAACTCTATCACACTAATTAGACATACTGCCCCTCCCTCCTCATGTTTTTACACCCCACTGCCTACTCATTAACTAGTGCTACTAGACAAGTCTACTTACCTCCTTATCTCAATTATGCATACAGTAGAATCACCATTTCCCGTTCAAAGCACTTTTTTGAGAATATTGCTGTTTATTAATATTTTGCTAAAATCTAGGAAAAATGTTCATATAATTACAAATAATCAGCCCCTTGTTGGTCACTCTCTGCATAGAAACAGCAGGACACTTGGTGTGTTCTGTTTTCAAGACCAAAGTAGCTGCATACTAATAAGCTGTATTAATGGTGGGCTAACACATCACTTTTACACAGGCTTAAAATCACACTGTGATTGAGGGGTGGGGTTGGAGGGGCTATGGTTCTTGATAGTTTTATATATATATATATATATATATATATATATATATTAATCTTTTTTTTATCTTTTTTATATCTTTTTCAGTATCATGCTGCCTTTTAATATCACTCTGCCTTACTCGCCTGAGGCATAGCAACAACAACCAGCCACTAAAAAGTAACAGGCACACCAAACTTTATTACAGTGATCCTGCCGAAAAGAACGGCCATGACTTGTCCTAAAAAAAGAGCCACAAGTGAATGACAGCAGCAGAGCTTTGTATGTTTTGATGGATTCCCTGCTTCTACTTTTCTACGCAGAGTGTTATGATCATTTTTCACCTGGCTGTGAAGCCAGCTTTCAGATATGAGTAAATGAGTCTAAAAAATGAGGAACACATTTGTGAGCTACTTATATCTACACTTAATATCTACCAGAAGCAAATATGTAGCCTTTTTTTTTTAAGAAGCATTAATGAAGCTTTCAGAAGAAACAGTTTTTTTCTGGTGATTCTATTTTATCTCTGTAAAACCAAAAAAAGTATGCACTTTACTTTTTAACACTTTTTTTTGTTTCTTTCTTTTGGTTAAATGTGTTATATAATCCAGATATTCTTTCTTTCTATCTTTCTTTCTTACTTTCTTTCTTACTATTATACTGTGGATTTACTATTATATGGATGTCCTTTTTTCCAGTGCCTTGCTTTATGTAGTAGCATTTACAGCAGCAGAGATCTTGTTATTCAGGTTTGGTTTTGTCATTGTGTTAAAGTCAAATAATTGTCTTACAGAATCACAAGATAAAGTATAATCACAATAATGACCTCAAACACAAACTGTTTGAGTAAGGCAACTAATAATGTTGTTCTGGACACCTGCCCTCCCGCAGAAGAGTGACCCTAGTTTAAACTCTCATGTCCTGAAGTGGCAACAGTACATGTGCAGCCCAAGCGTTTTCAGATATGGAGTTAAATTACCTCCAGAAGAGGATTTTATGTAAATAACTTGATTTATCAGCACCAATCTCTTATCTTCAATCTTCCATTTTCCGTTATATCTCAAGCTTGTCGATGACTCTTTTATAAATGTACCTTTTAAACCTTCATCTCAAGAGTGTGTAGTTAATGGCTGCGGCAATATGTAGTTTGCATGACAGACAACTGCTGTCCCAGTTAACAGAATGAAATTAAATTTAACACATTGTGAGTGCACATTGTGGCTGTGTCAAACATCCTTTTTGCAATTTTTTTTACATATGTACGTAACCTTTGTAACTCTTCCTTACAGCTTTTATTCTTTAATGCTTTTAAGCAAAGTGAAAGTGACTGCTTGCCACTGTGAACGCACAGCACACAGTGAACCACAACAAAATGAATTCTCTGCATTTCACCCATACAAACTGTGCTGTAGGGGGTAGCCATGCATCCAGCATCCAGGGAGCAGTGATGGTGATTGTATCTTGCTCAAGCGTACCTCAGGTGCAACCCACCTATCTGGGATTCAAACCCATGACCTTCCGTTCCTGGCTGCTAGTCCCTAACTATTAGGCCACCGCTGCCACAGGATAACATGCTTAATAAATAAACTTGCCATGTTACCTTGCCTAACGTGTGCCTAAAGACTCCATCCATCCCCACTTACTATTTATTATCCTGCTTTTTAGTTGCAGAACTCTGAAGTTTTCTGCAGCTCTCAGTTGAATGAAACTGTGTGAAGTGATGAGGGTGTGAAACAGTCAGCGGATTAGCCCAGCACACACATCACGCTGCTAAACAGCGGACTCTTTTGAAGTTGACAGTTAGCTGTCTGCAGAGATCACAGGAGACTTCAGAGCTGACAGCTATCCATTAAACATAATTTTCAAGTTCGGATTAAATGCAACACTGCACCTCTCTCTTGGGCGAGGGGCAGCACAGAAACTATTGACTGTTGGCCACAGTGCTATTCCTCACCATACTCCCCTATACTGCTGCATTCCTGACAGCATCAGCACTTTTGTCACTTGCTGAGCATCTTCCCAGAATGGATGAGTCTTAATTAATATGATCAACTTGCAATGAATTGTAAAAAAACTCTCTCTAGGCTTGAATCATGTGATAATAAAGATGGTGGCAAGAAACCTAATCCAGGAGGAGATTGCTGGAGCTGCCCGTAGCTGTTATCTCCAGCTGGGTTGATTTAATAAGCACTTGGGGACAGTACCATATTAAATCTCCTTTTTCTCTCTAATGAGAAGCTATATGAACTGAGACGGGGAAAAATGCCACTCCTCTTTGGATGTAGATAGTGTATATTTTGAAATGTTCATTTGGTGAGTGAGATTGATGACATCATTTCGGGGGATATGGATGGTTTGCAATGGCTCATACATTACAAGTCGGAGTGAAAAATAATACGTTTTAAAAAAATAAACTGTAGCATGATGTTGAAATTGTGAAATGAAAATCCCAGAATGTAATACCAAAGAAAAATGTGATCCATACTGGAATATAATATATAATATAAATATGATCCAAATGAATTAAAAAAAAAAAAAATTATTCCCTGGTTGGAATTAATTTACAATTTTCACTAAAATCCATCTCCAGTGTTACCAGAAGAGATCATGTTTTCCATGTAAAAACACATCAGCTGATACGGTGTATCCATTATACTTCTATGTACACTCCGCTCAGTCCACTAAATCAATAAAAGCTTGCCTTGGATGCTTTCCAGAGTGCAAGATGGCATCTGCTCTCAGGCTCCAGTCCCATATCCTCCATTTTGCATTTCTTCTCACCTACTAGTGAGCACTTGACAAGCACGTCTGCACTTATTTAATTGTATATGAATGCAGAGTACACATTCCATTTACACTTGTGCTGAATATGGTTAAGAGGCATCCCAGATCACATCTGAATGGAGTTCAGTGATTCAGCCATAATCTGATCACAATGAAGCCTGAGTGCATTTACACCTAGCTTTCTCTGCTGTCACATGAAACCTGAATCTCATCACTTGAAATGGATGTTGATGCAAGGTGTGAAGAGCCCATTGAGTCACCTTCCATAGGCATGTGAAATGATTTTTCATCCAAGTGGCACCATATCAGAAAGATCACAAGGGTAATCCCTGACAATGCCATCTGTGGCCAGGAATCCAGGAGAGCAAAATTGGTCATGCACTCTAGGTGGCCAGGATGTGCTGAACTGCATGCTGATCTGCTTAACGAGATTGTGTTGGCAGCAGTGTGGTAAGTTGCAACAGCACAGCTTGCTTATTGAGCTTAATTTTGGCAAGGTAGCTATGTGTAAATGCGGATCAAGAGAAGGTACTTAAACAAATATGTCTTTTTTATTCAGGAAAACGGAGGGTTCCCCTTTTCTCCCCCGTCAGCATTTGTTGACCTCTCTATTTAGGTTTCAATATTTCAGTGGATTTGATGATATGAGGACATGCAAAATCAACTGATGGTTTAACACATTTACAGCATTTAGCAGACACTCTTATACAGAGCGACATTCATTTCCTAATTACAGGGACAGTCCCCCTGGAGACACTTAGAGTTGAGGGCCTTGCTCAGGGACCCAGTGGTGATAGTACCAGCGGTGGGATTTGAACCTGGGACCTCTTGATCTATAGGGCTGTAGGCAAGAACCCTACCATTAGGTCACCGCCAACACCTGATCTGACTGCATCTGTGGCTGGAAGGAGTCACTGAGTGAATAGAAAGGGGTGGGATATAAAGGGTACTCCAATCATTTTAATAATGATAATAGATAGTTCTCTGAAGGCTACATGCTTTTCCCTTGAACCCCTCATCCCAGCCCTCAATGTAGTGCCCCTGGCCTGGAACAAAAGTGGGAAATCGATTGAGACCATAATTCAGTTCAATCAATGTCTTAAAATATATCCCAGTACACTTCCAACTGACTACTCATGAAAGTTAGACACTATCATTTTTCTTGCTAGCCTAGCTTTCCTTTGTGTCTAGATTCCCCGTTTTTGATCAATAGCTCCTTTATGTCAATAACTATTTCCCATGTCGTAATAAGACTGAACATTATCGAAAAACTTCAGTGCACATAAGTTTTCGATAACAACTTTAATAATGTATTTATGATTTCTTAAATTGTAGTTTGATTCCTGGAATATCCTGCTTCACTTTTTGTTTTCCAAAATTGATTCCAGAGGTCACAGATTTCTTTGATGGATTTCCTGAAGTGCAATTTTTTTCTCCGATCGGTATTTATGCTGTGACATATTGATTGATCATTTTTTTCATGTCTTGGCTCAGGTGTGCTTCAGAATTACTTCTCTAAATATATGACCACTTTCGGCCGTTCTGCCATGTTTATGCTTCTCAGGGAAAAAACACTCCTGACCAAACAACATTTATTCACAGCTATAAACTGCAACCTTGAGTGTGTTTACAGCCTGTTAGGCGTAGCTGTTGTTAGTTGTCACAGTTGGCCATGGAAAAATTCACAACTGAAGCAAAAACCAATTAAAAAGGGACTTGATGATATAATCAAATGGTCTTGATGTGATCTTTAAATGACCCTTGAATGTGTTTTAGACTGTTTCTACATGTTTTTCTTTGCAGCCAAAATTGACTACAGTAGCAGAACCTCTTCAAAAACAAAATGCCACACTAAATAAGAGGAACATTTATGTGGTATATTGCAATAAAGAAATGTTTATTAGGAACATTTAGCTCACATTGTTCTCCATTATATGTTCTGTAAAGAATCGTTTAATATTAAAGACTCTTTTCTTTGTTGCTCTTCAGTAAAAGGTGCTCTCATAGAAACCCTTGTCTAGATGTGGTAAAATCTGATCCCGATATGGTTATCATTTACCCTGCAGCTAAAGCTGCTCAGCTTTGCTGGTTGGTGCCCACTGCAAAAACATATATGTGTTCAATGCGCTCCTTTAATCTTTAATTAATAACAGTTAATAATTCAGTTCTGTTTAAGTAAGTACAAGATTTTATCTGTCAAAGGCTGTCTATATTTGACTAGAGTGGTGGTGGAGGACTTGTGGATGATGTACAATTACTCAGGGAGCCGTGTGCCAGAGGCTGCCTCCATATGCACTCCTCATGGTTATATTCCCCAGTTCCTTTACAGCTTCAGAAACCTGGGGATTGCCTTTCCATTATAATGAGACCAAGAGGGGCAGCAAGAGAGCTACTCTGTTTCATTTTTTTGTCTTTCTTCTTCTTTGTCTTATAGCATATCCATGATAAGGGTTGAAGTAAAGTTCACATCAGTAGAGTTGTTTGGGGAATTATAACATCCAACAGGGCAGACTGAAGCAACAGTATTTATGCATTCATGGCTACACCAATCCCAACTTTCATGAGACCATCATATGAGATAGAACTAAACTGAGAACACTTTCTTCAGACCTCTTGGGACAGACCTCTTCAGACATCTTGACCAAAAGAACTTTGGAAAGTAAACGAAAATTTAGTTTCATTTTACAAACAGCTCATTGAATTTACTTGCGTTAGAGGAAGCAAAGCAAATTAAACCATTACTTCAGAGAGAGGTTCATCAATAGTCTGTCATTTGATGTGTTGCAATGAAATAATAAGCTTCAATGTAAATTAGCAAATAATGTGCCAAATTATGAACCATTAATAATAGTAGTATTTAAATGAGAGAGGAAACCTTAAGGCTTTGTAAGACCTAATGTTTCTAAGAGCTAATAATTATGCAATAAAATCACTACAATTACACTGGCCCACAATGGGCACATGCCTGTCACTAAATCATGGAGCAAGAAAAGAAGCTGGCCCAGTCGTATTAATGTTTAATTCACGTAGTGTGGATAGATGGGTGCATGCAGATTGCTTACCTGGAGAAGAAATCACACCAGCATGCATTGTGTGAAGTAGGGAAGGCAAGGTAGGTAGTGAGATGCTTTGGCCAATGTTCTGTTGATAAACCTTGCATCCTGACATTCATGTGGATGTTGTTTTGACTCATACCATCAGCCCTATCATTAGGACAGACCAAGTACACTTCTTCATAATAATAATAATATTCCACAATGGTACTGGACTGCTTGAGCAGAATAATTCAAGATGCCACACTACATAAAATAGTTCAAGGATCTGTTGCAAATGTCTTGGTGCCTGTCAGGGTTTAAGCAGGTTGTAGCCACAAGCAGAAACTTTATTAAATAAAAAATAAAATATGACAAGAACCAGTCAAGACTAAGACATAAACAAGGGCATAAATAACGAGATCAAACACACAACACCCGGGGCAAGGGAGTAGTCATGAAGGTGAAACAGGTGTGAAAGGGTAGGACTAGGGTGGGGTCAAAAAACAAAACAAAAAAAGCACATGGCAGATGTTAAGCTGTAAACAGCGGTGGCCTAGTGGTTAGAGAATTGGCCCCAGGATCAGAAGATTGTGGATTCAAGTTCCACAGTAGGTTGACCTGGGGTCCCATTGAGCATGACAGCATCCCCATCACTGCTCCCCAGCTTTAAATAGTTGTCCCCTGCTGCATGGGTGAAATGCAAAGGAAGCTTTTTATTTTCTCTCACGCTGTGCTGTGTCCCACAATGGCAATTATCGTTGTGAACACTTTCACTTTCACTTTCAAGACATAGCCAAGGAAAAAACACAGGACCTTGAAAACCTCTACAGTTTAAGAAACCATGTCACACTTTCAGAAGTCTGGTGGAATCCTTTTCTCTCTGGGTCAAATGTACTTTATTGATACAAAGTGAATCCAATCCACTTAATAAAAAAAAAGAAAAAAAAAAGGGCAGCGGTGGCCTAGCGGTTAGGGCGTCAGCCACATGATCGGAGGATTGGGGGTTCAAATCCCTTCCCAATAGGTTGCCCTGAGGTACCCTTGAGCAAGGTACCGTCCCCATCACTGCTCCCTGGGCGCTTTCAATAGCTGCCCACTGCTGCACGGGTTTGAGTGTGCATGGGTTAAATGCAGAGGTCCAATTTTGTTGTGGTTCATGTGTGCTGTGCCGTGACCTCGCAATGACAAGGGTTGTCACTTTCACTTTCAAACAAAATTGGGCAAGTGCATTTAATGTTACAACTGACTGGTGTACATTATCACTGAGCATAACCTTGCGTCTGAAAATCTGAAAATTAACAGATCTTGATGGGCGAATGTAAGTTAATGTGACATGTTATTCTGGTACAATTCTACTAAGATAGATAGAAAGACGGACAGAAAGACAGACAGACAGACAGACGGATAGGGAGATTATAAGTAGATAGTGAAGAGCAGATAGTGAAAGACAAAGGCAAGGACAAGGTAGGGCAATATAATGACTCTCCATTTACATTAGAGCACAAACCCACTACAATACTTTCTATTTCATTTGATTTTGGTAAGACGGTTCTCAAGCCCCAGTATTTTCAACACGAGTTTGGCCATGATGGTTTTTTTCATTTTGCTGCTTGCCTGTGGCTTGTGTGGCCTCGACAATTATTAGAGAGATATAATGGAATTTGCAGGAGAAAAGAAAACAAAACCAACCCATTTTTCTTGACTGCTAATTTTTTTTCTTGTTATTTTTGCTTTCCATATGGATTAGCATCCTCTGTGCCCACTGAAGCCATAAGGGTTTACTGGAGAAGATATTGCAATAGATTACATCACTGGCCTCTTAACATCATAGTATGTTTGAGGTGGATGACCATCATATTGGTGTGTGTATATGTGTGTGTGCAAGTATATTGATCTTCGTGTTCTCACTGTCGGCTTTAGTGTTGCTCTGGCACTGCTGCCTGTGACACACTGCCAAAAGGACCAGAAGTAGGGGAGAGGCGAGAACTCATTCTGCAGTGTCGGGGAAAGCATGTGTTGTGTATGTTTGCACTACGTCTAAAGTGAAAAGACCTAAAGAGCTCCACTACCAACAAACAAGATATAATGGGCATTGCTTCTAGAATACCATTAATGGTCAAGGCTCTTGAATGTTAATCCTTATGCCTAAAGGGCATTTTGGATTTTGGAACAGCCCCATAGCTCATTTCCATAAACCTTTTACTAGGAAAGAAGGTGTGGAAGAAGAATTCTTTAATCATTAAGAAATTAACAGGTTTCACCAAAAGTCTAAAGTCATGAGTAAATTTTGAATCCCCAGAATATTTATTTGTTTGCTTGGTCTCACATCAATATAAAAATGCACTTTTTTAAAAATCTCGAACTAAGAACCCAGTCCTATACATATTATTGTCAGATGTCATATTCTATACACTATAATTGTCAAAACAAATAAGGTCAATTGTTTTAAGAATGTCATTTTCTGATTTAAATTAGCAGAACATAAGCTGTTATGACATCAGATAGTAGAATCTTTTAGTACGTTTATCCTCTTCTTTTTGGCTGCTCCCATTAGGGGTGCCCAGGCCCATTTCTTCCTGTCCTCTGCATATAGACCCTTCAGACCAACCACATCTTTGTTCTCTCTCACCAAATCCATAAACCTCTTTGGTCTTCTTCTTTTCCTCTTATCTGGCAGCTCAATCCTCAACATCCTGCTCCCAATATACTCCTCGTCTCTCCTCTGCACATGTCAAAACCAACTCAATCTTGCTTCTTTGACCTGAAATTATCCAACCTGAGCTGTCCCCCTGATATTCTCATCCCTGATCCTGATTGAATAATTACTCCTAATGGTATAAAGGCACTGCTCTATTAATGGGCAGGATTATGTTAATATGTTGAAGCAGGGTTCATGTAAAGTGACCCAATATAGGTCAATGTAAAATGTGCCTTAACATTTTCATAGGCTATATTTTATGCTTTTATTTTGCAATGTTACAGTCAGCATATTGTCTATAAACAATGCATGGAAGGGTAATATCTGTTGAATACACTTTTTTTTTCTTTGAAAACCAACAAAAAATGTCATTCAACCTTAACTGTTGTATGCAACCGCTCATGCAACACAACAACCCATCAGAAATCTTTATTCTGAATATATTATTGGTTCCATCTATGTGCCAAGTCTGGTTTTGTTTGTTGTTTAGACAGGCAGATTTAGACAGGCAGTTTCTTATTGTAGAAACATTCATACTATATTAAAGTAAAAAATTAATCCCAAAGTGTAATGCTGTGCCCTATGAGGAGCAAGGCAAGGTCAGTGACCATTGTTGAGAAATGATAAGGTCATTTCCTGTAAATCCGCCTTCCTCACAACATTTGACATCTTGAACTAACTTTAAAAGTCAAGCACTCCCTTCGAACCTTTCTCATCTCCATGGAAACAAGAGCTCGCTCAATGTGCACAACCTTCACTCGATAAATCCTGTCCTTGCTGCATGGACCAAAATGCGATGTTGTCTGTGATGACGGCTTTGCATTTTCATATGAATCCTCTAAACAATTAAACCACTTCATAAATAAAGTGGGGTCCAATGAAGTCTTAATTATGGCAGTTAAATCATGCACATGATTCTTAGTCAGTATAGGGCTTTAAAAGAGGTGTTTCTATAGAGCTTGCAGCATTATTGGCCTTGGATCTAGGTGGAATCAAAATTGGAATAAATCCCAAGCAATTACTCACCAATTATTCAGTAATTTTTGCGATAGTCCTTAATGATTACAACCGAGCCTATTCCCTATGGGTCACACTGCAAAATAATCATAATGTGGATCATGTGTTTGATATTCCACTACATCGTCGTGGGTCACAACACCAGATTATCTTAGAATAATTATGGCATTTTAGATCATTATTATGCAATTAAAGGTGTGCTAATTAAGATTGTCTCTATGATTTTGCAATGCGTTTCATTATTATTAGTAACACAAGCTAAATCTTGGGCAAATGAGTGCCATGGTGACCCGTTCCTAAATGTTCAGTGCGTTCATTTTGTTTTTTCATGGAACTAAATAACAAGCTGCATTCTGAGCATTTTTAATGAATTTGACCTGCTAGAAAAGGTTCTTTTGAAAGGCCATAGCAGAAACAACAGATATAATGAGAAGCGTTCACTGCTACCAGTAAAGAACAAGGCAGATTTTCTAACATTTTTTAAACTTCTTTTGAAGAATGTTAGGAAAGGATGAACTTTGTCAAACAACAGGAAACAAAGGGTATTTTACAGACTACAAATATTGATCATAGCAGTTTTCTCTTTAGTACTAGGCTTATTTCCCTCTCGCTGAAGTTGCAAAACCTGAAACCACAACCTTCATAGATAGTTGTTCCTGGGCTTCACCTGTCCGCTAACCTCTGGGCCATGGATATCCTCAAAGGAGCTGGTCTGCAGCATAGCATCTACCTTTAATTAGATATCTGATGCAAAGGATCTCTCTTGTTCGGCTCTCACGGTCTTACATGCCGCACTATTCACTACGCCTCATCTCGGATTCCGTTTTATATTCATTTTCATTCAAAGCAGCCTTCAAAGCTTGTGTCAGAATCCACCACATTAACGGGAAAGATGCTGTAAGGCATGGAGAAAAAAGTGCCCTCCAGACTCATACAGCTCTCTGTGTATGTGTCGGCATGATTGCATCATTTCCTCCGTTTATGTTTGGCAGGAACAGGCGAGTGCACTTCAACCCCCCCCCCCCTAAAGAATATAGGTGCCTGGCAGGTGAAGTGTAAAGTGGTTTTGAACTGATCTTAGTGCACAGGACATATGATGCAACTGTGACGTCTTCATGCTGGAGGTCTGGAATTTTGAAAGATTAAAAATATTTTCGATAGAGTTTCAGCCATCTGGCCGGAGCATGTTTTTGAACACCAGTGCTCAGTCTTAGTCCTAGAAATCTTGCCCCCTGATGAGTTCAGCTCCAGCACACCTGGCTTTAGTCAGATGCTTCTGAAGGCCTTCATTACCTAGAACAGGTGTGTGCTCTCCAGGGTGGTAAATCTCCAGGACAAGGTTTGGGCACCCCAGCTACAGAACATCTTGACCAGTTTCCTACCAGCAGTTGGGCTACTGTAGAAACATTATTGCACTGAATCATACATGTAGGTGTTCACTGATTATATCTGATTATATCGTTCACTGATTATATCTGATTATATCACTGAGGTGGCAGTGGTGGCCTAGTGGTTAGGGCGTCGGTCACATGATCAGAGGATCGGGGGTTTGAACCCCTTCCCAATAGATTGCGCTGAGGTACCCTTGAGCAAGGTGCCGTCCCTGTCCCGCTCCTCCCTGCGATGGGCTGGCGACCTGTCCAGGGTGCGTCCCCTGTCCTCGCCCTGTGTGCGCTGGGCTGGACACCAGCACTCCCCCGCGACCCCGTTTGGGACAAGCGGCAGAAAATGGATGGATATATCACTGAGATAACAAATATACTCTGCAGTCATTGTAATTTGTTTTATTGTATCAGCCATTCTTGGCTACATTGCAAGATACAATGGTGACGTAGATTATTATCAAGTTAAGGCAGCGGTAGCCGAGTGGTTAGGGAGTTGCCCCTGCATCAGAAGATTGTGCGTTCGATTACCTCACCATTAGTTTGCCCTGAGGTACCCTTGAGCAAGGTACCGTCCCTGTCACTGCTCCCCGGGCGCTTTCAGTAGCTGCCCACTGCTGCACGTGTTTGCATGGGTTAAATGCAGAGGTCCAATTTCGTTGTGGTTCACTGTGTGCTGTGCTGTGACCTCGCAATGACAAGGGTTGTCATTTTCACTTTCACTTAAATAGAGGCTAATAATGTAGCCAGTACTACTCTGATGATGACCTTTTTAACATAATAAACTGATCCAGGGTCCACTCAAAAGTTGAGTGAGAAGACCACAGTTCATTTCTTTATTGATTTGCTATCCAAAAATCAGTCATGTTCAAAATCTCCCCTCGGATTACACGTTTAAACGTAAAAGCTCTAATATACTCCAATTCATTCAAAAGATAAACATCTGTGAATTAAAGGAGCGAAAAAAAGTTTTGACGATCATCAAAAAGTAACCCTGATTTTCAAGCATCTCTCGGAAAATCATCTAAGCATCTCAGTGGCATAAACCATACATTTGGAAGAACAGATCAAAAATCATTTCTTTCATTTTACTTAAACAAATCTAACCAGCGGTTCTTATCTCAGTTTTCATCTTTAATTACCATCTCATAAAAACACTGTGAAAAATTTCTGCCAAGTCACGTGACGTGTGTATTTGCTATCTCTACTTCAAAAGCTGCAGTGGTGCTCACTGTTTCCTAGAAAAAAAATCCTGCCAAACAGCATTTAAAATTCAGGGCACATTCTCAAATACAGAACTATTACAAAGAAAAACACTCCAATAATGAGGGCAAACGCTGTGCAAACACTCCAGGGAAGAAAATATTCTTTGCCGCCAGGGCTGTGCAAGGGAATTAACTGGACAAGACATACAAAGCCAAAACTTTCTTGATAAACTTGAGCAAATGAAAGTGAATAAAATGAAATAATTTAATATGAAGAAAAGCATTTGAGTCTAGAATTACATCGGGTAATGATGTTTATTTTTGTATGTACTGTCTCTTAAAAGTGAACTTTGAATAAATTATCAACAACATTAATAATAACAATAATACATTTACATTTACATTTACGGCATTTATCCAGAGCGACTTCCATGTCCTAATTAGTTTTATTGGTAATTATTAATACGGTGATAATAATGATAATTAGTAATATTTTATTAGTAATAATAATACAGATCTACACACTGCACATGCATGTATACAAACATGCTTTTCCATGTATCTTAAGCATTAAAACCAGATGCCTAGCAATATGCCTAAATCTGTCTGCTTAACACATTTAATAAACATAGCAGGCTTGCAGTAATTTATTCAAAACTAAGCACATTCATTTAAGGAAAATATATTACATTTAGTCAGTCAGGGGTCACGCTGGAGTCCATCCCAGCTCACGCAGGGCGGAGGACGGGGGACACACCCCGGACAGGTCGCCAGCCCATCACAGGTTCATCACGGGTTCGAACCCCCGATCCTCAGATCATACAGCCAACGCCCTAACCACCAGGCCACCGCTGCCCATATTACAGTTAAATATTTGTAAAATATTTGTGAGAATAATGTTTCCTTATATAACTTATAGCAATGCCGCAGTCCTAACCCGTAATATGTATTGTGATCTCTGCAAAATTTATTTAACTTTGAGCCCGATTTTTTTATTGAACTTCAAGCCCAAAGATTTTCAAAATGTGTTTTAAATGAAAAATGTCAATCATTCTTTAAAAAATAAAAAACCTGCTCTTTCGCTGTTTAATAATGTTGATATTCAGTAGCATGCTAACAGGTGATCAAACGCTGAGTCATTAAGAACAGAGCTGCAATGTGGCAGCAATTCAGACAAAGTTTGTGTGTATTTGAACGCAATGGCACGAGGGAGGAGAGTTTCCCTTAATCTGTTTTTATTACCCTCCTCAGACAGAAGTACCTGATTGGGGGAATAAAATTTAAATGCATGATGCTCAAAGTGTGCAGACCCAGCTTTATAGAGGAAACTGAAAATCCATTTTAACACCATGATGTTACTGGTTGTGAAGGAGATGCTGATGATGGCTGTGTAGAACTGAACCAGCAGCTCTAGAGGAGAGTCCAGTTTTTTCAACTGACGCAAAAAGAACAAAAATAACCTAGATAGCTGCATCTTGTTCTGAAGTTGTATTAAGTTTGCTGAATGCACTTCGGCCTTGTCCCAGTTCCTAGCCTTGCTTTCTCGCGGTCCTGACGTGTACTTTTTTTGTCGGGGTCTGTAAGGACTCAGCATGTCCCATTTTGTTTTTGTATTCTGAAGTGGTGTTCCCAGTCCTCTAAATAAGTCCTAGATATAGCAGAGTAACATTCAGCCTCAGATCAGACTTCTCAGAGATGTGTTCCCCTTATCCTCTTTCAACCTTTCACACTTAGTGGGCAATTTAGTATCTCCCATTTATATTTGGACCATGGGAGGAAACTGGAGCACCAGAGGAAATCCATACAGACAAGGAGAGAACTACGCTTGCAGAGGACTAAGGTCACCCCAGCTGGGAATCAAACTCTGAACTTTTCTGAGACAACAGCACTTTCACTTCTCCACCATGCTGCCCAAAAACAGAATTCTCTTATGATAGCTTGTTAATTTTGGCAACACTTGTAAGTCCTTTTGAAAGAAAAATATTTCATTGGTTTTTTTTTTTATTCTACCCTCAAAAATAAAGATTCCAGAAAAAATGATGAAAGTGATCTTGTTATCAACAAACTAACCATTTAATATGTAATAAAACTCAATGTTGTCTTTATCCAAGATCAGCATTGTATATTTAGTCAGCCAATGTATCTGAATGCTGATTGATTTAAAGCATATCTTTCATTTAAAAGCATATCTTTCATTTTTTTTCCTTTGGTATTTTTCCAATTCCAGATCAATAATGAGCTAAGATGTAGTTAAATACAACTGTAATGTTGTAGTTATACTGACCTAACGAAGTTTAAACGGAAAGTGTAGGTTTCCCACATCCTACATTTCATGAAATGGGAGCAAATGTTTTACTGTGACAGGCTGCAAAGTGCTTAAAGATAAAGGGGTTTCAACCACTCAGCATTCAGCATCACCGCTATACTAATCATTGGCTTGATCATCTGGAATCATCTGCACCTTTTCTTCACTCCTTCAGGCTTTATAAGTTAGATATCTTCTGCTTGAATTATTCATACGTAGGTCACTGTGTGGCTTAACAAACAAAAAACAATCCTCTGAAAGTGGTAAGGTACTGGGGCTGGACTGACATGTCCATGAAGATATCTGGTTGAATTTTCCTCAATGGATATTTTTGTTTTCTTGTTCTGACTATGACATTTAACCATTTCTCTTTAGCCAATTCGACTTTTATATTAAAGATAAACTTGTATTAACTATACAAGCTATTGGTGAGGCAGTCATTTTCTCTCTTAGATATTTGCTGCTGCTTTTCTGAAATAATTTTAGTGCATCAAGTTATTTATGTCGTGTGAGCTTGTTTGTACAATTTTGGATAATGAATGCAAGATAAGCAACTTTTCAAGACTCTTAACCCCCCTCACCATCAGCAGCACCATCAGCGCATCCCATCAGTTCACGCAGACTGCTTCATGTGGGTAATATCTGCAGTCAGTATTCATGTCTCTGCAGTTTCAGCTGAGATTCTACAGAAAATGAAACCGCACCAGTGAAGAGGAGAAGATAAAGTGGTATGAACCAGACTTTTAGACCCTTTCAAGTTAAGTGAGGGCCAAAGGCAGTGAAGCACAGGGAGAGAAGTGCCCATTTAGTGATTTCTAAATATGGGCCACAGCTGGATCAAAGGTTATACTGAGATTGACTGCTCTGAGAGGTTTCAACAGAGATGCCCTGAGTGAGGATACAGAGTTGAGAAAACTTCAGAGAAGTTTTGCAGTTGATGAACAAAATTTTATCAGGATTATTTTTAGGGAGTTTTCTGTCATCCGTACATTAAAGTGGTCAGTATTCACAAAGTTACAGCTAAAATATTTGTTGGTGAACTTCACAATAGCAATCAGGATGGCAGGGCCTGGAGTAAGAAGTGTACTTTCACTCAAATATGGGTGAACGAGAGTCAAACATATCTACAATTAAATTAAAAAAGATAATTGTTAACAGAACAAATATTTTTTCTAAATGTCTCTTTGTTCGTTGTGTGTAATGCAGTGATTAAAGAGTTGTAGTAGTTCAAATTACCAAGGCTGTGAGCATGTCCAATTTACACCAACATGAATTTGTTTGGAAAAAAATCTGATTGTAAAAATAACTAACTGGCAAGAGTGTGAAAGTCTAAATGAAAAAAATATAAATATGGGAATCTAAATGAATGAAGCTACAAGTTATGAATTTGAGTGAATTCAATTTCAATGAAGTTGAATTCAAATATTCAACAATAATAATTAAGCACAATTTTAAAGTTCAATAGTTCAGTATTTTACACCCCTGGTTTTAATGCAGAGAGTAAAAAGAGAACTTGTATTGTCTCAGAATAGTTCAGCTGGAAACAGCTGACATTTCTCTAACAATAGAATCAAGCTCTCCATGTCAAATGTAAACTTACTGTGAAGGTTTTGAGATTGTCTTTTTTGAGGTAAGTCAAAGAGAACCACAAAAGTATCTTCTGTTAGTGTGAAAATTGCTTACAGAAAGCAATTTCTCAAAGCATGACTGTGATCTTGTTAGTACTGCTGTTGACTTATTGCAGAACACAGGGCCTCTCTATACTAAGACGACTAAATTAGGCAAAGATGCCGTATGTTTTTTTTTCTTAGTCAATCCCCTACAATTTTTTTCTTTTCTTTGGGGGCTTTACATCTGCTGAATGTATTACTAGTCTTTTCTCAAAACACTCGAGCCCAAAAAACTTAATTAAACCCATGTGTTTCGCATTGTAGGTTCTTGTCAGCAAACAAGCTGTTATCTTGCTGAAATCAAAGGAAAAAAAAGGAATATTTATCATTTATAATGATTTATCTGCAGTTCTCATCCCTCAAATAATGATCATTGGTTTACTAAGTAGTTTTGGTATTACACTGTAGTTAAACAAAGGAACACCCAATATCCCCTATATATTCCTCCCTAGACAATTTTACAATATTCATTACAATAAATCTAATTTTTGGTCAAATCTATAGTTTTTGACTTAGACCTTAACTTGGCAAGGTATGGACATTATCCATTTGTAAATATTAAAATCCAGCCTAGGGCAGAGGTAAAAATATGCACCATATTGATATAATGATATAACAAAAATATGCAGCGGTGGCCTAGCGGTTAGGGTGTTAGCCGCATGCTTGGAGGATCGGGGGTTCAAACCCCTTCCCAATAGGTTGCCCTGAGATACCCTTGAGCAAGGTACCATCCCCATCACTGCTCCCCGGGCGCTTTCAATAGCTGCCCACTGCTGCACGGGTTTGAGTGTGCATGGGTAAAATGCAGAGGTCCAATTTTGTTGTGGTTCATGTGTGCTGTGCCGTGACCTTGCAATGACAAGGCTTGTCACTTTCAAATGCATTTGCTAGTTGCTGAAGATTTTTTAGTCTTTTTTTTACATTCTTTGACTTATTCAGGAAATAAAAAGAGGTCCAAGATGAATCCACTTTAGCAGTGAATGCAAACAGAGATATACAGTATATATATTATATAATATAAAATGCACTATGGTCAACGTATCAGTTTTAGCTGTATTGTCTAAATTAGCCTGTACATTTGTTCAAATGAAACGGTGATAATGAGCAATAAAAATTATTTAGAATTAGTATTTATATTAGTCCTTTCATACATAGCCTTACCCTTCCAGGGGACACCCTGTGAATAGACCGTTAAAAAGATCCTTGATTTATCAACAAACCCACTTACATGTGACTTTTTAATCTATAATCTTTCGTCTCTCAAGATGAGCACCAAAAAAAAAGGGCGTTAAACTGAGGCTGGAACACTGATACGTAGTCAGACAATAAAGAATATTTTACAGAATATTTTACAGGATAGACATCAAATATTGCAAAGCAGTAGCTTAATAGGAGGAATACACAATGATCTTGTGTACAACCTTTAGAAATGCACATGAATGTATAGTATGGACCAAAAAATGATTTTATTTCTGAGATTATTTCAGGAAAAGCATGGAGTGAAGCCTAGAATATCGCTTTATCTGCAAAACATGATGACGGCAAAAAATAAATAAATAAATAAAATATTTCTGATGTAGAGAAACTTTCTCACATTCAACCACCAGAACTCAGAACTCTGTAGCTTCAGCAGGACATTAGCTTTAAAGATAATATTTTACTTACTAAACATAAAACCATACGTGGGAATGTTACAAAAAAAAGTCAACAAAAAATGAAAAGGCTTGCATTACAGAGAAGAGTATCTAGTGATGTCTTAGCTTTTTAGGATTTTTCAGGATCAAAGCTGATATTGTGCCCTTTAAATATGATTAAGGACCAACTTAGTCAAACAGATCAAACGATTTCTTTTTGACAAAAGAAAATGTGCTTTTTTTAATGCATGAAATGTGGCATGAGGCATCTCGAAATAGAGATTGTTTAACAAACAATAAACAATCAATTATTTATATCTTTTAAAGGACTTTGTTTAAAAAATGCTCATGTTTGACACAAACTTATTTTTGTCCCTTTGTCATTAAACTCACAGGTCACAGCATCTATTATTCCAGAAGGTGCATGTGCTGGTATATCCGGGTTTGTTTTTACATCGGTGTACTGCTATGATATTTCAGGGATCATTTAAAACACTGATTTATTTTTTTTATCTTTTTGTGTTTATTTTTTTATGTCAGCTGTTAATTGGAATACCTAAAACGATTAAATTCCTAAAAAGAAGATTTCTATCCACTCCTTTGGTCTCTTGAGTCAACGAATTTTTATTAGGATCCCCAGCAATTACTGGAGAGACACAGTGACGCTTCTTCTTATCAATGATGCTCTTTCAGAATGTATTAATGTCAAAGATTTCATTAAACATGCCCTTTGTCAGCTGGCTTGTGCTTTCTCTCACTGCTCCTCTGTACTTTTCTTATGTTGTGCAAAGTTTGGTATTTGGTATCTGTCATTGTTATCTTCTACACATTTCTAATGAGTGTGTGTGTGTGTGTGTGTGTGTGTGTGTGTGTGTGTGTGTGTGTGTGTGTGTGTACACTTGTGCTTTTTTGGTGGGTAAAAATACAACATAATTATCACCACACAACAGAACATGTATTAGCTGGGACTGATGGCTTCAGTATTCTCTGAAGGCCAGAATTCTTCTCCTAAATTAGACTTTTTGAGTAAAAAACCTAAGAATGTGTCTGTCATGTTCCATTAAGAACAAACAGCCTTTGGACAGCATTTATTTTTCATGCTAAGCCTTTAAACTTATGGTTTGGTGTGGTGTGTATATAAACCTCTTCTGTTCCAGGAATAATAACCACCAAAGGTCATATCAAAATGAACAGTGCTACCTAAAAACAAGTGGTTGGTGTGCCAAATGTCAAACCTAAAAGTAAAGTTGTCTTTAAAATGCTCATCATTTTATGTTACTACGCAATAGACTCCTTGTGTTGATTCTTACATAGCTCAATATTTATTTTGTGCATCTGTTTCAAGTGTCAACCAGAAAATTCTATATATAAATATATATCTACAGTACTGTGCAAAGGCTTTAGGCAGGTGTGGAAAAATGCTGTAAACACAGAATGCTTTCAGAAATGGAAGTGTTAATCATTTATTTTCATCAATCAACAAAATGCAGTGAATGAACAAAAGAGAAATCTAAATCAAATCAATATTTGGTGTGACCACCCTTTGCCTTCAAAACAGCATCAGTTCTTCTAGGTACAGCTGGTAGGTTTCAACCTCCGTATGACATTGATGATCATCAGCACCTGTTTGCTAAAATTGGTTGATCAGACACCGACTATAATCCTACAAAATCCCTGACTTTGTGCAAGTGTACCTAGAAGAACTGATGCTGGTTTGAAGGCAGAAGGTAGTAACACCAAATATTGATTTGATTTAGATTTTTCTTTTGTTCACTCACTTTGCATTTTGTAAATTGATAAAAATAAACAATCATTATTTATATTTCTGAAAGCATTCTTTGTTTACAGCATTTTTTCACACCTGCCTACAACTTTTGCACAGTACTGTATATATATATATATATATATATATATATATATATATATATATATATATATATATATATATATATATATATATATATTGGAAACCTGTACTTTTTTACTTCAAAGATATCTGATTTTTTAACTTTGTCCATTTCTAGTTTCTGGACAGATGAGCTCATTAGCATCAGTGAGTCCACCTTGCACTTCAGCAAGATCATATCCACTCTTGTAGAAGATCCTCACAAATCTATACTCATTTTTCAAGGTCACGTCTGCAGTGGGTCTTGACTCAGCTCTCAGGTGAAATCTGTTCAGGCCTTTGTGCCTGACAGCCCCACTGTAGTTAGAACTTACTAAAAGCCTGCTAATGCCCCTTAATGCTGCCTTCTTCGTCTTCCTAAGCATTCTGCTCGCCACCTCTCAAAGAAGATTAAGCTAGACAAGAGACAAGAGCTAAACTCACAAAAGTTATTCACATCTTCAAAGCTTTATTTAATTAATGGACTTGCAATAAGATGCCTTTGTAGATGACACAAAAATGGCCTTCTGTTTAATATGAAGGTAAGTATGCTGTACTCTGCTTTAATAGACTACTTTACTTCAGTCAGAAAAAAAACTCACACATCAGCTTTTTTTCTTTTTCTTCTGAAAATAATAACTTCCACAAACATTGAAATTACAGAGTCTTTTGTTATAATTTATCACATCTTGATTCTGATAAAGTAGCCTAGATGCCTGATGTGCTGTCAAATTAAAAAAAACTAATGCTGGCTTTAAAATGCTCATCATGTTACTATACAATGGTTTATTTGCAAGATACATTTTGTTCATCTGTTTCAAGTGTGATTTATCAAAGGAGCAAAAGATTGTCATTTACATTGAAATGGCTATTGTCAGCTGTACTTGAAGCCTCCGGTTTAGAGACTGATAAAAACTTCCTAACATAAAGTGCAACTGTGAATCTCATCCTCCAGCTTGGCAAACAGGTCTAGTTGGTCTCACTACTGCTCAGAGAGAATACATCAAACACATTTGATTTTTTCAGCTAGAAGCTGGGAACCAAGAATCTTCTTGCTATGAGGCAACAGCACAACCTACTGTAAAAGCACAGTGCCGTTCAGGCATTTTGGTCCTTTCTTGTGAGTTTTACACATCACCAGGGTTTCCATTCAACATCTCTATTTTTCCTCTCCAACAGTGCAAGACATGCCCATCAAATAGACTGAGATGCAAACTTGGTGTGATTGTGTGGGTGAGTGTCTGTGCTGTGATGTACTGGGGACCTGTCAAGAGTGTTTCCCTGCATTTTTCTCAATGAATAATGGGACAGACTCCAGCCCTTCCCACTAACATAGTTAGGAAAAGCATATCAGATATTGGTTGGATGGATGGATGGATGGATGGGTGGGGTGGATGGATGGATGGATGGATGGATGGATGGATGGATGGATGGATGGATATAATCTAGTTCATGATGGCGAGGTCACTGATCTCACAAGATAAAGTCACTGATACTAGTAAAGAGAATGATTACCCCACATTTGCATGAAAAAAAAAGTTGGAGCACAGCAGAGTGAAATCTACAATGCTAGCTCCAAGAATGGCCCCACACTGAACATATCTCCCTCACACAACCTTATTCTATATCAAAACCATCTGGTAGCCTATTATGTTTTGACTCCACACACCAGCCCTTTTCAAGGAGCAAAGATGGAGCAAAAACTTGAATAATAAACCCAATACATCATTTTTTTAGAATCAATATTCAGAAAGAGAATGAACACTGAATACACAAGAATAAAATCCACAAAAACAGAGAAGACAGGAAAAGATATGCAATGCAGTGGGCTCAAATCTAAGCTCCATTTCCACCAAAAGCACAACATGTACAGACAGGGTTAATTATGTTTAACATGAACGAATGTTGCGTGAATATATGTATAACTTATAATAATATATGTATAATAATAATAATTCTATGCCATTAAAAATATACAAACTCTAAAGCTACAGCCTGCAAGCTTTGAGTCTTCCATATCACAGAACTCCGTAATTTGATTGTTCTCTAATAGTTTAAGCTGAATAAAACAGAACATCTGGGTGTTTTTTTTCCATGTACAATTGTATGTTTAGTGCAGTTATTTTTTATTGCTGTGGCAGACGATCATACTGTATTAGGCTAAATCAGCAGTTGGGACAAAATTTCTCATCCCAAATAGGAATTAAATGTGAATGGAATAAGATTTTTATTAAGCCATTTGAACTGTTAGATCTAGGTCTGTACATGCAAAGGTGATCGTGTCCAGGCTGGTGACTTTATGTTTCAGACCTTTCACTATCACATTTATTATGTATTCAGTAAAAAATGTTTGATGACTAACTAAACTAATTACCAGATAATGATGTAACAAACCCTCAAGGTCCAATTAGATATCACTTTAGAAGAGAGAAATGTAACATTTGCATTCAGTGATGAAACAAGGAGCCAATGAACTTCTTTTTCCTCCTTGTCTTGAGATGCTAATGTGAACTTGAAGAGAAAAAAGCCAACCCTGAACCTGTAATTATCATCCTCCTCATGGAGGACAGAAAGCACATGCTGTTCCGTCAAAGTAGAATAATGACAACCATTAAGATACACATTAGTTCAAAATTAGCACAGCAATCTATAAAATCAATTATGACTCCTTTTCTATGTTTGATTATTTACCAATAATTACTGTTATATGACTGTCTTGACTCATACATTGAGAGGTGTTTGCTCATGCCTGCGCTGGCTGAAATAGAGTTGCTGTGGCTCAAACTCGTGTAAAATAAGGTTCATAATCTCAACCCAGTTGATGTTTAATCCCTTAAAACACACACACACACACACACACACACACGCACACACAGTCAGGCAGCGGTGGCCTTTTGGTAAGGGACTAGTCCCCAGGATCAGAAGATATTGGGCCTAAATTCCAGACTCAGGCTGCCCTATGGGGTGATATCGTCCCCATCACTGCTCCCCGGGCGCTTTAAATAGCTGCACCCTGTGTGTGTACGGGTGAAATCCAGTTTCATTGTGGTTCACTGTGTGCCATGCTGTGTTTCACACTAACAAATAGTCACTTTCACTTCAAAAAACAAAGGGATAGCCCTATAAATTACACAATAAATACTGTACATGAACAAACTGGGACAGAAATTATTCCAGTTTATCCACATTCACAGGCAGCATTGAGCAACTTTCATTTGATAACTGAAAGCACAATAGCACATGGAAACCTTCAACTCCACATTCTGAATCCATTTACTGTACTCGTATGTACATGCACATTAATGCTGGTAAAGGATGCCACATAATTACTGAGAGAACCAGGATCTTTTCAACAAACTGAATGATTCCTGGTCTATCGCTATCCTCTTCTGGAAAAAAAAAATGCGGTCCCAGTTCTGAAAGCTTTGTCAGTAATGTTATCAAACTGCATGTTACAAACCAGCTTTGGGTGGACTTAGGAGGAAAGGATTGCTATATTATCAGTGTTGGAACAAAACATTACCTTTACAGAACAAAAATAAATTTCCCTAAATTATAATTGAAAAAATGCAGAATATTATTTATTGTAACACCTGTTGGTTTAATACTTAAATGTTATTTAACAAATACTAATAAGGAAAATGCATTAAGATGCATATTACATGTTTTTAACACATTAACAAATGCACTTTGAAAAGTCAACAGACAGGAATTTTTATATCTTTTTAAAAGAGAATTAAAAATATGCTTTTAATTTATATATATATATATATATATATATATATATATATATATATATATATATATATATATATATATAATGCAAAGGGATTTCATTCTGAGTCACTGTTGCAATTTCATAAAATATTCACACATTTTCACACCATGTAAGTAAATAACAACTGAAAAATAAGAGGGGATGCAAGAGGGATTCAAAAAGACAGCCAATATATTCCAATTCCATATATCATTATTTTCCACTATTGGCCTGTGATAGGACTTGTATATCATCATTCATGGTGATAGCATCATCTAAACAAACTAAACTGCAAGTGCTCCCATCTTGGTCTAAAACTGTACTGAGCAGACAAAAATAAACAGCTTTTGCTGCATCCTACCTGAAAAAACACAGATAGTTCTGTCAAGTTGAATGTTGCCTCAACCTATGTTCAAAGACATACCTTTCAGAAAGTTTCACAGCTTTCTTTACATTTGGGAGAAAAACTAGTGATTGCTTGGACAGTTTTGTTCAGTATTCTGTTAATCACCAACAGTCAGCAGCACCAGCCACCACAAAGAACAAAGTTTAGCTTAAAACATCAAGGATAAGGAAAAATGATAATGTACTACTTAGCAAGCATTTCAAGACGGATTTGACATTCCCAGCTCAGTGAGCATGAACTCAACAAATACAAAACAGATGTAGGGTTGGGGGCGATATTCTTGGCCCAGAGAGACTGAATTGTGTGGAATGGACCTGTTTGCCCTTCAGTCACTCTCTGTAGCACTGGTTGCTTTTTTTTTTTTGACCCACAGATTGCTCTCCTGAAAGTCACACTGATAACAATGCTCTAGCCTGCAGCTTGTGAGGCACATTAGGCCTTCACCTTAGTGAATATCCACAAACACCCTTTTCGCAGACATTTCTACTGGGATAAATACAGCTCCATCCATTTAATTACAGTCCTCAAAGGGCCGCTGTTGATCCTGTGAGCTAGCCTCTCTCATGAATTAATGATGGCTCTCCCTCCTCTTGTTATATAGGCAGCATCAGGGGAATTGCTGTTCCGAGTCAATTTGGGACTTCTATTGTGAACCAGGGGTGAGTGTGTTTACAGTCTTAGCTGGATGTGTCTTGGTAAGCAAACGTTTGTTGTGGCCAACTTATGCCACCTTGTCAGATGTGCCTTGTGACATTGCAGACATTGATGGATTTTTCCTCACAGTGTGACCTACCATCAGATGTTTTTCCACATCAATAAGAACTGTTTGAGAATTCTGCTTGTAAGCCACAAAATATCCCCATTAGACTCAAATGAACCACGTGAATTTTGTGGGACGCACTAATGCATCTGTGCCCAGAGGATAACACTTCATAAAAAGACAGATAAGACTGATATGTCTTGATGAGTTTGATGAGTTGTGATTAAGATATCAGAAAATCCAGACTACACTTCCTACAAAGCCAATATTTAGTTCTACTAACTAACAATGTCAAACAGGATTGCTAAAAATCTGCTACACTGGAGTGGGAGTGATACACTTCCTCCAAAGGCTGAATTCTATTTCTGCAAAAATGCATGTTAACATATCAAAATGCACAGAAGATGCTAAGTGTAGTCGACAAAGGTCTGAAGAGGTCTTCCACACCTCCAAAATCTTGGCTACATGTCAGGGGCATCTTGGGATTGGTTTTTGGAGGATGTTGACTCCCAGGCATAAGCGATAGAACATTACAAGCACGTATATGAGCCAAACTCCAGAAGGCTAAAGTTGATCAGCCACAGCCTGAAGTTATGGGAAAGCGCAGTGGAAGCTAGGTTAAGAAAAGAGGTGTTGATTAGTGAGCAGCAGTATGATTTTATGCTGAGAAAGAGCACTGCAGATGCCATGTTTGCTCTGAGGGTGTTGATGGAGAAGTATAGTATAGTGAAAGAGAAAGATGCAGAGGACTGAAAGAAAGGGAAACATAAGATCTGGTGTGGTGACCCTTAAATGGGAGCAGCCAAAAGAAGAAGAAGAAGAAGAAGAAGAAGAAGAAGAAGAAGAAGAAGAAGAAGAAGAAGAAGAAGAAGAAGAAGAAGATGATGATGTTGATGATGCCAAACTCCAGTTATTAAAAAAAAATCAAAGTATTCATTTTGTAAAGAAATGAAAATAGCTAGACTTTTCTATAAGGTCTGTTTTCTATAAGGTCTTTTCTTGAAAAAAAAAATTTATAAATGTTGGTGTGTCAATAAATTTTTTTTTTTCTAAGTTCAGCCATGTGTCACAATGTGTGCTCCTTTAGCTACCCTGACTACCTCTTTACCCCTTTACCTGACTACCTCTTTACCTATTGATAATGACATTTTGCACCCTTATGTCTTCTTCAGTTCAACTAACCTCTCCATGCCCATGTGTAACATTATACTCTACAGTCATGCAAAAAAGTTAGAACACCCTATGAAACACACCCTATGTGTGTTTTTGTAACGTTCTTGGACATATGGATAATTAATCTCAATTTTAACAATAGTTGGGAGATTCAGCTAATATAACTAAACAATTAATTCTGAAGAAAAGATTTTTCTAAATCTTCTATAAAATGTAATTCAACAAAAATACATTTGGACACCCCCACCTTAATCTCCCCAATTAATGGCTCAAATCTCACAAGGTGTAGCACATTAGGTACACATGATTAGAACATCAGGTTGACCTGATTTATACCTCAGACATTTAGTTTGATGCCCCTGACTGTTGAGGTGAGAGTGAACACGTTGGTGAGATCAAAAGAGCCTATTGAGGCCTTCTGAAAGTAGATTGTAGCAGCTTAAGTCTGGTAAGTTCTCAAAGGAATTTGCAATCAGCCATTTCACAGTCTGGAAAATAGTCTACAAGTGGAGGACTTCCAAAACAACTGCCAACATGCCCAGGTCTGGTTGTCCAAGCAAGTTCAACCTGACAGCAAGATGCTAAAAGACTGCAAGATGCTAAATGAAGTCCAAAAACCCTAAAATGTCACCACAGGATCTACAGCAGGCTCTTGCTACTGTTGTGATGTGAAAGCTCATGTCTCTGCAATCAGAAAGGAGGACGTGTCTTGGTTTGGGGATGCTTTGCTGAAGCAGGATCTGGCCAGCTCCTTAGCATAGAATCCAT
The DNA here is from genome assembly GCA_017165825.1 of Hepsetus odoe. Classification (NCBI taxonomy): domain Eukaryota; kingdom Metazoa; phylum Chordata; class Actinopteri; order Characiformes; family Hepsetidae; genus Hepsetus; species Hepsetus odoe. The sequence continues at coordinate 22,031,633 of CM029375.1, read as the reverse complement.
TATGAATTCTACTGTGCATCAGGAGGTGCTTGGGGAACATGTGAGACCATCTGTACAAACATTAAAGCTGAAGTGGAACCGGACCCAGCAACACGACAATGACCCAAAACATACGAGTAACAAGTACTGACTGAAAACTACGAAATGGAGAGTCCTGGAGTGGCTGAGTCAAAGCCCAGATCTTAATCCCACTCAGATGCCGTGGGGTGACTTGAAACAGGCTGTACATGAAAGAAACCCCTCAAACATCTCACAGCTTAAAGAATTCTGCATTTAGGAGTGCGGCAAATTTTCCTCAGACCGATGTCAGAGACTGGTAGATGCTTCAAGAAGCAATAACTGTGGTTATTTCTGCCAAAGGGGGAACACTAGCTGTTATGGGGTAGGGTGTCCTAACTATTTCCTCAGTTAGAATACACATTTTTGTTGATATCTTTTGTTTAATGAGTAAATCAAGGTTAATTGTTGTTGTTTACCTGCTATTAAATCACTTTCTTTTCCAGAGATAAATAAAAACAAGATTAGACATATGTGAACATTTCTTCATAACAAATTTTTTCACATGACTGTATAAGCAGCATTTTCAAAATGGCACATGTATATAGGAGGAAGCACATGCAAGCCTTTCTCCTTGGTGCCTCTGTGTGATACATAGCTGGTGGGGTTTTATCTTCAGGTTGAAGAGATTTTTTTTGTTCATGCATATTGTGAATTAAAAGTTCTGAAAGCCCAAGAAAGTAATCTTTTTAATATTGCTATATTGGGAATATCAAAATATTTCACAATAATATGAGCACGTTTTTTTACTCCACTCATATTTATAATTCCCTTTACTTATTAAGTATCCAACAGGGTACCATCTCTTTTCATTACCTAAACAGATTCAAATGCTCATTATCACTGACATCATGTACAAATACATTTAGGCTAGTGAAGTACTCATTCCAAAACAAAAAGATGATCACTGATCGAAACTTTTCTCGCATCACCTCACTGATCTGTGACAGTGTAGTAGATTGACAACAGGGTTGGCAAACAAAACAATTACCTTCACTTTTACACTTCAGCACAGTGCTTGCTTGTGGGATTGCATCTAACTGTTTATTTAAGCATGAGATGCAAAGCTAAGGATTGAAATGCAATCTTATCCCACTTCTCAAATAACGCTGAGAAGCATGCAGGTTCTTTTACTGGGGCTTATTTTATAAAGGCTGCACCATTCGCAAAAATCAAAGTAATAAATAACCTTTCCAGTTTCTATAGGGAACCACACAACACAGTAAACTGAATGCATGCCAATAAGACCTCAGTGATCTCACGCAGCACACTATTACAAGGCATCAGCAAGTGACTTATTTCTGCTACAGTGATAGAGTTTTTCATTTAGGGTGAAGGTTTGAATGAGTATCTTAAGAAACATGATCTAAGCACAGTTTTTGGCTCTTACCTTATTTTATGTAAAGTCATTCCATCCATTCATCTTAACTGCTTATCCTGACTAGGGTCGCTGGGGTACTGAAGCCTATCTTTGCCTTTGCATGGAGAAAAGTGAAGAAACACACTGCAGATACCAGTCTATTAAAGACACTGTGTCATGGACAAATACATGCATGCACAGTCACACCTTTGGACGACTTTAACATCTCCAATTCACCTGACATGCATGTCTTTGGAATATGGGAATGAGCTGGAGCACCCTTAGGAAACCCACGCAGATGCCAGGAGACTCCAAACTCCACAGAAAGGCCATCCTGGCAGGAAAATATTGCAGTGAATGAAAGTCTAGGGATAATGTATTAAAATCATTTCAGAACTTTTTTTCAGAGATAATAATGACAGTTTCTGATTTTCACAGGTTTCCATTGCAGATTTAACAAATGTGCTCAATTTTAGCATCTGACATCTGAGCTAAAAGAAATGAAGACAAGTGATTTGTGGGGTATTCAATTTTAAACTTCAGCATTTATTGCACGTTCAGCTTAAACCATGAAAACAGAATCGCAGTACTGTTCTAGGATCAGAACTTATTTTTGATGACCTTCCTGACAGGAACACATTGTAGATCAGCACTCGTACTCTGGGATGTCTCATGAATACAGACCCTGACCTTAAATCAAGTTTCTCGCTCTTGAGTAGTCAGTGTTGATTGTTTTGCTGAGCTCACCAGGAGACCACTGGAGTGTAATGTTCTAAGCTCACTGAGCTCACATTAAGTTCCCAGCGTTAAACAAACCCCAACAGTGTTAAATGGATACCCGCAGGGTTCATTTGAGTCCACTTATGTCAGAATGGGCTCATTCAAACTGTGTGGGAGTTCATTTAACCTCTCGGTAATTTCCTGTCTGTTGGCTGTTTCATACACAAAAATTACAAATCGGCTCGTTTAGTTTACTTTTCCAATTGACCTATTTATTCAGAAATGCAATAGACATAAAAGTTTTACTTTCGCATTACATATTTGACAGCACAGACAGCACAAAACATTACCCTCCAGTTATTTACCACGCTACTCATATCCTATAACACACCAGCTGATGAAGTGAGGCTCTTGTTGAAAGAAGGAATGTCATCTGAATCTAAATATGTGTCTAAGTGTAAGGGGAATCTTAAGAGACACTTTCCATCAGTTGGGTATAGCTTGGTGTTGAGTGCAGCAGTGTGCAGGAGAGGATGAAGGATTAATTAGAAATGCCATCTCTAATGTCTCCACAGCATTTTCATAATTATGCACTTGCATATTTGTCAGACCTCATTCTCGCTCCACAGCTTCAGCTCAGTTTAGACATCTACAGGGGAGCTGCGCTGAATAAAGGGGCTGAGGGATTCTCCATCTCTTTCACAGCACATTTCACAGTATCAGGACAGCCTTAGGGCATGATATTGAAAATGGCAGACAAGTAAAGCTCTTATGGAGCACTGAGAGCAAACCTGAGCCTAAAACAGAGCGTGTTTGACTTGGTGTGAAATGTGATGACTTTCCCCTCGGCTCATTCAAGTTCCAGAGTGTTTCGGGCTTCGGGGCAGATTCCTCAATGCCTTGTTGACTGTCCTTTGAGTTCAATGGAGTGATCATCTTTCTCCACAGTTATATGATGCTTTAGCCCAGCCAACAGGGTGTAAATTCACTTGTTCCTGCTGTCAGTTTTACTTTGGTCACCAAGGCATGCTATAAAAGAAGCTTATAATGTATACGTCAAACATGCCCGGGAGCCTGAACAAATTAAAAACCGATACTGCACACAAATCTTCCATTTCAGCACCGAACGATTATACTGTAAGTTGAACCCCCAGTTTATAGCGCTTGGAATATTAAAGAAATATACACTTGGAATTTCATGTTGGGACCAGTTGTCAGTATTACTGCTTGGTTTGGAAATTTATGCCATTTTCTTGCTTGGCCATATCTGTGCATTATCAGGCAAGTAGCTATGTTTAGCATCACCATGTGCTTGTGTGTGTTCCTTGTTCCAACATTTTTTCTTAATGTTCCTTGCTCCACTCCACCTGATCACTATTATTACCATAATTGTCCCCCCTTGCACTCCTCCAATAGCCTGTCTCTGTTGTTTATTGCTCTGTTTATTTCTGTCCTGTGACTGCACTTGTTCTTTTTCAGAGTGAGACTGTTTTTAGCCTAATTTGTGTGCTTTTGCTGTCCGTTTCTAACTTGTTGCCCTGTTTTGTGCCTGAAGATTTGATTTTTTTTTTTTTTTGTTTTGTCGACTGCTGGTTTGGGCCTGTTTTTTTTTTCTGCTACCCAACTTGGATTTTCCCTTAATAAACTTTGCTTCACTTCACTGAGTGTGATTAGGTCTTGACCTGAAGACCTTAACAGCAGTTACCTGTGCAGTAGTCACATGACTGCATCCCTTGTCAAGAATAGCAAACAGCAACAGATATCTCCTGTACTAAAAATGAAATCTACTGCTGTGAATTTTATACTGTTCTGTAACACTATGGTCTAAACTCTAGACTCCAAAAGATGTATAAGAAAGAGGAGCACAACCTACATATTTTGGTTTCACAGATGATTTCAAAACCATCTGAGCTACATCGTTTCTAAACAAACATCCTTAGACCTACTAGTCGTGCACTAAAAGTGGGGGAAGAAAAATGTTACATGGGTGGGAGAAATTGTAACAAACAAAGGGTTAATCGTTGCCCTTGCCAGAAAAAAAGCCTGTTTAATAAAATAATTAATTAAAACGATTGGATAATGTTTATTAATCTATCAGAAATATCCACACATCAGTTCCTCAGAAAACATCTAATCCTTCCTTGTTGGAAAGATAAACATAAGGCACAGTAACATAAGTGAAAGTGACAATTTGCCATTGTGAACAGTGAGTAGTAATGGGGACATCACCTTGCTCAGAAGAGTCTGGAGTCACTTCAGAGTAGGAATTTTAGATTAGTGACAGCTGCCAAGACTTTGCCAAAACTGCACAAGGGGGACTTATAGGGCACTTGTGATTTCCTTTGAATGCTAATATGAGAAACTGGACATCCTACAGCCTTGCAGTCTCAAGCAAACACAAATGGAGGCTACATGACTGCAGTTGTGACCTGCTGAACTTGTTCAACCTGATTGTTTAGTGAAAAGACCCTTAAAATGATTGTCCCCTGGGTATGACTGTGTGTTGACATTGAATTGGACTGAAAAGCTTTTGTGACCAGCAAATGCTGGTTATAATATTAGATGGGTAGGCTGATCTATCAGTCACTAATAGCTTATGACAGCTATTAATAGCTCACACATTGATGCAGCCCCTTCTCGGTTAAAGCACTGAAACTATGAAATGGGCTTTAAAGCTTGTCACTGGTCATACATCAATGTTGTTTTTTTAGCTACTGAAAGCTAAAAGAAATATTCTCTGTATTTTCATTGTATAACTATTGCACATCAGCAACTGCACCTTTTGTCACTTATGGCTTAGACTGACTATGATTAATTGTAACTGAAGCAAATTAGATTGTGTAACATAAAGAATATCTATAAAGTTAAAAATATCTTGCCTGAACACCTATTACGAGCACTTCATCAGTTGATAACTAGCTGCTAAATTAACATGTTTACATCGGTACTCTCTAATATAACTAACAGAAAAATAATCTAATGAAAGAATCTCTGCATTCTAATTACCACTTTCACATGGCACTCATAATATGCCTGTTTAACTCCGTAAAAATAAAATGAAAACATTCAAATGCATGTGCATATGCTGTATTTTACTGAAATGTTGTGGATAGCAAAGACTGAACCTTATTTTAATTTAGATTTTCTTTGCAATGAAAGTGAGCGAGACCAAACTAGTGACCCTGGTCGTGATACATTATGTGATAACAGTAAATAAATTGAAGAGGCATGTGAAAAGTCAACACACTTCCAATATGAACAGTATTCTCAGCAATATTGGCTTTATGGATAATGAAGGGCATTGTCCTTATTTACTCTAAAATCACTGCCTCAGAGAGCACTAGGCATTTAGAAGTGAGCTCTTCTTAATGAACATTTTCTGCCCTAAAAACATTTTCTCAGTTCTGCTGAAACATTCCAGGTTCATACTTTAAGACTGTTGATTTCACTTTTCAGCAAAATCAAATTACATGATTTACATAAAGTAAAGTGAAAGTGATTATTTTTGTCATTGTGAAGCAAAGCACAGAACACACAACAAAATTCAAGCCCTGCGTTTCATCCATACACACCATGAAGCATTTAAAATCCCCAGGTAGCAGTGATAAGGACAGTACCTTGGTCTAGGGTAACTCAGTGCAACCTACAGGACTGGGATTCCAACCTATGACCTTCCTATCCTGAGGCTAACTTCCTTACCTCTACACCACTGCTGGCCAAGTATTAACACAGCTGTGATAAAAGTTTCTAAACCACACAGATGAAAATGATTTGTGATTCAATCTTATAGTAATGAGCATCTCCACCTGTTTATAATTTGATTTTTTGAAGGCTATGCATTTAAGTTATAGCTTGTGGTATATTTAAAACAAAAGACTAGAACACTGAGGAAGTGTGTCAGATTAAATATTGAGCTGTAAAGTATATTCAACTTTCTTATTCCAAAATTTGCATAAGGTGGTAACTAGCTTGACTTGCAGCTTACTGTAGATGATGTCAGCAATGGCAACAATTTGGTTAGTGGATTCTACTTAAGTTACTTGACTACTACTAATGTAGTTACTACACTGGACCACTAAAGGTGTGCAACATACATTAATTCGCAAAGGTTTTTAGCCACTCCTCCTTTTGTTAACTCACTTTTTTGGAATAACTTTTTTTTTATCAAACTGCCTTATCTGTAGCATATTGCACAGAAGAATTTGAAATTGATATAAACTTTCTGTTACAGGCTGTAAAGTGCATAAAGACACAAGGTGCCTACAGAAAGGGATTCCAACCACTCAGGGTTCAGAATCACCTGTGAACTAAACAACAGCCTGATCATATGGAATCTTCTCCACCTGTTGCTTCACTGCTTCATATTTTAGTTTAAATGGCTTTGTTCTGCTGGGATTATTCATATGTAGGTCACTGTGAAACTGGCCAGGTACAGGGACCAAACTGAAAATGTCAATCAGGAAGCCTAAGGAACCATTCTAATAAAACATCTTTGGTTTCTTTGGAAGCAAAATATGAAGAAATGAGGGTTGGCTCAAGGCTTGCAAGACTTACATATATGGATCTAAACATAGTTTTATATATAGAATCAGTCTGAACCTGAATTACTGTAGAACCTCAATTAGTGTAGGACTGCAGAGAAAAGTTTTAAGAAAGCATTCAAAATAGTAGGTGAGACTTGAATATTAACAAATGAAGGAGATATGAACCCAAAAGCAGTTTTCTAAATATTTCTGCCTGCACAAACTGAGCAATGAAAACCAGAGGACCTTGGTCAGTGGATAATGAAGAACCCAATGGTCTTAATTAATTAGTTGATGAGTTCATTGTTGGTGATGGAGGAACTTTACAACTATAAAGGACTGATTGATAGAGTGCTCAGACAGAACCCATTCTTCACTACAAAACATTCTTCACTTCTTTGGTGCCCAAATCCTCAAATAGCTCTAAGACTATTAAATGTACGATTAGGCCATAACTTCTAACGGTGCGTGGAGAACCCAGGCAACAAGAATCACCATCACTTCAGTGAAAGGTGGAAGCATCATCATGTGGTGAACTGCTGTGCAACATGGACTGAGTCTCCAGCCAGGAAAGAGGGAAAGATGCAGACTGAAACAGAGCAATCCTGAGAGAAAATGGTTTCTGTAATGCTCAGGACTTCAGGTTGAGGTGAAGGTCTACTTTTCAACAAGACTACTATCACAGTAGTGGTTTCAGCAAATTCTGAGGATCCTGGAGTAGCTCAGCCAGAGTCCTAACTTGAATCCAATAAAGCATTTCTGGTAGGAGCTGGAAATTGTTTTTTCACCAGAGCATCCCATTCTACCTTGTTGAGCTTAAATGATTCTGCAAAGGAAAGGAAAGAAACCTCCAAAAGTAGTCATCCTGAGAAGACTTAAGGCTGTAATTTCTAGCAATTATATTTTTACAAAGAATGGTATGTTTAAACTTTTTTCTATTTGTAATACATTTACAAAACCAGTTTATTTCATTGTGTAACATTTTGTGAAGACTGAAAAGACAAAAAATCTAATCCATTTTAAGATGAGTTTGAAACAGAGTAAAATATGGAAAAGCTTTTAAAAGGTTCTCAGGCTTGTACCAAATTTACACTTTTCATTCATGGTTTCCTAGGATAGTGGTTCTCAAACTGTTCAGTTCAAGGACTCCTGTGAAGCCCATATTGTGCTCCATCCAACAGATAGTGATGGAAAAAATGAGTTTTGTCTGAAAGAGCCAGATTTAAGCAGCACTATTTTAGGCAAATAGCTCTGGATCTGTGATACCACATAAGAAAACATCTTCCTTGCACCTTATTGTTTGGATTCTATGCAGCGTGAAAATATTTATGCATTTTTCACTTCCTTTTAAGGAGTGCTGTAAGATTTTTCATCTAACTTGACTTTGCCAGAAACTTCTGAATTCATCTGAAATCTCCACAGACTTAGTAAAGAGTAAATATCCTCAAAACCACTGGTCATGAAAATCAAACAATTTCCCTTCAAAACCGTGTATTTGAAATCAGCTTGAAAATGTTGATGTTTTGGAAAATTTGCAAGTTTTTGCATTTAATTTCACATCCTTCAAAAGCAGAGCGCTCTACAGAGGCATAAAGAATAAGCTTCTAGACAGAACAAACAGTGCTGACCACTGAGGATAAGGCTGCTGTTCATCATCATAATGAAGACTTGAATTGGCCCATCTTATTCTCTTATGGAGAACTGAAGTGTCACATTGAGATCTGTCATAATCACTCACGTTGCTCAAAAGGAGACAGGCCATTCAACGCCATTTTCTTACAGTCCTCCACCACCCATTCAGCTGTACACTTTGACAACACCAGCCTGACAGGAGCATGATTACACAAGCTCAGACTTTTTTTTTTTCTTTTCACATATGCGACTTTCCCAACCCAATGAATAGCAAAATTGGAAAAGGAGGTGTTTCACTGTGTCTTTTCTTTATTTAGATGTGGTTATTTTCCTAAGGACATGGATGGAACAAGCAAAGAATGAACAGAGAAATTCACTTCCACTGAAAGATACTAAAAATCTTGATAATCATGTGCACTCTGTCTTGTGGATCACTCTTGCTTGAAGTTTTAAAGGTTCCATAGCAAAATTATGTTGAACAACACATTATTGTTTTTACCCAGCTGTTATCACAAAGAATTCAGTACCATATTAGTAATATTAAAATCTATCAATCTTTAATGCCCTCCTATGAGATAATTAATGCCAAACCATGGGCAGTTATACATTTCAGCCTACTCTCCCCTTATATTTGATGCTGTATAACTTTTAATTAACGCAGGCCCAATCATTGATAACAAAATAATGATCCCAAAATGAACAGAGCTGTATGTTCAGTTTAACCTTTCAGACATCCATCTCTCTTAGCATTGACAGGAAAAGCCATGGAACCATTTCCAGCATCTAAGTAGCAACAATAGCTACAGAAATACCATTTGTCTTACTTAGTGAGGAAGATGGGGACTAGTGTTTAATTTACCAGTCTGTGGATTAAAACTGGTTCACCTTGTCAATGGCATCTTCATTACTGAAAAAAGGGAATTATTTGAGTTTAGTTTAATCCTTTGGGGGAAAAAAATGCCTTTGGTTAATGTCCACTTCATAGAAATTTTTGCTCAGATAACTTCATGATAATGTCTCTTTCTAATCCTTTTATTTTCACAAAACAAAAAACTTTTTCATTTTTTTTTCTAGTTGCTTAACATACAACGTATTTTTTTAGATGTCCAATGCATTATCCCTTGTAGCCTTTACTGACCTTAACACATTGTAGCTTAAACAAGAGTTTTGTTTTTCTTATTTTCTAATACTGTTCACACAGTCTTATCCTTTGAGAATGATATAGATCAAGGCAGAAATATTAAATTGTCTGCATTCACAAAAAATCTTTTTTCTTTGCCTGTAATCCTGCCACAGGTTAGGAACAGATCTTGTAGTGAAGAACATGATCATTTAATAATGTATTCCAGGCTGATCAGATGGCAGGAGGTGGTCCCACTCAAGACCAAAATTAATAAATTGATAAAGAGTGTTAGTGAAACATTGTAAATGATTCATAATTTTTATTCAGACAAATGCACTTGTTTTCCCAACACAAAACAACATAAAATATTTAAAAACTGCTGAATTATTTTAAAACCCTTTTCAACTCCAGTTACAAGACAACAGTGAAATGTGTACATTCATGATGACTCTGAGCACAAATGGTTGAAGAGCTTCCCAGCTTACCATCCAATCAGCAATCATAAAAGTATCATCAAACGGCACAAATGCTTTTTTTGTATAAAAAATGACCATGTTTCTGTACTGAACCTGTGTATATTGTAACTGGTCAATATTAAATTATCATCCATTGAAGTCAGCATGAAAGGTTTGCTTTTCAGTATTTCTCTTTATCCATTTTTCATGGCACATTCACATAATGTGCAGGGTTGTTGATTAAAAAAAAATATATTAATAATGAAATAAAGTAAATAAAAATGAAACTAAACAAAAAGAAAGATGAAACAAAAGAAGCCATCAGTTTTTCAGGCAGGCAAGGTTAATATAGACTAGAAGTGAGACATGACAAAGGCTTTCAAGCATGTAGTATTTTTAGAATCTTGAGAAATAAATCTACCTTCCTTAAAACAAAAGCTCTCCTAATTGGAAGAAGAAGTGGATTTTTTTTAAGTGTAGATGTGCACAATCGCAATCAAGGAGATAATCATATGCTTCAGCCAGAGATAAATCTACATTGGATGACTGCAAATCTTTATGACAGGGAACTGCTCAAAAGGGAAAATTGTGCTATTGAGTTCTAGTGGTGCAATCAGGAGACCATAAAACACATTTCTGATAGTCTATGACATCAGACTAAGATGCAGCAGTAGAAATCTTTCTTTCTTTATCTGTCCCTGGCTCAAGTAATTAAACCTGTGATCACAGCTTTATGGTCACAAGTGCACATATTCAGGTGCACAGATCTATTGCAGTAGAATTTATTACTTATAAAAGCTGTACATTTGGAAAAAAAAAAGAAAGAACATTCAACAACATGCTTTGAACATAATCACTAACGTAAATGCACTTACTTTATAATATCCTGACGTACAGCGTATAGCTCTCTTTGTTAAGATAAAAGTAAATGGTCATTTTTTTATATATAGTTAATGAAAAGGCCTATGATTTTTGGTACAAATGGTCTGGATATCTAATGTTTTATATCAGTCTTAAAAGTTTCAGGTTTTCCCAGAGTAATCCATATAAGGTAAGGTGATGCTAATTCATGCAATCTCATGAAAATGTAACAGAAAGTGGAGATATCATAGTAGGGAGTATAGTCGAGTGATCCTGCTGGAATGAAAGGTATGTAATATGGGTGTTGTTAGTCTAGTGGTAGGGTACTTGCCTATGAACCAATGGCTCAAGAGGTCCCAGGTTCGAATCCCATCTCTGGCACTACCACCACTGGGTCCCTGAGCAAGACCCTTAACCCTGAGTGTCTCCAGGGGGGCTGTCCCTGTAATTAGGACATGAAAGTCACTCTGGATAAGAGCTTCTGCTAAATGCTGTAAATGTAAATGTAAATATGAGCAGCCATGAGATATGTAACTGTACTCCAACAAGGTGGTGTAAACTGTAAAGAGAAGTGGCCCTAGATGATAAAACACAGACATGTGTTCTTGCCGTGTAACTTTGAAAAAATCCACAGTGAGGTAAGAGTCAAATCAAGAATATGATTTGCCTTCATTTCAGAAAATAAGAAGATACTGACGCTATGGCTTACTGCGTAAAAATCGAATAGAGAACTGTATAAACTAGTCTTCAATACCCATTTAACCCAATTTCTGCTAAGTACCTTCTGTTCACCTTGGATCCATACAGAAACATTGCAAAAGGAAAACCTTGGTACCTCCACTTTCAGTCCCTGTCAGTCTCTGCAATGAAAAATATGTAATATTTTTTCTCTTTAAAAAGTTTTTAAATTAATAGTTGAGAATTTTAACTTGTCATAATCTGAATAGAGCTGGCAGAATGCGTGACACTAAACCTGATACTCTCCCCTCTCGGACTGAATGAGGTCTGCTGTCCCTTTGTGTCTTTTGCTTTCCATCCGTTCAACAAATTTATTTATTTGCATTTTCTACCTAATTTGCATTGGTGAAAATTGATCGTTTGTAATAAAAGTCAAGTCAAGTCAAGTCAAGTAGGATTTTATTGTCATTTCAGCCATATACACAGTACACAGTGAAACGAAATAACGTTCCTCCAGGACCCTGGTGCTACACACAAGACAAGACACAACACAAGACAAGACACAAGACAACATAAGACACAACACAACACGGGGCAACAAGTGCAGACAAGACAGACAACAACAGACGGCACGACAGACAGTACATTCATCCGTGGAGGGCTGCAGTGTTGTGAAACAAAGCAGCCCAGGTAGATTATGTGTAGCAGTGTGGTGGAGCAGTGTTATTGAATTTAAAGTGCAAGAGTGCATCATGACATAAATAAATAAATAAATGCAGGATGAAAGATAAAAGAAATTAGAAGAAAATGGAAAAGTTATTTTTATTTACAGATGTATCCCACAACTTACAGGGTGTTTCTCGCTCTTCGGCCTGTGACTACTGGGATAGGCTCTGGCTTCCTCTAGTTGAGATAAGTGGCTTGGGTGAATGGGTAAATGGGTGAATGGAAGGAAGGCCAGACAGATGGATGGATAAATGGTCTTACTGATAGATGTTATGTTGGAAATATGTCATGAAATATGGAACGCATGGAAACATATTCATGCTTCATAATGTGTTATACATATTAACATAACTAACATAACCAAACATTTATTATAACAATGTAAAGAGCAATAAGGTGATCCCAGACATTGTAAGGTGTGAGATATGCATTATAACAAACTAAAATACATTCACAATGCATTAATAATACAGGATTCATTGACTACTTAAATAATTTAAATAAACTGAGAAGTCAGGACTTTACACTGACACATTCAATGCTGCAATGCTGTTTGGCTAAAGACCACATTCACCTCAGAGACATCATGTGTGCAGTGGGAGACTAGGAAACAGAAACAAGTGAAAAGCAAAACATAGACAAATCAAGAATTAGAATTGTAAATTGTAACAGTGATTTCTTTAATGCAGACCTGAGATGAGAGATCGAGCACTTTCATCTTTCAGCCAAACAAATACAGAAATTACAATTACCAGCTTGTGTGACACACAAAGCGCTGCTGATTGTTGTCAGCTGTGGTTCTGCCCCTACCCCTCCTGCCTGGAGGGGAATTGTATTGGCTACTGCTATTGGACACTACCCAGATGTAAACAGCGAATGTTTTTTATATCGCTTCTATTCTGATAATACCTCGAAAACTGAAAATGTATAGGAAAAATGTTCATAACGTCTATGTAAATGAACAATTCAGAAATAAGTTAACTTTCAAATGTGTGCAACTATGAAAAGATGTTATGTGATGTTTATATGACAGCAACATTATGCCTCCAGTTCGTGAATACCTGGGTGGCTTCAGCGTGAGGCACGTACCTGCAGATTCCCTGTGGGAGCCTTTTGAAGCACACAAAACTGTTTTAAACATTTTCCTGCAATCCATATGCTCAGTAAGAGCACCTAATAATAGTGTGATTAAGAGATTTTGGGGGATAGAATAACAGCGTCTGGTATAGCAAAAGGTTGTTCTTCCCATCTGCTGGATTTATAGGTTTATTTCAAGGATTAAGGTGGGTTCAAAAATCTGTAAAAGTTTTTTTTTTCTTTTTTTTTTTTTTCAGGGAAGAGGAGCTTGAATGATTAATTGGACTTAATGGGTGCCGGTAATGATCTCAATTTAATGCAATCATTTTCGTTTTACAGGATATTTTCGTTTCATTAAACTGTAATGGGCAAGGCTCTGTGAGAATAAATGAATAAACTCTTTTTTCACTGCTTCATATATTAAATGAACACACATTCAGAATTATCCACATATTAGCATAGAATGACTGCCACTTTCACATGGGCTATTGGTGCCGTCTGCTAAATCAAAGCCAGCGAGTGATCCCTCCTTTAGAATATCTATTCATCAAAAAGATTACATTACTTACTTAAAAAGATTTGATAGCTATTCCTAAGCATAACGTTAAGTATCACTTGCTGGAGTTTTGATTCTAAACTAATTAGCTTTTTTACCTTAACTACCCCTCACAGACTGCGACCTTTGTCTTTCTTTCTGACTTGAAGTGCTAATAATGGCAAATTGCCTTGTTCATTGAACAGAAGTCTAAAATTTATTATGTCTTTACCTGCTTTTTAATGCAGTTAGAAGTGCTGGATAACTTACAAGAGCCATTGTACAATACACTATGTCTGCTATGTGTTGTGTATATATATATATTTATATATATATATATATCCTAGAATGCAGCAGTACTTCTCTTGTCCATTCCTAGAGTGGGGAGTTTTCCACTTCAACAGACAGTGTTTACAGACAATCTAACTGTGTCCCTTCACACTAACACTGAGCTGTAGAGTGTCATTCATTTTCTCTGACAATCGGAGTCCATATCTAGCCTGGTTGAACACACTCACTATGTCTGTGTGTGTGTGTGTGTGTGTGTGTGTGTGTGTGTGTGTGTGTGTGTGTGTGTGTGTGTGTGTTAAAGGAAGTTAAAGGATGTTTTTTTAATCCCTTCATGTTTGCTGAGCCTGTTTTAACAGATAATATGAGGCTTTTCAGAGTTATAATTCAAGATCAAGATGTTCTTCTCAGATAACCTGCAGTTTAAAATGTTGGCAGAGGGTGGCATAGCCTATACCTTTTCAATGCCTGTCAAGATATCCTTGATCATACCATGTATGATTTCGTTCGACAGCATCTCATTTACTAACAGAAAATATTAAGTAAATGGGAATTGTTTTACTGTAGCTTCACAACTTTCCATGAAAAGTTTTAGGGTACCAATTGAAGCAGAAATTATAATTGTATTTTATTGCCTATAATTTCTCTACTTTCCATAGTTTAATAGCACAGGTTTGTCAATGAGTTGAGATATTAGCCCTGGCTGTTTTGCTGGCTGCCAAGGGCAACTCATTTACACAGGAAGCAGGCTGTTGAACGATGATGAGGAGACTGGCTGCCGCTTTGGGACAGTGGAAAATTTTGTTGCAGAATGATGGCAGATTTTAATAAACTATTATGACAGCAGTGGCAGCTCCACTGACCTCCCAAGATCCATTCAGATTTACTGGAGCACCAAATGCAGGTATGGGTCATAGTCATAATGAAACATTGTTCTTCTGAGTTTCATCTATGTCCAGAGGGGCATTGCTCTGGAATAGGGGAAGGCACACGATAACTTTTTTCTATTGTTTTGTTTGGCCCAAGAGTTAAGTAGGCTGGTGAAAAATAGACAGAATGACTCACTGACTGACTCTCCAGAGCTGAATTGGACACAAGCAAAAGTTTCAAGACAAATCACACACTGGTGGCAACATTCGGATGAGTGTGTTACACAAAATCAGCAAAATCCAAGTTTAATGGGGCTTGCCAAAAAAACTAAATGGGCTAAAGCTTCAAACATGAAACACAATCAGAGGTTTGCTGCCATATAGGGTGACCACCAGACACTTAATCATAAACAGCTATTTTTCTACATTTAAGAATCCATTAACTGGTTAGTTAGACACCTTTCATGGAAAACATACACAACATTTCACACTTTCTCTTTGAAAGCTGTCAGTAAATGTCAAATTCCTTAATGGATATTTGTGCAATAACACAGAAAAATATGGTTGGAATCATCTAATTTGTCTGTAAATGGCATTGGGGGATTTCTTGACAGAGACGGAAATGTGTCTAGTTTGCAAATTGAAATTAAATACATCTGATGTAACAGCTTTGACCATTCAGCCGTACTACAGAGACCCTTTTATTTATCATTAAATGAAACTTTGTCTGCATGCTCATGCTGTAATTATGCTAGCCCGTTCTGAACCCGAGGGGGCGATTTGGCCAACTCTGACCTTGTCTGTTAGAGGGCAGATTACACACAATTTTCCCCAAACCAATTAGTCAGACATTATCATGCAAATGGCCATTATTTCTCTTGGTGATCCCCAAACACAGATGTAAAGGTAGACTACACTGGTGATGATTTCCCCAGAGATCTTCCCAGGCAGAACCACAAGGATATAGTGTATTACTTCTCACTCAAGGTTTTAAACCATATGTAGAACTGTTTCAGTCCCAGTAGAGGCTTCATAACAAGCACTTAGCATGGCATATCCTTCACAAGCTTTTAATAAAACAACAAGCCTAAAAGAGCAGATAGTGAATCCTGAAACTAGTCATTGTGCTTACTGGCAGCGTGCCGCACCATGATGAACACTTACCCCAGCACAGTGAGCTTGGAAAAAAGCAAGCCTGCATAATAGCCTGAGCATGATTAAATAAAGAGCTGGGTTTTTATATATATATATGAAAATATATATTCTTAGATAAATCATTTAAACTTATCAGTGGCATTAGAGACAAACAGACTGCAGTGTCTGCATTTACAAGTCATATGATTTGATAGTGCAATAAAATTCTATTATTGTCAAGTTGTGTTGCTGCAGCTCAAAATCAATTGAGTCCCTTATAAATAATTTATGTTGCGACTGTCGCCGCTTTAAAATGTGTTTCACTCACCTCTCTACTTGTGCCTACTTCACTATGTGCAAGTTAATGTAGAGTAAGAAGTGCAAAACACAGAATGCAGTTTTGTGTTAGGATTACATTTTGGTAAAACATTGGATTCTTTTATAAATTAATGTTGTATATGCAGTACATAGACGCTATAAGAGTTTTTTTTCTTGATTTACAGTAAAGGATGTGCATATATTAAACAATTTATATGTGATGGCCTGCCAAAAACTTTACTTGTTTTACCTGAAAAACAAATACTCACACTTACTCTAAATCTCAAACTTTATTTCAATCTGAAATCAGGGAATTTTAAAGCCAAAACCTAGAAAATCTAGAAAATTCCACTTCCTTCTAACAGCATTCAAGCAAGAGCAAAGCAGTAAATATTTCCAATCTAATCTAAATACTTTTTCAAGTACTACTCAAGCATAGCTCATTTTTAAACTCTGTGCCATTGTGTCTGTTTCACAATTACTTTGCCTGCTGCATGTCTTTCATTTGATTTACTCCATTTCAGATTCAATTTCAGTTTAAAATTCTGACAGTTACTGATGTAACCACTCACAATGAGTACTTTCATTTAGGAATTTTCCTCCTGTGGTGTGAAATCATTTAAATATTAGCCTACATTCAGCCTGTATTTAATGTTTTTTATTGTGCTGAGAGTCGGTGAGACGAGTCAGCAGATGGTGTTCAATAAAACACTCACACACTCACACATGAACACACACACACACACAAACATACACATGTGCACACACTAAGGTAACAGGTCTGTTCTGAACATGTAAAAAGTAGAAATATTACAGATTGTGTTAAATTATTAGTAATTAATACTAAAAAGTCATCAGCGAATTAAATAATAAAAGATATTTAAACAATCTACTAAACAAAAATGTTAATAATTTTTTACCTCCCATTTCTACAAATGGATTTTTTTCTTTCTTTTCTGTCAAAAATGCACCAAAGGTAATAGCAGTGCAGGTGCTAAAAGGCCTGTTGTTGTTCCTTGACGTATTTAGAAACTATAAAATTACTTTTTCAGCAAATACAAAATCCTTTTTTCAGAAACTATAACCAAGGCAAACAAAATATTGGAAATAGCAAATTTCCAGTTTTTTTTTTACTTTCCTGGAAAATGGACTATTGTCTGACAGGTTTCTGCAGATTGAAACATTTACTGTCATCCATCCAGAATCAGCTGTGAGTTTCACTACATGCAAAATATTTAACCTTAAGTAGGTCTGTCTGCTGTGATGGACTGTCAGCCTGTCTAGGAAGTTTCTTTGCCTTTTGCCTCATGAGTACTGGGAAAGTCTAGGGCACCGCCTGCAACCAGGGTCAGGAGATCTGGCTAAAAAAATGGGTGGATGGCTGCTGCTTGTCTTTATACTACATAATCAACAAACAAAGTAAATGCAGTGTGATAACCTGTGCCTGTACCTGTGGGTTAAAGTACTCTCATTTATAAGCTAATATACCACTACCTAGTGCTCGTCTCCAAATAAGATGAATACTTTTTTATAACAGAAACTATAATCTATGAAGTAACAACTCACTAAGGTGTGTTATTATTTCCTGTAGACACACTTATGCACATCCATACACATCTTACAATTGTTAATTCAAGTGTTTTAAGCCCTAACGAAACAAAGCACATGAAAAGAAGTCCACAAGCCATAACCTTATTGTTAATAGGCAGGTGAATACGCCTATAACCGAGCACACCTCTCATTACAATGCCAGAGTGTGGTGCTGCCATCCCAGGGCCATTTTGCAATTATCACAAAAAGAGAAACAGCCATAACTAATAGAGTTTACAGTCTCTCACCTGGGCAGTGGTGGCCTAGTGGTTAGGGCGTTGGCCGGAGGATCGGGGGTTTGAACCCCTTCCCAATAGGTTGCCCTGAGGTACCCTTGAGCAAGGTGCCATCCCCGTCTCGCTCCTCCCTGCGATGGGCTGGCGACCTGTCCTTCGCCCTGTGTGAGCTGGGATGGACTCCAGCACTCCCCCGTGACCCCGTTTGGGACAAGTGGCAGAAAATGGATGGATGTCTCTCACCTTTAATCATCATGCTTAAAGAGTGTTTTTCACACTGTACTTTTAAAAACATAGCTGTAGAATACATAGATGCATACATTCAAGTAGCATCCTCCTGATTGGCTATTTAAGGTTCATGATTAAGATTAGTCTGAAGCGCCAATCCAAATGCATGAATAATAGCAAAGATATTTAAATACACTATAATAGCCACACTGGCTGGAGGTGCAGAAAAAAACAGCAAATAAGGAAATGTGAATGCTTTTTATAATTCCCTGAATGGTAACTGTAGGTATAGGAGTTATAAAAAGCATTCACGTTTCCTTATTTGCTGTGAAAAAAAAAAAAAAAAAAAAAAATGGATATTGTGATTAAAATAGTTCATTTCTGAATCTGACCATGTATGTTGCTGTTAGTTTTTTTTTCCAAATAAAATATTTCAAGATGTTCAAGCACTGAAAATAATGATCCCTAGTAATGTGCTTTCGCATATGTGCTGCCACCTTTGCAGCAGACCTACGTGTGAACAAAATTGTCTGACAAAAATGTCTGACAAAAATGTCTGAATAGAGCAGATCACTTTCCAGAGTATGCATAGTGAGAGAGTGGGCATGCTGAAGAGGATCTCATGCAACTGGCCTGACATCAGAAGAAAACAAAGTGAGGAGGGTGAAGTGTCACTTTCTAGAACACGCCAACAAAAACATCGAACTGTAAATGATTCAGGAACATTTGTTGGTAAGGGCTGATGCCAAAGTCATCAGACAAATTCACGGAATGGCAAGAGACTTGCTGATTTGTGATTTGGCCATAAACAACAAACCCACAATGAGACTGCATCAAGCCCTGCCTGCTGCACACTCTACATTTGTCAGTGTACATTGTGCAGTGCTTCCAATAGATGAGACTGCACCTGACATGGAAAATAGCCTGCTGTGCTGCATGTGTGAAAGGGCAACTCCAACAATGTCTAGACCTGATTCTTTGCATATTGTCTGAAACTCACAAGCAAAACAGCTTTAGAATACTAACATTCCCAAAAGGTTTTATTAATACACATGAAGGCTATCCCTCAGCACATAGGCTTTCACAAATAAAAGTAAAGATTATCATATACCTTTAGATCGCCAATCCACTTTAGGGATAGTTCTTCCCATAATAAGCATTTTTCAGTTTTCTCATGATTAGGTTTTGTTATCTACCCATTTCCATTTAATTGACTTTCTTTGCCTGGATGCAGATGAGGAATCTCAAACTGCATAATTAAGTAAGGCAGCATTATTCTGCTCTGGGGGTCTGGGCTGCTGTCCCCCTGAGTTCAGTTAAAATTCTGAAACATCATTTCTCTCATCATTTGCAGATCAGGGCCTGTAGTCACAAAGTATCTCAAGATAAGAGCTCTGACCTGAGCACAATTTCCCAGCGGCATCCTCGCATTAAGATAATCTTCCTTACTAAATGAGGGTGTTTATAATAATAGTTGCACTAACATCTTGCCAAGTTCTTTGTGCTTCCTCGCTATGATCAGATAGAAGTCCATTTCTTCCATCCGATCTGCTGGAGGTACTGGAGAATCAATGGCATTATTTATTTGCATCATTTTCCATTATTCCGAAACTTAAGTAGACTCACTGGTGGATTGTAAATAAAATTGGCTATATTTGAATTGCAAGCAGTGACCCCTTGTTCCCCTCACCACAACTGTAGTTTACATTAACCTGCAAGAGCTGAGTCAAGCAATACTAAATCAACCTCCTCAGCCCAGCTTTGCGACTTCAGAACTTGCTCTGGAGTTACACTTTTTCCCAAGCCCAGTCTCACTCAGTGTAGCTCTCCCTACTGGATGATAAATTCCCTGTGGTTCTCAATGTTCTTTCCTGTTCAAACTGCAAGCTTCCCAATTCCCCACTGACTGTCCAACGATGGTGTTAATCATCACAAATATCACACTACCACAGTGGAGGTCGATTCAGGGGCAGCAAGGAAAAGAAACTTATAGTTGAACTCATGTTCCTTAAGTCTTCTTGACTTGTCTCCTAGGTCGTACCATAGGCCTTGGACAAAGGTTTGAAGACACCGGTTCTACCTAATTCACCTAAGCTTATGATGATCCTGCACCACTGTGGTTGACGTAATCCCCATTTTGACTGTAGACAAGGCAAGATCATCCTATAAGGATGCACAATATCTGCCCTAACTATCAGAACAGCCTGGCAAATCCCGAAAGTACGGGATTATCCATCCAGGGCATCTGCCTCCCTGGTTCTCCTGAGCAAACAAATGTCCCAAATAGGCAGAGGCAAAATTCTTCTTTGTTGGGAAGAAATATGGCCTAGCTAAATCGCTATTAAGAACACCCAACAAGCTAAGCTGGTAATTGTGGATTGCTTCATTCACTCTCTCTTACTCACTCATTTTTCTTGCTGCTCATCCATATTAGGGTCACGGGTGCTGCTGGAGCCAATTCCAGCTCTCACTGGGCAAAAAGAAGGAAAACACCCTGAACCGCTTGCCCGTACAGTGTTTCAACCAAAAGGTTTGCCACATGTAGACTGCATCTAACATTGCATGGCCTCTCTTGAAACTATTTTGCATATGTGTTTTCACTTTCACTTTTTTTTCACTTAACTATGAAGAGTCATTGACTCAGTCAGTGATTCAGTCAATGAGTCACTTAGGGACAATGGCTAATTCTAGCCATCTGAGTGGCCCAGTAATTCATTTGCAAAATGAGTTAACTATATGACCCTTGAAAACAAGTTATGCAAGCCAGTGCACAATTGTTGACGCTAAGGCATTTAGCATACAGTAAAAATGTGTTTATATAAGAGGAGAAAATTCCATTTGAACATTCGTTTCTTTCCGTGCACTTAATTAACAGTGCTGTAAGCAGGCACTGTTTAGCATCAGATATGGCTCAGATCTAGATAACTGTGTGAGTGTGGATCAAAACACTCCTTTTACCTATGTCTGGTGCATTCTGTGTTGGTTTAGTGCAGCTGTTTCTTCTGTATATTGTGTTTTTAAGAGAGAAATAGAAAGAAAATAGGGAAGAAAGCATGAAGTAGAAATAGTCTATTATTTACCTTATGTTATTGCTTAATCTACATGTACTATTTTTAAGAAAGAAAGAACAAGAAACATGAATAATGTACACTGAGGCATACTTCCTCATGAGAATGCTTATTTGCTCATCTAATCCATCGTCAAGACTTGGAAGGACCCAGGAGGACTCTGGTATAATTAGTATTGCCCAGGTGTGCCTGGTTTGTGCAGGTGTCCTCTGCTAATGTTTCACTGAATGTCACTGTGACATCTTTTAATACAGAATCTCAATGTTAAAGTTTTCCTCAAACTGAGGTATGTATTTTTGAGTGATTTTCATCTGTTAGACAGAAAGGACATTCTGTGAGAAATCTCCTCATTGACCATTGATGTCTACTCACTGCTATGCATATAGAGCTGATGCCTTAGTGTGTATATCAGCATTAGTATTTGAATGGCTTTTAATAGCAATATACAAAGCCTTCTCATGAATAATTGAGAGTGGATCATATGCTTATGGTAGCGGCTAGAGGCCGCAGGTTAAGAGTTGTGCTGCATTAATGGTCTAATTGGATGAATGTTCTCATTATATTCTCTAACCATTTGCTTTCTTTGGTGTTAAGTAGAGGCATTTTGCAGAACAATCGAGATCATGCAATTGCATTCTTTGGAAAGCAAAGGACAATAACTTTATGGAGTCATTTTATGCACTTTATTCTGGCACTTTATGCATTTATTCATTCATTTATTCATTCATTCAGTTATTTATTTATATACCGTCCTTTCTTGTGGGAACTGATGCCAGAAGCCATTCTTCAAAGACGATGTATTACCCTCAAGCTATGAATACTACTACTTTAAGTTATGTGCAGTACCGATGTATAAACTCTGAAAAACTCTTGCATGGTTTGATCTCAAAAACATTCTGTCGGAAAAAACTGCCCAAGGTTCCAAACAAATTTTGAGAGTGAACATCTGGAAAGTGAACTTCAAAACAGTTTTGCTCTTGCAAATTATTCCAGTTAAACATTTTCAACTGCTAAACAAAAAAAATATAAAATCAATATATCAATATATACATTTTAATTGTTGCAGTTTGTTTGAAGTGTGTTGACTATTTGTATTGGAGCTCCTGTGAACCTGACCTTCTTTTCTGGCCATTTCAGTCAGTTCAGCTGCAGATTGGCATACCTCATAGAAAAACCATGTTATAAAAAACACAATGGTATCTGATGAAATTAGTAATTGGTGCAATGAGGATCACCCCCCCCCCTCTCCTTTTATCAAAAGCCTAAAAATATCTATATAACTTTTCTGCAACTATCAAATCTTCAAATATCAAACTAAAACATTTGAAAAGTCATCAAAGAGAATTTTGAAGCCAATAATCTGTTTATCCCAGTTTCAGGAACATAGCATGTAAACTAATTACCTGTTGCTTTGATGTTTGTTTTTTTCATGCGTTAGATTTCCTGTCTCAGTGGTGTGAGGAACTAGAATTATACTCCACAGCACCACAACATGGATTTTATTAGACCAAGACTATTAACCAATTTATTTTGTCTATGATGAAAAAGGAAATGGCTTATATTTGTCAGCCATTTCTAATCATACACCCATAGCAAAATGGATTCTACGTCATGTCAGAAATAAGATATTTGGCCTGTTTTAATAGCAGAAATCCTTTTGATGCCATATTTAAAGTGTTTTTTTCTTAAAATACGCAAAGAAGAAGATTCATCTACGCTATGAAGCCTTAGAGATTGTAGTTGCAAAACCCCTGGTTTTAAAATTCAGACTAGATTAAATCTGATTAGCTAAAATAAGTGCATTAGACTAGGGCTGGTACTAAACTGTCTATGGTAATACATCACTGGGACCAGGCTTGGGCACTTCTGGTAAGTATTTAAATGGTTATTAAATTTATCATGGTTCTTCAAATACCATTTTTTATATTAAAGAACCTTGAAAGAACCCCTAAACGAGTATATTAATCGTATAGTTTTCATGCATAATGAACTACATCTTACATGACTGACACCATATAAAGAGGAAACTGATGAACACCATCAGCAACTCCTGACTCAGCCAAAGAGAGGGAGCGTCAATGATGCAATCACAATGATACATACAGTTACGCATCATAGCATACAAACCCATCATCAGCCTTTCAGCATGTCAGGCCAATCTCCCCAGGCATGTACTTTACAATGACATTGGCTTCTTTTGGGCTGCTTTGAATAAAGATGAATATGAAAAGGAATATGAAATGGGATAAGGAAGGTTCCTGCAGAGACAGATGCTTTTTAATATGTCAGTTTCAAATATTCACTGAAGACTGAGATTTTTTATTTTTTTATTTTTTTTCTGACTAAAACTTAGTCATATCACTTTCCAGCAAAACTTAGACATATGCTCCCTCATGCAAGCAAGGATGCCAAGTTACGAATATTATAAAAGACAAAATACAAAAAAATACAAAAAAAAGACAAAGGTTTCTCTCATGATCTTTTAAAATCTGTTGACAAATGTGTGTACATTTATATAAATATAAATATAAAAATAAGTGTAGTTCTTTTGTTGTTTCTTCTGAGCATTAAACAATAATAAAATGAGAGATGATGACAAACTGGTGACAAATCTGAAGGACTATCTTTGTTCATGTGACAATATATAATAGATTATAACGGAGCGTTATTTCAGTTTCTAAGACTGGATAGAGTTGATGGGCTGTTCTAACTAGCATTTCCCAGCTTCTAGTGTAGGATATAAGATATTTAATTACAGTGACACTGCATGTGTATAACATTATAGGTGTAGGCTGACATACAGGTTGGAAAAAGCTTAAATATTCTTTGCAGTTTATCAACCAGATCTCACATACAGTAATGTGTTTTCCTGAAAGGCATTCTCCATTCAGCCAAGGTGCTTGTAGACGATTACAGAAGGCAGTTCATGCATGACACAGTCATAAAAGTGAACAAGGACAATTGCAAAAGCTAAATTACAGAGAGTCATAGTAGTAATAACACAATTTCAACCAATGACATAAAAATAGCTCTGCAAACGCTGCAATGCATGCAGAGAGTGTGCAGCGAGAGAGTGAGCTTCAATGCCTGGTATTGTGGAAGCCTATGCATCAGGATAAACACCTTCACTAATGAAGAGGAGACTAAGGCACACAGGAAAAAGGTTGTGATGGAGCTCTCCTCACCTGTTGAACAGGTTGTCATGGTAACGGACATGTCATGGAAGAACTGTAGACTATTGTAACAGGCCATTAGAAAAATCATTGTATGATGGATGGATGGACAGACAGATGGACGGTCAGATGGATGGATTGATGGATGGATGGATGATAGAATGGATGATTGCACAGATGAAAAATTTCTGTCCTCATAACTGGATGGAGACCAAGTAATAGCCCATATTTATTTATCAGAGAATAGTAACTTGAATGGAGCTTAAAGAAAGCATTCAGCTGAATCTAGTTCCCATATTTGACAAAACAACTCCTGCCTTTAGGACTCTCATGATTTATGATTTTTATCACTTAAAATGGCTCACAAGGCTATGTACTCTGCAGAAGACTAATATTTCATTAGGTAATGATATGCCAAAGAAGTGCAAACTTGTACATGCAATGTCAGCATCAGCTGTTTTTATATTTGCCTGCAGAAAGGAGCCCCTATGTAAAGTTAGCATTGATAAGCACTTTATCTACCCTTGCATCTTTCACTTAAAGCAACAATAAATATAGACCATTTCAAGAAAAGGTCTAGCATTTGTATTATATAATTAAAAACAAAGACAAAGTACTTGTAGTGTCTTGTTCAAGAAATGGGTACTTCTTTCATTCAACAGACGATTGTTTACTCTGGTGGATTTCCATTTCAGCAAATGTTATCTCATCTTACACCCTTCCTTTCTCTTGAAGACACATTCTTTTTCAATGGGCTTCTGTAAAATGAACCAAAATATGCCCTAAACTACAGATCAGTGTTATCTTTTAATGCCAGAGTGCATGTTTTTAAACTGCTAATTAACCCATAAGATTGCACGTAGACAGAGTCAGGCCCGACCACACAGTTCACTGAGAGATACATGACTTCTGCTATGCAGAAACACTGACAGATTGTTACACCTCATTATCTAAAATACATTTATTCTTGGCTCTGACCTTAAGCAGTGACAGCCAGTGGTAATATAATTCAGGGGATATTTCGGTGAAGGAACAGCCGAATCCTTTGGGATAGATCTTCTCTACATTACAGCCTAGGCAGTATTTAGTGTCAGTATTTGGGGAATGTCAGATCCCATCATGATTTTCATTTTATGAACATTATTTTAAATGTCAGTTTGTAATTTCCTTTACAGAAAAGCTGACACAAATGTGAACAAATGTTGTGCAATTGCACTTAAGAGAAGACTTTAACGAAAAATCCCATTGAATCTAATGAGAACATAGGAGTGTGCAACTTTGGTCAAAATACTGGAATTTAGTGAGAACTTTTAAATTGTTCAAATTGATTGTAGATTTTGTAAAGTATTAACATTTTATTTACATTTTAAAGTATCACAGAGACAAATTTATTTAACCACATGGCATTTGGAACACTGCATTGGCATTGGAGACATTATGCAACCAGGTTTAAAAAATGTATATTAATAATTTTAGGATTGATTTACCTTTCTGCTTTCTTCATCTCATCAGTGCAGTGAAGTGTCTGAGGAGTGAAGATCAGTCTATACCCTGACAGCTTGGAAAGAGGCAGAAGCACAAGTCCAAATCTTTTGTTTGTTCACTTCAGAGAAGGATTCTCAGCATGGTCACTCCATTTGCCTCACTGCTGGAAAAGAAGGAAAGGAAGATTGTTGTTGTGAAAGAACCCTATATCTACATCTCTGCTCTCATAAATTCTGCTGTCATATTGTGTAACACCTGTGCAGGGAATTGAAGTAACACCTTTTTATTTTGTGGGAGCCCCAGTAAAGAGGAAATCTGTATTCAGCAAGCAGAGACATCTGAGCATGCTGTATGTTCCTGCATGCTGCTTCTCATTTAGCCACCAGTAACCCTGATCACTCAGTGCATTAAACAAAACATATGTTCCTGTGGATTAGGACAAGAAAGCTATCCATGCATTCTGTCTATCTTTAAATAAAAACATTTTCATGTAAAAACAAGAGTATGCTTCCATTTTCAGTCATTTTATTTGTTTTGGTATTAGAGTATAGATTTTTTCTTAAGGGTTTTTAGGTAACGTAAATAAGTAAGGTAAAAATAAAGCCTATTATAAATTTAACTGAATATCAGATGAATGTAAAATAAGCAAGTAATAAGGATCTACACTAGGCTGAATGTTACCCTGTTTTGTTCTGTAACATCAGCATAAAACTCTTTTTAGAGTTTGCATCTTTTTCTCACTGTCTGTATGGGATTTTTTCCAGATTCTAAATTTTCCCCCTATAGCTAAACTTACCTTTGTGTAACTGTTAGTGGGTGCATTTGTCTATCTATCATGCGAGGTACTGGCAACCAGGTACCAGGGTGTTACCCCATCATTTGCTCTGTGAGATATAAGATATAAGGGGTTTCAGCAACCCCTGCTATGACAGGAATGAGCAACTCAGGAAATTGATGGATGGAGACCATTCATTACTATGAGTGTACCATTGGTAAAGCATATTGTTGCGTACAACACAAAGCCAAGTGTTGGCCAAAGTAACCTTTAAATTGCTGGGCAATAAAACAACCTTTTGTTTTCTTTTTACATCTAAATCACCAAAGACATGTCAGGTCTTTTACACTGATTCCAATTCTTTGAGCATTTAAATATCAAGTCTCAACACATTTGGTTGTATTATAGAAGTGCAAATATAGCCCTAAAACTGGACTTTCATCAGCAGACACAGCAGCCTGCTGTCTGGAACTAGCATCTTCCTGTCACACGTATCCAAAAAACACTTTTTATCCTTGTAAAACTATCTTATTATCATCCAAGAACATAAGGTGCTGATTAGGTCTAGAGTAGTAGCACAAGATTGGCAGAGCAAGTGATAGCAGTTTATAGTCAATATCTGCCTATAATTATAAACCCTGTAGCAATAAGTCAGGAGTGCTGAACTTTTAACTTGCTGAATGGATAGCTGTCGCCTTTGATGTTGCTATTGATTTGTCAAGCCAGCAGTCCTTAACAAGTGTCAGTTTCAAGGGACCCTGCTGTTTAGTTATGCAAAGCGAGCACTTAATCCCATTGTAGATTAAGAAAGGGTCACACACTGCATTCCAATATAGCAAAACACAGCAGCTTTCATGATTGGAATATCGAGCAGCTGGCAAACTGGGGGGAAAATTGCACTCCAAGCTGGCTGGAAGTATGTCAGCTTCCCTTGTAGTGGTAACTGATTTGTAGTTTTAAAACAACCCACACTGAAGTGAGGGATAATAGAGGAAAAGCACTTGATGCATTGAATAAGGAGTGATAATAAATAATGGAGGCCTGGCAATATTGACCAGTCAAAAGAAAAAAGAACACATTTTAGAGCAGTTTGAGGAATTCACATACTGTAAGAAATAAATGAATGTGTATTATGACACACTGAATTTTTTCCTGCACATTGTGTAAATGACAATAAAAGGGTAACTTAATTGAATCAAAGGATTCAAATCAATAGTTTCATTTAAGAATGATCAGGGTAATTTGTGCTTTGCTATGAAGAACATTGGCATTTGATCACTAGCGATTTATTGAGAAGGTACACTTTACCTGATTCATCTTTAACAGAGTAAGTTCTAAATTAATCAAAAAGTCAGATGATAATGAACACGTAACTTTGAGCTGAAGAGATCCTGTCTCTGACTGATATATAATACCCTATTGATCCATGAATTTACCACCAGTCTGTCATGTGTTCATCAGGCAGGTAAGGTAATATGACCTCATGTCAAAAAATCCCTAAGGCTAAACAGACCTCACACATCTCCAGCCTTCAGGTTTTGCTTCCATTCCATTCAATGGGAGCTCACAAGCCCAGCTCCAATAATAATGCTGGCTTATTTTGTCAGTCACAGAAAAAATAGTAAGGTTATAGTAGTTCATTGATGTATAACAGAAGTTACAGAAACATCTAAAAGTATATTAGCACTTAGAAGGCACACTTATTGCCATCGACAAAAAGGATGGAGAAATTTAATCTTATTTCTGACTTTTATTTGCTTTTTGAAGAGGAATAGTCTTCTTTCAGGAAAATTAAAATGTATGCAGTTGAATGCAATTTAAAAGGAAAAGTAAATAACTGCATTACTTTGTAATTGGAAGAACTTATTGTGCACTGGATCTTCTCTTTGCCTCTGAAATGTTTTCACAGGCTGGGAGTCCTCTGGTACCTAACGTGCCTTGAGAAGTAAAGGAGATATTCGTTTTAATTTAGAATAAGCAGTAAATGATTTGCAGGCCTTCTGCTTAGATTTATCTTGAAAAGTTTTTGATTTCATATTAGTTAAAAAAAAAACATTCTGAAATGTTTTATTCTTTTATATTAGAGCATCATCATCAACACAGGAACATAGTTTTTAAAGTTACACAACAAAACTACCTGCTTAGCAACATTTGCAATTTTAGTTCCTTTTTTTAATTTAATGTTTCAACTTTATCTTTGCACTGATAAACAGTTTTCCAGCCACAAAAGGCCTGGTGAATACTTACTGATTTTCCAGCTCATTATAGAGTTGCGTCACATAATAAATTTCACATTTTGAAACGAATGCTCCTTTAATGGATGTAGTTATTACTGCATAAGTTAACGATGTTGCATAGCTAAGCTGCTACATAAATTCT
Organism: Hepsetus odoe; assembly: GCA_017165825.1. Lineage (NCBI taxonomy): Eukaryota > Metazoa > Chordata > Actinopteri > Characiformes > Hepsetidae > Hepsetus > Hepsetus odoe. The sequence goes on along the minus strand of CM029375.1, from coordinate 22,002,343 downwards.
TCATTTGCATAACCGGTGCATGCTGAGAGTGATGCAAACCTCAAACCGAGCCTACAAACAGCACAACCAATTAAAAGCACAACAAATCCATGCATAATAATCCATGCAAATGTCAACTTCTTTTTAACATTGGCTTCATTATAACTGAGAAAAATTAAGGATTCAGCAAAATCTTACAAGCAGCTTCATTCCAACAGCGTAGCTGAGCTTTAAAAGCATGAGCTGTTTAATTAGTGGAAACCTTTAATAGGTTTATATATTGACCCATGTGGACCACTGCACTATTCTGAAACCTCTGCTCTTACTCTAGTTTAGAAAAGCGAGGAGTGCTGTCACCAATGGGGAAATGAACAGGAATCTATAAAATAAAAAAATGATAAGAGTGTGAGCAAGGTCAAGGTTTTAGCACATCTGCAGTTGCACAATGAACCTGATTGCTTTTTCTCTCTGAGTGGCTAGGACTAGTATGTCCTTGTGGCCAATACTTAATCCAAAAGTTTTTAATGTTTGTAGAAAAAGTTTACTGACTGGTGCAGCACTAAAAGCAGCTTCACCATTTAAAATTTGTCTAGACTAACCTCACCCTCCACTAAAAACACTTGATTTAGTAAAGAGTAATCTTGGATTGCCACATGCATTGATTTCTGAAAGCAGGTTACCATCATTATGGTTTCATAAAATGGTGCAGCCCTTGAACCTTGCTTCAAATTGTCACTCTAGAAACGATGCCATGAGACACTTGGTTCAACAAGAATTCAGGCCATTTGGGTGGACAGAATTGTTCAGTTTAAATCAGGGTTCATCTCTGGAGCATCTCTGAGTATTAGGTGGGATATACGCACATAAAATGGTTTAAATGTTTCGTATTTATGTTCATTTTTGTTCTTTTATTTTCTACTTCTGCCACAACTTTTATGTTGAATATGTGTTTTTTCAGTTCATAGCTTAATTGGCTCTCTAATTTCTGTTTCTCTCTGTTGTGTTGTAGTTCACACTGTTAAACTCTCAGGGTTGCATTTTAAACAGGTAAAAGGTGCTAAAAGTTTATGATGAGGATGATTATATGCTTTAGAAGCAGACAGCAGTGGCAAGCTGAAGTGTGAAAAGGTCTCATTAATTCTTTGCTCAGAACCTGCTGTAGATCCAGGCTTCCATTTCTTGCTCATATGATTTAAGAATAACTCGGCTAGTTTGCTAGTTTTCCAGGTAATTACTGAATAATAAATCTTGTGTTGTAATAAACCCAAAGCTTTATGGGGTAACAAACTTTTTGAGCTCATCTGCCTGGCTTTAATGACTATACTTGTCACACAGCCTGTGTTGCACTGTGACAGTTTATGAATTCTAATACAGTTCCATCCTCATGCCTTGCGTCTTTAAATTAAGTGCTAATTCTTCACTGCAGCTCTCTGTCTTAAATTGAAGATATTTATTATTTGCTGCACTGACAAAACTGTCCTTCCCGTTGGTAGCCAAATTGTCCATTACTACATAAATTATCCTTTCTACTAACCTTGGACAATAACTAAAACATAGTGCTGCCATTTAAAAAGAATATATTGGAACCAGCAGCATTTATAATTAAGTGCCTTCATTTTATTAGCCCCGTATTTCTGATGAAAATCTGTTCTGTGAGCATGACTTTAATATTTGGAAACCCTATTGTATCCATGTGCTCTTTATAATCACATGTACATTTAATTTAGTGTTTAATTAATTCATACCATTCTAAACTGATCTTCATTTGAACCTATTCATGCACTGCATATAAATGTGGGTTTGATTGAGATACCTGGAGCTATTCAGCAGTGTTAATAGCTTGGATGAAGGAATTCTGGCAGAGTAACAAGGATTGACTTTCATTTTTCACAAGTTGGATGTCAGATGGAAAATGTATTCACTTTTATATCCAACGGCGTGCTGTTTGATTATCCATTTTTGCTTAAGACCAGTAAAGCTGCCACAACAAGAATGACGCGAGTTGGCTACAAATGCAGTGGCTTGTGGGTTTAACTTGGAAATATGCAAGGAATATGCAAGCCGGAAGAGGAAGCTAGATCGTAATAATCATTAAATATGAATAAGTAATGTTTCAAATGGGAAAAAATAAAGTTCATCGAAGAACACCTTTAGTTCCCTAAATAGTCTTTCTGTAAATGGTCTCTTAAAGAGCTCGCTGTGTAAATTATGCGTAAGTGCGAGAGGTTGACAAAAGGTTAGAGGACATAAATATAAGGTAAAACATAAAAAGAAAACACATCATGTACAAATTCTTGCCAATTATTTTTCTTCCCAGAACCAGAACATTAGAGAACATTTAGGTTTAAGAGCGTAGATGAAGGACAAAATCTCAGGCCAGAGTCTTATCAGTCCTTGTTATGGTGACATTATCCCTATGAATACTGCTGCTTGAATACTAAAATGTCTCAGAGTACATCACAGTGCACGGAAACCCTTTTTACAGGTGACTAATGCATTATTGTGACTTGTATCTGAAGTAGGTTTGGCCGTATCTGATGTAAGATCAAAGCTCCAAATGGATGTTATTAAGAGCTGAAAGTGCCCTAGTTCTGTCGTTCTATATCGCATCTACTGCCAATGAGATATGCAGATTATCATGCTCAGCCATATAGCTGGCTAGTCTTATTTGACTGGCATATGTCACTTTTTAGAAAAATATTATATGTTTAAAAGAAAAATGCCTGTTTTTGATAGCATATCTTTAAAACATTTGCATAATGGACCTACAACCTTGATGAATTCAGCTTGCTTAAATCACTGCTAACTAAAAAGAAAGGAAATAAATATTTAATCTAAATGCACTACATTAAACTATTGCTGAACCTCCTTGCTTTGTATGTTTCCATTATCAAGGGCGTAGTGTTTTTGGATTAGGGAAGTTTATCTGAAGAATTGAAAAAGTGCATGCTGCATGGTGGCCTGGACAGTGGCTGCATTGCTGAATCACCTCTGATCAATAGCTAATTCACTTACGTAATTAAGGAGCCCAGTAATTGTGTCATGTCAGACAGTGTGATAATTGATCACCATGGCCATACATTTTCCCCCTGTGGCTGTGGAACGCGCTTGACTATCTTTTTTTTTTTCAGCAGTCTGTAGAGGAGTGGAGCTAAGCCTCAACACTTGCTTCACACCATGTCCAGCAACATTGGCAGCTCTCGCGATGATTCTTATTTAAACTCATTCATGCATTGCACTGGAATGTAGCCTTGATTGAAGTACCCAATGCTATTCCAGGCACATAATAGGTTAGACAAAGAAATTCCGGGGTATTAAGCTTGTTATTTATACATATTTTATGCACATATTCATATAAATGTACATGAAATCAGTCATAAAATTATCATGTGGTTTATTTCTTTACTGTTGTCTAGTCTCAGTTTTCTATCCACTGACATTCAGCATGATAAAATAAGCAATGCTTTTACAGTCACAGCACTTAACAATAGAATATTTTTTATAAAATAATATGAAAAATGAATATCTTGTTCGATTTAGGCCATCCATTCATGATATCCAAAGCTGTAGTAAATAAAAAAAACAGTAAAAAAAATATATTATATATATATATATATATTTTTTTTTTCTTTTCAAAATTAGAGCTGCTTCACCTAACCAGGGTCGCAAAAATGAAAGTTCTGGGGCCTGTGACTATGTCCTTATGCAAATAGCTGAAAAAGCATGGGCAGGTCCTTAAAAACTAAAGCATTTTCAAAAGCACTCAAAAATTACCTGAGAATGGTCACAAGGGTGCACTCGCCCAGTAGAGAATATAAAAACAATAAAATTGTGTTGATCTTATCAAGATCTGAAGAGAACAGAAGAGCATATTCCACAAAACACTGAATATTAGACTGGTTCAGGTCTAAGTTGCCTTGTCAAATCTGACATCAAAACAAGGCTGTACCAGTCAGTACCAAACCAAGTATTTTAATGGATTCTACTGCAGTATACTTAACAGTCTTTATACTGTATTTAAACAGAAACAATGGAGCATCTCGTTACTTCATTTCCAGTGCATAAATGCAGTATTTGTAATCAGCATTTTTTTCTCTATAAGATTTTGTATATTCTATTCTGGGGGAGATTGCTATAAATTCTGTCACAATTACAGTTCAGTTAATAGATGTTCACATTAGATAACATGATGCTGAGTGATGGGAAAGGGGGAAGACCGTTCTTCTCCCCAAGAGCTGCTCAGAGCTGTGTGGGCATGTCAAACTGCATGATTGACAGTGGCAATCATAATCAACTTTTTGAGCTCAACTGACTGACAATGACTATAGTGATCTGGCCATTTGTAATGTATTTAGCTCTCCTGTTCATAGAGGCGTCTGTAAAAAGTATTCCTAGTAACTGTTTTATTTTGAGGGAATATTACGCTTTGCCTAATGGTTTACAAATAATTTAAGGTTGCCCTTGAGCAAAGGACCATCCCCATCACTGCTCCCTGGGTACTTTATATAGCTGCCCCCTGCTGCATGTGTGTGTATGGGTGAAAAGCAGAGGTTGCAATTTGTTGTGTTTGACAGATGACAGATAGTCACTTTCACTTAGCATTATTATCTAACTTACCAATGTAATATTGCCTTCTAATTGGTTAATAGCTAGCACGAAATGCTTCCAGCTATCAAATGTTTTGGAAGGGAAAGGGGATAGGTCTTCAAACTGAAATCATGTTATTAAGGGTGGCATTAAGGAAGGAGAGACTCAAGAGGTTGAGGGTGACAGGCATAAGGTGAGAATGTAGTCATTATTTTGGTAAGACCCAAGACAAGAAGTGGGGCAGAGAAGCGTAGAAAAGCAGGAAAGTTCTCTTTTTTTTACCAGTCACGCTCTTTATTCTTGTTTATTGTTATTGCACAATATGTGGCATTCATTAATTTGATCATTGGAATGTTGCTAGTAATTTATATCAATCCCAGCTGAAATAATTGACCACAGTTAGACTGTAATGAGTTTTAATATAACTCACTAAATCAACTGTGAAGAGAGCTGCTTCGCTAAGTGTGTGAGATCCACCATTAAACTAGTTTGATTTCACATTGAAGTTCTTTTCAGAGTTTTTGAATGTATTTTCCTTTGCGGAAGACAGAATCAGAAAATCCTGTCCAACCCCTTTGATAATAAAGCCGAGGTTAAGTACTTTAAAAAGAATAAAGCCACAAAATAAAAAAATGCAATTTTCAAAAATTGCCAACTTTTAAATTTATGCAAATCTGTGATCGTTTTGGTAAGAAAATTTCATGAAAACAAAGCATAAACCATTTTAAACCCTGCCAAAAATGAACAAACAAACAAAGCCCACCCATGTGTAACACATCCCAGTACAGATTGCCGTCTCTGTTCTCCTCTACACTGTGGAGATATGCCAGGCCAAAATGAGCACTTTGCAATCAATGTAACAGTAGGAGCTGATGCAGAAAGCCAGAGCAGATAAGTAGGGGCTGGAGAGGGACAGACACAGCAGATGGTCCCCTCCTTTTCATTAAAGGTGCTGGAATTTATTTTCCAGGTAATTGAAGGTAAAATGAATAACTGACAGTCAGCAGGTCCTCGTCCAGGCACAGGCACCAGACATTGCAATACAGGTATACATATGAATCATCATCCGGGGAACTGTTTTATTTACTCCAAGAGCATGAGGCTTCGAGTGATCCAGCAGAAAACAATACAAATCCATCAACAAAGTGCCTGAATAACATTATTACTGTATATTGCTGCATTCAAGCCAAAGGCAATATTCTGGCCAGTGTCTCCATCATAGATGAGTTATTTTTCCACATCGTCAGGTAGAAGAACGCATGCAGAATGAATACATGTTAACCCTAACCCCAACCCTAACCCTAACTCTTAACTTTATTAGTGCTAAGTGCTGGAACTATGTTGCTTCTGTTTTAATCTTAGCAAAAGGCACACAAATACTTTTTTTTCAGTTGTAGTAATAGGGATACTTTTCACTGAAATATAGAAACATTCAATTTTCAAAAGGATTCAACAATGAGCAATATTCAAAAGCTTTTCCACTTAACCACTTAATCCTGCACAGCTTGTTGCTCACATAGTTTTCAATATTTTTGGTTTAATATAAAAAAAAATGCTAGTAAATAAGCAATATCATGTTACCAGTGGGAACATAAAAAATGTGATGTCAGTGATGGTTGAAAGCAATTCAGTCCTACTATGTCTGAACCATGTGACTCTAATTTTGTCAAACAAGATCCCATTTGCTCGACTAGCCACTGAGTGGTAAGGCTGACACAAGGAGCATTTTCTGGGCTTTCTTGGTGTTTTTGAATGGAACTGGAATTATTTCCTCTTAAGACTTCAATTGAAAACATGTCTATGTGTCTTAATTTCATCTGTAATAATAAGTATGTTTGTTTATTTTTTTTAAATTAAAATATTCACATTTTCAAGATGGACCTGTACAGTGTATATCTCTGCTCCACGAGTGCTGTCTAGACAACATGCAAAATTTTTTTACTTCTTAATATGACGCCTACAAGTAAATAATGTCGTTTTTAAAGTGAAACCTAGTGAAGTGAAACTCTAAGTGAGATGCTTTGAGTTTTATACCATACAAAAAGGGAATTTTGTAGTTGTGGAATTGCAGCAAAGTCAAGATTCCGGCTGCTTCCACGTAGGCTACCTTCATCAGGATTCATAAATTCTGTTTATTCCTGAACATTGCCAGTGGTTCAGTGAGGGTTCTGCTCAGTGTTCTGGTCTAAAGGAACTGACAGACGTAGTACATTTACAGTACATTGAGCAATTTGATTTAACAGTGTGACACTTTTCACCCAGTAAAGAATAAAGCTGCAGACCCTGAAAAGCTTGAAATGTAATGGCAGCACATGGCACCATTTCAGCTGTGTTTAAGGTCTTTGCTGAAGGACTGGTAAAAGCAGACCAAACCTTTTGAGCAGGATTGAAGGTGCTACATTTTATCCTTCACTACTATTTAAATCTCTTCAATAGTGTTAATTCATAAAAATGTGAGGTTTAACAGTCTGATGAAATTGTCATTAACATTTTAAAATAACTATTGACTGCAGCCACAGCAACAAAAAAAAAAGCAGGGAAAAATGAAAAGCAGATCAGATCAGCAGGTCAGCAATTACTTAACCATAATAGGATCACTTTTTATCACCTGGTTCATCTGCTATCAGTCTTATCAACAAATTACCTGAAACCTGCTAGTAATGTCATGAATGAAGCCACCCTGGGAGAATGATTTAATTTGAAATAAGTTAAAATAAAAAAACTTTAACCTTTTGCCAAATTAAGGGCCACAAGGGTTTCAGCTAAATAAATTGAATTACTCTGTGCAGCTTGTCCCCTGACAAATACAAGTGTATACATTTGAATCTAGACAAATTATTTGTATTTAAAGCATTCTTAATGGTTGCAAGTGAGGAAAATTGCAAAAATATAATATTACAATAACTGAAGACACATAATGAGCATTATAATCATTTTGAAAAACAAGCACAATAAAAATCCAGGTATCAAAACCTACGAATCCAATTATTAATTCTATACATTTTGCTGCATTAACCTTCACTAAACAGGACTAATTATGTTCTCTTTGCATTGAAACATGCAGTTGGTCAGTGTTCTGTTGGCTGTTTAACATATGCTTTAGAAATGCTATGATGTATCATGCTAATGATAAATATTGTCATATTGCCCACCACTTTCTGCAGTAGCTTTTGATTTTGGCTGAGCTGCTGCATTGTGCTTTTTGGTTGGCACTCATATGAAAAAATAAATCACTGCATTCTCATTCTGGGACTGCCTTGTTTTAGGAATGAGGTTTCTCGCTGGATAAATATGCAACGAAGGAAACAATGTATGTGCTGACATTGAACACATTTTTTAAAACCCCCTTTCCTCTCCATTAGTGTGCCTATTATTGATTGAAAATCATTCTTATTGATCTGCCTATTGTGGTTGTAGATTCAATCCTCCATATGGATAATACTCTATATGGTGACACTGGTCAGCTTTAACCCATCAGCTTTTTCCCTGGTTCTCACAGTGCTAGCTAAAATATTGTGCAATTTGGCAGCAATTATTTTTCATCCCAAATTCAATCAAACAACCAAAATGTTTTTACTAGAAGCACAGATTCTAAACGTTAAATAAATTGCACAATTGTGTTTGTAAGACTCTATTTCTTTTTCGAAATAAATTTAAAGCAAGAAAGTGAAATATCCAATTTGACTGTAAAAAAGAATGTAGTCTAACCTCTGAGATATTAGATTTAAAAGGTTTAAAATGTTTTTTTCTTCTATAAATCCAAATGAGTAGAAATATAAGCATTTGCTTTCCATAATACATGTGCAAACTATTTAATTACAGTAATAAATAGTCGCTTAAGTATTTTCCACTGTATAATTAAATATATAGTTATGTAAATAAACATGACAAGCATAGTAAAACAAAAGTAATAACACTGAACTTCTAACAGCTAAATGAAATATAGCTTTGAAACTATTCCAAGGACACTTTGATTAAAACTTCCCATGCAATAACTAAAACACAGGAGAGATAAAACTCACCCTGTTTTCTTATTGCACTGGTGCAGCACTCCACAGAATGAAGGCTGCATGAGCCCCTCCCCTTTTCTAAGTAACATTCATCATCTTGATGCTGTGGTTCAATGCAATTGAAAGCGAGGTGTGACTTCTTGACTGTTGCTCAGAATTCTCTCTTGATTTTTGTTTCAACTATCTTTTACCCCTACATGTGTCATGGGAAGTGGCAAGATTGTCTCCACATTATTCAAAAAGCTCTTGCTGTTTTGGCCTATAATTACTTTGATTACAGACTCTAATCTACTAATACACAGCACAGCGAGCACCAGCAGTGAATTTCTGGAAATGTAAGCAGCTGTACATTTGAAAAGTCATTACTTTGAGAACGCATTTCCACAAAGAACTCTTACATATGAACAAAATCAGTTTGCTCGTGTGTACTTTACACTCTTAGAACAAAAAGGCACTGCCACTGGGGTAGAAGCTCTCATGTCACTTTTCACCTTCAGGGTATGCCTTCAGTATGTTTTGTTTAGTTGACTGGCTCAGTACATCCCATCCCGAGTCTGTTTTACTGTTAACTTTAAAACATTAGGTTATTAAAAGATACAATCGGCTCTTTTCTGTAGGGAAAAACATACTTATGTTACAAAACTGGAGCTCAAGAACCAGAGCCAGTTGTACATTTCATGGTACATTCCCAGTGCTTGTGCCTTGATTAACAAAAAATGTATTTGCATTGTTTTTCTGACAGTAATCAGGGTCTTCTGGTCTAATGTTTAAGTCTAGTTCTAGGTCTAATAAATTCTAGAATTAGAAAACCTTTTGACTACTAAATGTTTGAACTGGTGTGAACTAAGTCTTGTTGGACAAGCAGAATTGTAATGAATTCAGAATCCTGCAGTAAACCTGTGTGGGATTTTGTGCTACTTTGTTACATGATATGTTAATGCTGCATTTTTTCCTAAATGGTACTGAGTAAATATGGGATTTATTTCATTATTGGCTTTTGTGACCTGTTTGATTACATTAAGAAAACTATGGTACGTTATAATAAAAACAACTGCTGTGCATACTGTCAAACATGAAAAATCTGATTTCCTGAATGCAGGCCCAAGCAAATAAACATAATGCAGCCTTGATGTGTAGGTTCTAATAACCACTGACAGGAAAATAACAAATTCATGTGTTTGAATATTTTCGTATGTCTTTTTGTGAAGTAACAAGACGAGACGATGATGTGATGATTATCAAAAATATTGCTTGTTATATATTATTCTAGGGTGGCACAGTGATAGTTATAGCTGTTGCTTTACTGCAGGGAGGTTCTGGTTTTGATTTCTAACTGAACAGTTCTGACTTCTCCCTGTGTGGAGCTCGCTTGTTCTGCTTGGGTTTCCACCAAGAGTTCTGGTTTCCTCCCACAGTTCAAAGATGACCATCCGGCGAGCTGGAGATGCTGAATTGGCCCCCAAACATGAGTGTGTTTGTCTGGGCATTTCATTGCCCTGCAATAGACATGGCAGCCTGTTCAGGGTGGTTCCCCGCCTTTTGCCCAATGAGAGCTGGGAAAGGCTCCAGCACTGCCTGCGACCCTAATGAGGATAAGATAATGAGTGAGGGTGGGAGTATAAAGACAAACTCAATCACCAACAAAGAATACATATGAGCGCATTTGGCTTTCATAGGTCATTTAATAAAACATAAGCAGCTACTCAGCTGAAAGATAAGCTCTACCTGTGTGTGTGAGTGTTATTGTCTGTGTCTGCCCTGCAATGGACCAGCGACCAGTCCTGGGTGTTTTTCCACCTTTTGCTCTGGCACCTGCAACCCCTGCAATCCTGGTTAGAGTGTGTGGCTTTGATAATGAATGAATGGATACTGAAATATAATCTTAGAGATGACATTCAAACTATAATCATAATAACAAATCTACTCATACTGAAATGCTGATAACAATTCTAGCACTTATTTTAGAAAGCCATCTCTCTGAGCAATTCCATAGCAATTTCCACATTATGCCAGTGATGTTAAAAGTCTTGCCTGATTGGAGCTTCAACTTAGAATTAGAGTTTCAGCAGATTTAGAATTTAACAAATTACTCCAAATAATACTAGGACCACTCCATGTCTGGATATTTTAATATTTAGAATTAACACCAGATTTTTACTGCATTCTTTTTTTTATAAAGATTTTTTCAGGTTTGACTGAGGATCCTGTTAACTTAGAAACTAAAGCTGGCCCTGATTATGTTGCTGTTTGAAAGAAATCACACTGCTGAGCGGAAGTAAATACAAACTGTACCCTAAGGATAGTGAAGCTCAATAACTCAGTCTTTACAATATATAGAACAAGCAATAGCTGTCAGTCCTACAAATGCCCTCAGCATATTTAAAGGTTGTTCTACAAAAGAAAATCTAATTATTAAGATTAAGTCAAACTCCAAAAGGAACTTCTGACACGTTTTAACTTCTCTACTGCAGAAGACTGCTACTGCACAGAGGCTTTTAATAAAAGAACCTGAATTTAAGCTGTAATGAGGTTCATTCAGTGTCATACAGTAACATTACAGACACAGGCCTTAGGCAAACACAGCATCTTAATATACAGAGGCAGTGTTTTGGTTCACTGCAGAAATAAACGAAATGCCTTATGTAACAATTTTTATCCAAAACCTAGTTATTTCAACCTAGATGAGTGACTAAATCCATATTTGTATCTATTGATTCCAATCTCATAAAAACTTTTTGTATTTTGCCACTGATTAGCCAATTATTTAATACGTTTTAAAGATCTTAAAAAGTAGGTTTTATATAGTTCTAAACAAAGGTTCCACTACAAGCCAAATTTGTACTTTTTTGTGCTACACAGATTCATTTTGATAAGAGTGTAATTTAATCTGCATGGCGTTTTGATTAATGTTTACATTAACATTTATGACAGCAGACTGGTGATGTCTGATTGCCTCCCTGACATCCCTAGATAGTTGAAAGAGACTAGAGTATGAAGAAACCACTAAGCTAAGATACTGCCAGAAAGGACAGGTCAGTCCTGATGTCCAGATACAAAAGTACACAATGTGTTTAATACTGAGGATTTTTTTTTTTCAGAAGGGCAATTAAAAGACGCTTGGATAAGCAATATATGATATATAACAATTCTAACATTATTTTAATCACATTTTTATGATTACTTATAAAAATACTAAAAATACAAGCAGATTTACATTGCTCTCAAAAGCATAAAGGAAAATTTCAGCAGGTTCTTTTTAAACAAAAAGAAAAAAACTACCTTTTTCAAAATGTTGAGCATTGTAAAAGATTTTTAACAGTTTAGCCATGCAGGTTAACCACACTGAGCTTCTACCACATATTTCTGTGATGTGTAACAATCATGCACCACCACCAGGTGAATTAGTTTTTCACCAAAATCAACTTTGAAGATGAAGGTAAATCAAACACGGTTTGTCTGGCTGCTGTTTAAGCTTTAGGTTCTGAATTTGAATAAAGCCAATTACTAAACCTCTGTCTTGATGTCCATCTGTTGAGCCTTGAGAAGTCACTGTTATCTACATCAACAATAAATTAGCATAAATGTTGTTTTCATCAGTACCAAATGTAAATGAAATCCATTAAAATATTGTCAATCAGTGTATTATTGCACATTTGTATGCTTTTTTGCATCCTCAGTAGATGTGCACCTTTTCTTGGGGCCTAATGGTTAGGGACAAGACCCCAGGATCGGAAGGTCATAGGTTCAAATTTCAAGTCACAAGGTTGCCCTGAGGTTCCCTTGAGCAAGGTACCATTCCCATCACAGTGCTTTCAATAGCTGCCCCCTGCTGCACATGTATATGGGTTAAATGCAGAGGATGCACTTCATTGTACTTCACTGTGTGTTGTGCTGTGTTTCACAATGACAAGTTGTCACTTTCACTTCACTTTAACAGACTTTGAGTTAAATATCCATAAAATGCAATTGAACTTGCCTGAATTTTATTTCACTATAATGTTAACCTGATCCTAATCTTAACCTCATGCCTTAAAAGTTCTTAAACAAAACATAAAACCAGCATTAACCCTGCAACTGTTCATTTTATCAGAATTCAAAGTAAGACACATCTCTGGTAAGGTCCATTAAATCCATGTGTTTATTGGATTTACAGTCTTTTTCCATGTAACTCCTGTAGAGTTAGTTAATAGGCAGCAGTACCTGTTCTTAGTGGATCTGCAACAGCATTAGTTTCGGGAGACCGAGTCAATGTCAGTGAAGATTGTCTACAGCCCAAGTTTGTCCTCTGTGGCAAACCCATTAAGATTAAAATAGATTTTTTTAAAGCATGAAGTGCATCGTCATTGGGAGTTTAGACAGCAGGACATGGCAAACGTGCTGTGCTGTGTTTCACTTAATGAGTTTAGCTCAGAATCAGTGACCAGAGGGCAGTAAGAATTCAGACTGATGCTGATGCAGCCTTAAAGGGCCGTCCTGTCACTCAACAGACCTCAGCACTTCAAGGAGATAAAAATTAAGAAAAGTCTGTCCTTATGTATTTTGAAATATGATACATTTGAGAATTATACTGTATGCAACACTAATATCTCTTTAGGCCAAATTACTAATGTCTGTCCAATAAAGATGAAATCATTTTCTTATCTTCAGATTCTTATCTCTGCTTCCTATGATGCAAATCATCACTAAAAAAAGCTTTTCATGAGTTTTAATTTGATGTGAAGTGAAATTGGCTATTGGTCATGGTTAACACACACCAGCATGAAGTGCAGCATGTGGGCCGCCATACATCAAGCACCCAGAGAGGTTTTGGAGGGTTGTACCTTAGAGTAACCTAGTGGTCCAGGACTCATAATTCTCTTATCATCAGGTCAAGTGCCTCTTAAGCCACCCGACTACAAGGCCACTACTACCCACAAGCTCCTAATGTAAGTCTGTTAATGTTAAGAGCTTTTATTGCAAGATACTTTGAAGCATTTCCGTTGACCCATGCAAGTACAGCTGTAGTTCAAGTGAATGTATTTACTATAAATTATATTTTTACATCACTAGACATAGAGAGGTTCAAAGAGTCCCCAGCACTGAGTTACAGAACTGCAGTGGAAGCTCGTTCTACCTCCAGCATTCATAGAGGCTAACGGCTCTGATCTTCTCGCTTTGAGATCCCTTTGGTCTAAAGCAAAGACTAAAGTCCAAAAATGAAGTGTGTGAGCAACAGAAAAACAATTTATGATAAAGAGATCAAATTATACATATAAAAAAAAACCTCACTTTCATTTGAAAATACTCAGATCTATCAACATTTTCATGTAAAAACCTGAATAACAGAGTAACTAGTTCATTCTCGCCTTGGTTCTTGTGACAGATGTTGTGTATCTTCTTATGTGCCTGTCTGTTCAGATGTCAGTGTAATGGTTATGACTGGATAAGAGATGGACACAACAGGCTAATAGTACTTTTGATCACAAATCTAGAATAGATTGCTCCTTTTGTTGATCACAAAGAGCAGAGAAACTAAAGTAGAAACTGAAAGGCACCATTAGCTGCAAAGCAGTAAGGAGAGCAATTAAGGTTATTCTCAACCAAGATACAGTCATGCTAGCAGTCTGGGAATGGGGAGCACTGCATTTTCACAATTCCATTGACTTTCTGAGAAAAATAATATTTTCTGTATGCTGGAACCCTCAACACCTTTTTCCTGTGGGAGCATGTAAGTTATGTCTCTTTACATTTATGGAAAATGTAAAGTCTAATATTGCCACCATATTCTCTCACGACACTCTCCTCTTAAAAGAAAATAAAATATAGACACAACAGAATTAGTATCTTCAATCTCAAATATCTGGCCCAGCTATAGACTGGCAACCAATTCAGGATGTTTCTCTGCCTTTGGCTCTTTGAAAGGAGGGATCCCACTCCAATGCTTTTTAGAATAAGTGGCTCAGAAAGTGTTGCCATGTGTGTCTTAGCAGTTTGTCAAGACAAACTATTTCCATAAAACGGAACCTAATTCTTTATTGGCTCTTCTCATATTAAAGTGGTCATTTATGACTACAGAAATCATTCTTCCGCTTCAGTTTCAACTGCAACAAAAGAAAGAGACTGTTATACTTCAGTGCTGTATAGATGTTATTATCTGCTCAACAGAATGACTCCCCATGCAATACTCAAGTCAATAAATAATTACTGTATATATATATATATAGTTAGGCTATTTCATTGCACCACTGCTAATGATAAGCTTCTGGGCATCTCATCCACGTTTGGCTGACAGAAATAACTATTTTCTAAGCTCATTAATATTCATTGATGCATTATTTCTGTATAATGTGAAATGAATGATGAACCCATTTTAAACCTCCTGCCGCCTGTGGGTTTATAAAGAGAATAGGGACACCATTCAACATTTCATAAACCCCAGTAGAACACACGCATACAAACAAACAAAATCCAGTCCAAGCGAATTAGCTTGCGCCTATGAAATCTATATAACAGAAAATGACTAAGTTCTCAGTGGTAAATGCCAGTGGTACATTAATGACTATTTAAAATGTTAAATTGGTATCCATGGAAACTATGCACACTGGCTTCTGATGTGCATTGCAGGTTCCTTGTATAACACAGGTCAATGCGCTGTGCACATTGCACACCAAGGTGCAATGAAAAAAGAAAAAAAACACATCATTGCTCCTGGGATAGATCCGTTTACACCACTGCACCTCAATCCCCGCCCCCAAAATAATCCTTTTGGCACTGTGTTGAAATTGAATAATGAATTGACTAACTGACATGATCTTTAGATCATTTACCCAACTTAAACTGAAGGCTGAAGGGCCACTGCCTCGCACAAAATTTGAGAAACTGCATAGACCTTTTCGAGAACAGCTGCAGCAGCAGTGGCAGATTCAAGATTATAAGTATGTAGGGATGTCATGGCAACCACAGATATGATTCTTGCATGCCATTATATCTGGTGAATCTGGTTCTTTTTACATCGGACAAAACACCAGTGCAGCAATTAGTAGACTTAAGAATAATATATTCTGTTTGATAATAAGGTTTAGACTTAAAAACTAAATTCTATGTATGTGTTTTTTATTAGAAATAATTTTTTCACTTGATAATGACACATTACTATCTATTTTCACATCTTTGCCCATTCTCCTGCTGTCTGATCTGCTCATAATAGGAGAGGTCGGTATTGCAAAATGATTTTAATTCATTTTATTTCTTGAATTTCTAGTTAGTTTACATGCACCATGGGCAACAAATAGACCAGGGCCAGCTCAGAGTGATCATAGGCCTATGTTTATTAAGCGGCATTTTTTGAGATAATGAAATTGGATTTGTTTTTATCCACCTTTGCCTCTAGTCATCAGTTCATTATCTGTGCAACAGTTTTTGAATTTGAAGCTCTAGCTTCGGTCAAAAAATGCACCTTGAGGATCTGTAAAAATGTAATTCTGTCCCTGATATACTTCAGTGTATCATTTTAATATATTAATAAATAAAATTGGTATAAGCAATGCTTTTTTAATACAAAGGCTAAAAGGCATGAGTGGTCCATACATTTTTTTCATGTAGGCCATGACAACATGTTACTCAGATTATGCTGTTTAGGGTCTTACATTTGTTGTACTGTTTTTCCTGTTTTTTCTTATATTTCATCCATTTCCTTTGAACTAATTTTTGTCATTCTCATTGGGCCTGACTGGGATGCTTCCGTTTATATTTTTAAATGCGTTTTTTATAGCTCAGTTCAATGAGTCATTCTCATTGAACAAAGCTTATACCTAATTGTTAGAAAACAAACTTTTTATAGTAAATAATGTTTAGTGTTGGTGGATTTTCGTATCCCAGCCACTTGGAATGCACAAGCCAGTGTATTTCTTTGTGCCAGTCCCTAGGGCCAGTCCCAAGCCCAGATAAATGGGGAGGGTAACGTTAGGAAGGGTTGACCTTCCAACTGTTGGCCAAAGGAGAAGAAGAAGAGGAGGAAAGCATGTCCAGAGAGAGGAGGAGAGAAAGAAGGGGAGGAGAGTGGAAGTGAGAGTAGGAACTTTGATGTTGGCAGCATGACTGGTAAAGGTAGAGAATTAGATGATATGATGGAGAGAAGAAAGGTTGACATTTTGTGTGTGCAAGAGACTAGATGGAAGGGTAGTAATGCCACGTGTATTGAAGGAGGGTTAACATTTGATAATGAATGTTGTTAGTGTTTGTGCCCCACAAGTTGCTTGTGAGATGGAGGAGAAAGAAGAATTCTGGAGTGAGTTAGATGAAGTGATAGAGAATGTACCCAGGGGATAGAAAGTGGTGTTTGGTGTAGATTTTAATGGATATGTTTGTGAAGGAAACAGAAGTAATGAGGAGATGATGGGTAGATATGGTGTCAAGGAGAAGAATGCTGAAAGTCAGATAGTTGTAGATTTTGCAAAAAGGATGGAAATGGCTGTAGTTAATACATATTTTAGGAAGAGGGAGGAGCACAGGGTGACATATAAGAGTGAAGGAAGATGCTCACAGGTGGATTTTATCCTTTGCAGGAGGGTCAGTCTGAAGGAGATTGGAAACTGCAAAGTAGTGAGAGGGGAGAGTGTAGCTAAACAGCATAGGATGGTGGTCTGTAGGATGACCTTGGAGGTCAGGAAGGGCAGAGTCGAGGATCAAGTGGTGGAAGCTGAAGAAGGGGGACTGCAAAGTGGATTTAAGGCAGGAGTTAACACGGGCACTGGGAGGTGTTGAAGTGCTACCAGATTGCTGGGAAACTGCTGCAGAAGTGGTAAGGCAGACATCAAGAAAGGTACTTGGTGTGACATCTGGAAGGAAGAAGGAGGATAAGGAAACCTGGTGGTGGAACCGAGAAGTCCAGGAGTGCAAACAAAAGAAGAGGGAGGCACAGAAGAAGTTGGACAGTCAGAGAGATGAAGAAATTAGACAGGAGTACAAGGAGATGAACTGCTTGGCGAAGAAAGCAGTGGCGAAGACTTAAGATCTTGTTTGGTGAATTGCATGAGGGGTTGGACAGTAAGGAGGGAGACAAGCTTTACCAATTGTTTAGACAGAGAGACAGAGCTGGGAAAGCAATGCAGCAGGTAAGGGTGATAAAGGATGGACATTGAAACATACTCACAGGTGAACAGAGCATGTTGAGCACATGAAAGGAGTACTTTGAGGGGCTGATGAATGAAGAAAATGAGAGAGAGAGAAGACTGGATGATGTGAGAATAGTGAACCAGGAAGTGCAGCAAATAAGCAAGATGGAAGTACGGGTTGTGTTGAAGAATGGAAAGGCTGTTGGTTCAGATGACATACCAGTGGAAGCATGGAGATGATTAGGGGAGATGGCAGTTTCTGGCCAGACTGTTTAACACAATCTTTGAAAAGTGAGAGGATGCCTGAGGAGGGGAGACAAAGTGTACTGTGTACTGTGTACTGGTACCAATTTTCAAGAATAAGGGTGATAAACATAGCTGTAGAAACTATAGAGGGTGTTGATGGAGAAGTACAGAGAAGGTCAGAAGGAGTTGCATTGTGCCTTTGCAGACTTGGAGAAAGCATATGACAGGGTGCCTCGAGAAGAGTTGTGGTTTTGTATGAGGAAGTCAGGAGTGGCAGAGTGTAATAATGGTGAGATCTGCAGTGGGAGTGATGGATGCATTTAAGGTAGAGGTTAGATTACATCAAGGATCAGCGCTAAGCCCATTCTTGTTTGCAAGAGTAATGGACAATGTAATGGTCTCCATGGATGTCACGGTGGCAGGGAGCGGGAAGGACGTCATGGTGGAGCCAGAGGTTCTAGAAATATGTTTATTTAACTTAAACAGTCCAGACACGACACTTGACCATGACAAAGAACAAGAACAAGAACATAACCAAAATCTAGGCACGAAACTGGAAAACATCAGACACAAAACCACCTGTAACAATAACAAAAGTATAGTGAACGAGCCGCGCTCTGTTCTGACTCATTGAGGCTTAAGTAGTCAGCCTCAATGTAGCACACCTGTGCCTTCATGAGCTCAGGTGTGCTCCATCAGAACAGAGTGCCCTCTACTGGGAGTAAAACGAAACAAAACAACAACAGAACACCCCAGGTCCTGACAATGGACAATGATGTTTGCTCATAATATTGTGATCCGCAGTGAGAGTAGGGAGCAGCTTGAGGAGAACCTGGAGAGATGGAGATATGCTCTGGAGAGGAGAGGAATGAAAGTGAGTAGGTCAAAGACAGAATACATGAGTGTGAATGAAAAAGAGTTAAGTGAAGTGGTTAGGATGCAGGGAGTAGAGGTGACAAAGTTGGAGGAGTTTAAATACTTGGGATTAACAGTTCAGAGTAACGGTGAGTGCAGAAGAGAGGTGAAGAAGAGAGTGCAGGAGTGATTTGTGACAGACGGGTACTAGCAAGAGTAAAACGGAAGGTTTACAGGACAGTAGTGAGACCAGCTATGTTATATGGGTTGGAGACAGTGGCACTGACGAAAAGACAGGAGGTGGAGCTGGAGGTATCAGAGTTAAAGAAGCTGAGATGTTCGTTGGGTCTGAAGAGGATGGACAGGAAAATAGAAAAAATTAGAAATTAGCATGTTAGAGGGACAGCTCAGGTAAGACGTTTTGGAGTCAAAGTTAGAGAAGCAAGGTTGCGTTGGTTTGGACATGTCCAGAGGAGAGATGAGGATTATATTGGGAGGAGGATGCTGAAGATGGAGCTGCCAGGAAAGAGGAGAAGAGGAAGACCAAAGAGGAGGTTTATGGAGGTGGTGAGAGAGGACATGCAGGTGGCTGGTTTGAAGGAGGAAGATGCAGAGGACTGGAAGAAACGGAGACGATTGATCCGCTGCGGCGACTCCTAAACAGGAGCAGCTGAAAGAAAAAGAAGAAAAGAAAAAGTTGGTGGATTTATGTAAATTCAACATTCTGGTTGGTGTGTACACAGTCATGCTATCATTTTGTGTTGATGGAAGCACTGAAATAAGTAAAGCAGTGATTGCATAGCTGTCAACCTTAGGGAATAGCCTGCTTTTATGACATTGCAGGGAAGAGTGCTTTCTTTGGAGTGCCTTTTTACAGAAAGTAATCAAGATCAGATTTTACTTTTTCCCACTGCTATGATGTTAATACATTTTTTTCTGGTCACTGAGGCCATTCCTAAATCTGTTAAAGCTTAAAGCCCCATTTGTAGCCAAGATAACTAATAATGAGGAAGATGGAGCTTTAATCAGGCCTGGAAAGTTAGCAGCCCATCCCTAAATCAAATTTAACGCCTTTTATAGGATTTCAACATAAGATCAAAGACTTTTTAGAGACTGTGAGTTCCTCCATGTCTGGCAATCTTAGAGCACAATTGACCTCACTTTCTCTTGTTTGAAAGGATGACCCTAACTTTACCCCCAACCCTGTGCAACAAAAGCCAGGACAGGCATTTTTTCACTGATGTAACAGAATTGACAGTTAGCATTTTCCCTCAAGCATGCTGAGCTGTCCAATGACATTGTGTTATCAGCAGTTTGAAGATGCTTGACGTGAATCAGGGAAAGCACCTGTTTGCTTTCACCCTCCCAGTGCTGGTGGTATTGAGTGATTGGGGGCATCCTGGTGTTTGACACATTTAATGTCACGTTTACTTCAAAACAAATTTTGGACACATTAACCTGTTATTGCAAATAGAGAGCATGATGTTACTGATTAATTGTGCAACTATGTAATTGAATAGCAATTGCATTTGCATGGTCTATCAAAAGGAAAAAAAAACTTTGGGGGGTTAGGCTCTGTGCTTAGAGTGAGATGTCCACTCACATTCATAGTTGTTGATGCTAGATAATTTCAGCTACGAGAGCAAGGAGGAAAGATGTAGCTCATAAAAGTGTGTGTGTGTGTGTGTGTGTGTGTGTGTGTGTGTGTGTGTGTGTGTGTGTGTGTGTGCTGTTGGCATATGTGTGTGCATTCTGATAGAGGACGACATGATAGGATATAATGAGAGGTGTACAGGTTTTTTGCAGAGAGGCTGCTGGAGGACGTTTCCTGAGAGGACATCATTATTCCTCAGAGTGAAGACTACAGTACATGTCCTTGTCATTGTCATCATCTGTTGCAATTTCTTTCCTCTGTGCTCACTCTCACTCTCTTTTACACTCTTTCATGTGTATGCACACAGACAAGTGTTACAGCTCAAAAAAGTAAACAACTGATCCCAGTTTGTAATGGCATTAAATATTACTTCTTAGAAAAAGTAATGTACTCATATTCATTACTGATGGTTAATCTCTAAAAATCCATACATAAATGGGAAGTACAAGGAACTCTTGGATAGCAATTCCAGCACTTCATTTAGAAGAAATAGTCAGGCACAGTAAACATCATTTTTAAGGCATGAGGAGACATTTTTAATGGTTTTTAATGGTTATATAAAAATAGCTTAAAAAACATTATTTATATATAAATGTTTTGAAGTTGAAATCTTTATGAATAAAATCTAAAGCTTAGAGTTATTATTGAATGAGAATCAGATGGAGAAAAAGAAGGAAAATACTTTTCCATCCATTTTCTGCCGCTTGTCCCAAACAGTGTCACGCTGGTGTCCAACCCAGGGCACACAGGGCGAGGACCACACCCTGGACAGGTCGCCAGCCCATCGCAGGGAGGAGCGGGACAGGGACGGCACCTTGCTCAAGGGTACCTCAGGGCAACCCATTGGGAAGGGGCTTGAACCCCCGATCCTCCGCTCATGTGGCCAACGCCCTAACCACTAGGCCACCACTGCCCAGAAAAGACTTTTATTAATCAAATTTGTATTAACATGAATAGATGCTCCAGCAGCTTGCTTGTTGAGAGAGTTTACTGTGCTCATACTATGTAACTCACAGTCCAAGTCATGCAGTCAGCAGTCATGAAGGCACACATATATAACACATATATAAAATGGAAAATGTTGGAATGTTGTGTCAGGTATAGTATTAACACAAGTAACATCATTCAAAAGGCAGTTTACATAGTATGATCACAAGAGTTTACGTTATTACTCACTAAAGAAAAAAGCAGAAACTGTGTTTTAACTACACTATGTACACAATTAGACAAGTGAGTATTTTGACCATGATCATCATTTTTATGCATATATTCAAACTCCAAGCTGTATAAACTTGAATGCTAATTGGATTTAAGCAGATCAGGTGATGTGTTTTTGTGTAATGAGGGAGGGTGTGGCCTGAGGAGATCAACACCCTGTATCAAGCTGTGCATAATCATTAGGCAGCTTCTTTTCCTCCTCGGGCAAAATGGGCCAAAAGATGTGCGTGTTTGTGTGTGTGTGTGTGTGTGTGTGTGTGTGTGTGTGTGTCTGTGTGTGTGTGTGTGTGTGTGTGTTTGTGTTGAATGGAAAGTGTATGCAAAGGCCTACATATATTTTGCTTTGTTATTAGGATTAATTTAACATTTTTGAACAAATAATCAAACTAATAATCAGTAATTATTCAATTTAATAGCAAGATGATGAAAGATGTCACCTATTTTAATGAAGTACAGCAGGAATATGTATGAGAATAAAGCCCACTGCTTCTTGCTTTAAATGGAATCAACCCCCATCGTGATCATCTCTTTCTGAATGCTGTAATGGTCCAATCATTCCTTTGTGGGATTTAGTCGAATGTCTTTGAACAGGCCACGGTTCTCAGACAAATCACCGGTTATTTAACGCCCATTCATAACAGCAACACAATGGTCTCTGTAAATCCATTTTTCTTTCTCTCATCTCTCAGCCCTACATCCTGAATGAGATGCAAAATTCAGAGGTGTTCATAAATGATAAAGTGCTGCCAGTTTGAATATCTCTCCAATCTGTCTCATGTGATCAAGGCTCAAAGACTCCCATCTTCACGGAACACCTCACTGTCACAATGATACTATCAACTACAGTGGCACAACAGTACTTTTGGCAGGAACAGACAACATCTTTGACATGTTTCTCATAAAGGGCTTCTTTCTCTCTTTCTTTTTTCTCATTCTCTTTCATATGCCGTTGCTTTTTTCTCTCTGCATAAGTTCACAGAGTGACACTAACACTGCATTGTGAACTTTTTAATAGACTTCCGATTTCCAGTACTTCACAATTCCCTGTGAGACTTTATTGTTTATCAATTATTACTAGATCACTAACCTGGGAGCTCAAAACTTCTAAATCTAGCAGAAGTTTTCAGTCTTGATTGGGTTTACAGGTGCAGACATTGTCAATTTATGAGCCAGAAACAAATCATTCTCTAAGAAACTCTCAGGAGCTATGTGTGTTCCTTACAAAAGTGAAACTATAAAGACTAGCTTCTTCTTAGTGAAAGAAACCCATATAAAATCAAAAAAGTATTTTTTGACTCGTCACTTTTCAATGAGAGCTTGCTTTCAGGGGATACAGCAGGTGCTGATCATTATATAAGAACTCAAACAGTCCTTTGGTTCGTTATAGTATATATTGGACTAGTGTCTTTGCTAAAGAACCCTTAAAGACCTAATGGTACTTGTCTATACCTTTTTTTAAATAAGTAATAGTTCTTCCATTTGTATGTGATAGTAAGCTTTCAACTTCTAAACATGCTTTTTCTCATTTGAAATTTCAAGCTGAGGAAGCAGTAAGTTTAAAATCTTTTTCTATTCATTTTCTACATTATTGGCTTTTATAATTAACAAGCATTGCAATGAAAACTAAAATTGTTCCAAAGGATGTCTGTGAGTTAGTCTTAAATAATGTAACCTAGCATTCAAGCTGATGGGTAAGAAATTAACTACAGTAGTGGTTTACACAGCCAGAATTTCCAACTAATATGCTGGACTCCCAGTGACCAAAGCACAGTTTGGGGATTTCCCTGCTCAGATTCATTTGATTCAACTCATCTGTTGAGTAAATGCATATGAACATGGAAAAAAGCAACTGTGCTAGATTTAAGGCATCCAGGACCATAACAAAAAGTACTCAGTTTTAAATAGATATCATTCCTGAAGCTAACTTTTGTAAAAGGATAACAACGAACCATAACATCTACTATTCTCAAGAAAATTGCCTATTTATGGCTACTTTTTGGGGTAATGTTGCACATCATTCTGATAGTACAGCAATACACAGAAACTCAGTGAACATATTAGCTGCTCCATTTAGACTGCAGGGTCAGTAAATGCCCATTAGAGTGTAATAGCAGTAAAGATTTACCTTTACCATCTGGCAGCTCTTGACTCTTAAACCTGATCATTAGCCAGGTGTTCAGTTGGATTATTTTGTGCATTGAATCTGCAAACGTCTGGCTTTCCAACCCTTTTTTTCTTGATTTTTAAAAGCAAGCATTTAATTTCAGTGGTGTGACAATTATTCATCGGAGAAATCAAACCAGTTCATTATGTCACTGAATGTTAATAATAGCAAAAAGTTTCTGGATCATCTAATAAATGCTTATAAGCTTAAATACATGAGAGAAAATGTTAGTGTGTTTATAGCTTTGCTGCTGTGTAGATTTTTTTATAGTCATATAGTTAGTCTAACTAAAGTCAGTTAAAGTCAGTAAAGTCGATATGATGCTTTTTATAACTTTAATTGTCCAGAAGCAGCTTTACAGAATCTGGGGCCCAAGTCAGCAAGCCAAATGCCACAGAGAAAAAAAAAAAAAAACCTGAAGCTGGAGGATGAAAAAATCGTTGGAGGAACTAAGACCCATTTATCTAATAGTATTATCATCTTTAGAGTATCTGTGGTTGCCCAAGAAATTTGCCAATGCTGTATATTTCTGCAGATCATTGGTCAATTATTATATTGCATGTGTCCAGCTCTGGTGCAAGTAGAAAAAACAAAAACCAAAAACCCATATGCCTCATTAAACTCGCCTGGGCCAAGACTTTTTACCATCTATGCAACAACGTTTTTCTTTTCCTCTGTTGTGTCAGTCCTGCTACACATTTTGATATGAATTCATGACCATATCTTAAAGAAGTAAAGCATTCATTACTTTTTTTCCATATCCTTTCACAGATCAGTTATGGTCAGGGCTCTTTGAACATATTCACCAAAAATGGCACTGCTCTCCACATGAAAATATTCCAAGGCAGCTCACTGAGACCAAGATTTCTATCGGCCTGCTGAAGCCTCTCGCTGTCATTCTCACCCTGTAAATAAAACAACACCGGATATCACTAATGTCAATGCAGAATCTCTGCAGAACATTGACACTCTGTTATGAAGAAAGCATTTTTTTGTTCTTAAACAACAAATAAGTACAAATAAGAAGTAAAAATGCATAACACTGCAGTTTATGCTTTTTTCACACTCAAGCATTGCAGTAGATAATGCATCACATTTAAAAAAAAGGCATGACAGTTCAACTGACCGTTTAAAGAAAACTATCAATAAACTTCCTCAAAATGCCTTGGATGAGGTAAATAAAGCAAAGTTAACCCCAGAACTGCTTTTCCTGAAGGTCCCAGAGTGGTAAGGGGCTAATGTGGTTTGACAGCACACAAAGGAACAGCAGGTCAGTGCTTTGAGACCCAATTAAACTCAGGGCTCAAGTGAAATCACCTTTTCAAGGTGGGCCAAACACTTGCTTATCCAGGTTCACGCACAATCACAAAGCCGTTCTTTTGTCTGATACTGCTTACCTTCAAAATTAAATCCTCCTTTTACCGTACCTCATTCTCCCAGCTCGGCTTGGATTTTTGGACTGCAGTATGAAGATAAGAAAATGTGTGTTCGCTTATTCAAACAGTGAAATTGGTTTTAGATCACCTAGAAGGGCTTTCTAAGCCATGGCAGCAGACTCTTTTGTGGGTGCATGCTAGGCCTAGCTCCAACAGAAAGTGGGATCTTCATGATGTGAGGGAATGCATACATCTCTCCCATTTTTCAACTATAGGCCCCTAAAACGAGGCAGACATTTTACACGTACTTAGTCATTCAAATGAATCCTACAGCTGCCCACTTTGCTTCCTTTCTGTTTGGGTGGTTTATTTGCATGCCTGCACACAGACTACACTTGGACAGAGTTCTATATTGCAGATATGCCTTAAAATGCAGCTATGCATCTAATTTATAACTAGTATGGCTTTTGACTTCTCTATTTTCCTGCACCTTTTCAAGGGGCTGTGATGAAACTGCTGGTGCTTACAACAAGGATGTCCCTGAGATGCAGTTTTATATTAGGCACATCATTCACTCAAGAGAATCATTCTTCTGTGTGATTCGTGGAAACCTTTGTGATTAGTAGATACAAATCTACCAGCAAAATTAGACTTTGTTTTCCAGCTGCCATTGTCCATTCTTGGTGTATACATGTCTAAAGGTTCCATTACAAACTTTTGCCCTCAGTCCTGATCAAATAAAATGTAAAAATGATGACATATTCAGGACAGACAACATTTAAATGCACAATTTCCATTTATTGAAAAAGTGAAAGTGACAACCCTTGTCATTGCGAGGTCACAGCACAGCACACAGTGAACCACAATGAAATGGGACCTCTGCTTTTAACCCATGCAAACACCATACAGCAGCGGGCAGCTATTGAAAGCACCCGGGGAGCAGTGTCAGGGACAGTACCGTGCTCAAGGGTACCTCAGGGCAACCTACTGGTGAGGGAATCAAACCCAATCTTCCGACGCAAGGCAACTCCCTAACCACTAGGCCGCCGCTGCCCTATTTATTTGCTAAATAATAGGAAAGGTCATATTATGTATTGTTCTCTTGTGCTATAAATTGATTAAGGTAATATTTTATGGCTTATAAATAGCGAATTCCAGGGAAATGCCATATTTAGGTTGATTACAGAAAGTGTTAACACAGTTTCGGAAAAAAAAAAAAAAAACTATTTCAGAAAACAAATTAAAACATGTCAGGTGTTTAGTTTTGTGAGACTGTGTCTATAACACTGGATTCCTCATTCTTTCATTCTTATTCACATTCAAAATAATGTAGTGGGGTGCAAATATGCATGAGCTCAATAATCTTATAGTAAAAAGCACCCTCACCACAACTGACACAATTAAGTACAGAACTGTTTACTGTGTTAACCAATAGAATATTAGCCTAATCAAATGATCAGTACAGTTACAATAAAATTTAAATGTAGGGGTGTAAATCCCATATGTTACTGTTTACTGTTTAAGATTAAGATTACCCTGGTGAAAAAAGTCATTCTTTGTTTTTGAATTTATTCTGCTTTAGCATCCATCCATTATCTGCCGCTTGTCCCAAATGGGGTCGCAGGGGAGTGCTGGTGTCCAACCCAGCGCACACAGGGCGAGGACAGGGGACGCACCCTGGACAGGTCACCAGCCCATCGCAGGGAGGAGCGAGACGGGGACGGCACCTTGCTCAAGGGTACCTCAGGTAGGCCCATTGGGAAGGGGTTCGAACCCCTGATCTGCCGATCATGTGGCTAACACCCTACCCACTAGGCCACCACTGCCCCTCTGCTTTAGCATCAAAAGGTTAAAAGAAGAATCTTACATTTTTGCATTTCAGGATATTTTGTATTTTATATATAATTACTGACACACTACACAACCTTTTTTTGTAAAGTGCAATTCCAGAATGATGGCTTATTTGTCTTCTTTTTTTTTGTGTTGAGTTTTACTGGAGTCAAGAAGGATAATCAGAGGTTATAGATATTTTACTTCCATCTCAGATGATTAACTTTAGACACCAGAATATGATCAAATGAGCCATTATGTAATTAATCATTTTTCCAACAATCCAGTTAAAAGTGATTCTATTGATAATCCATCAATAGATTCTGCCGCTTGTCCTAAACAGGGTCACACTGGAGTCCAACCCAGCACACACAGGGTGAAAGACAAGGGACGCACCCTGGACAGGTCGCCAGCCCATCACAGGGAGGACTGAGAGAGGAAATAGCACTTTGCTCAAGGGTACCTCAGGGCTACCTACTGGGAAGGGGTTCAAACCCCCGATCCTCTGAACATGTGGCCAACGCCCTAACCACTAGGCCACCGCTGCCCATTCTATTGCTAATAAGGTCTTGAAAACTAAACCCAAATGTTGAACAAATAAAAATAATTTATGAATTCATTTATATATGAAATGAGTTTATAGAACGTTTAGTCTTGATATTATACATTTTCTGCTTTTGAAGCATCTGTGCCCTCATTCCCTATTCAGCTGTTTCCCCAGAATAAGCCACCTGTTCAGTTTTACTACAAACTGCACTGTAGTGTGACAGGAGAAACTTGTGTCAATGTTGGCTGAATCTGCACAGCTTCTTAATCTATCTCATATATACAGTACTGTGCAAAAGTTCTAGGCGGGTGTGAAGAAATGTGGTAAACAAAGAATGCTTTCAGAAATGGAGGTGTTAATCATTTATTTTCATCAATCAACAAAATGCAGTGAATGAACCAAAGAGAAATCTAAATCAAATCAATATTCGGTGTGACCACCCTTTGCCTTCAAAACAGCATCAATTCTTCTAGGTACACTTGCACACAGTTTTTGAAGGAACTCAGCTGGTAGGTTGTTCCAAACATGACCGTGTTTCAGCCTCCGTGTGACATTGATCCCTGACTTTGTGCAAGTGTGCCCAAAGTGTGCACAGTGGGATAGAGGAAAATTCTTAATTTGTGCTTATGTGTTGTTATTAAAGGGCTTATGAAATCTGAATGTGCATATATGTATTCTTTGTTGTTGATTTAGTATGTCTTCATACTCACTTACTCACTCATTGCCTTAACCGCTTATCCTCTTTTAGATCAAGGGTGATCTAAAAGATCCCAGCTCTCACAGGGTGAAAAGCCAATGAAACTCTATACAGACAAACACACTCACACACACACACACACACACACACACACACACACACACACACACACACACACACACACACACACACACCTAGGGGGCAATTTAGCATCTCCAATGCTAAATCCAGTTCACCTGATGTGCATGTCTAGGGGAGAAAAGTGGAGCGCCTAGAGGAAATCCAGGCAGACACAGGGAGAACAAGTAAACACCCGGACCACCCGGCCCAGGACCTTTTTGCTGACGGGGCTCCCCATTGTGCCACTGTGCCAGAATGTATTTATAGATGCTTTTGACAGATAACCTGCAAACCCTCTTGCACTCACTTGGATATAATTAAGTTATAAAATAACTAAAGTTAGGCTGGAAATTCAAGCTTGCCAATCTTCTTTTTCAGTCTCATATATTTTAATCTTTACCTTCTCCTTCTACATTTGTCAGAGTTCAGCTTCCATCCGATCCTTGTTTTTCAGTTCAGTTACCCAGAAATACAAGTAGTCACTTATGTGCAACACCAGGAAAGTGTGCAGGCTCCAAGGCTTTAAAGTGCCTGTAACAGATGAGCAGAAGTTATTAAAGTGGACTAATCCAAGAATGTTCATCAGAAATCACAGCAGGGCACAAGCAAACACAAGCAGGGAAAAACATCCTACAACCCAAAACCAATTGTGTAAGTTTGCAAAACAAGAAGAAAAAACAAAGAAACTGAGCCAAACAGAAGTTTGGGTAAAGTGATTATTATACTCTTTGTTTGGACCGAAAATTATGTTTTCAGGCATTTTTTAAATGTTTTTGTAATGTATATTTTTGTTTAAAACCAGAACAAATTTTCAGTAAGAACTATAGCAGAATAACAATTTAACACGAGCCTTGGCTGCTGACTGGGGGTACAAGGCATTTTTCATTATCTACTTCTTTCATACTTTTTTAAAAATAAGGCTCATAACAGAAGTCAGGTTTTGTACAGTTCGTCGCTGTAGAAATTCGAATGCTACTGTGATAAACCATAATGTTGTGCCTAACTCAAAATGTAAAAGAATTTATGTACATTACGCAACACCATAATTTATTCATATTCAAATGTGGAGGTCGTTGATATTAATTAAATGCCTTGTTTAACCATGAAACCAGATCTAAAAGTGTCCAAAAATCACTGTATCGTCTTACCAAACATAAATTTACACAATGAAGCAATGTTTTAATCCTGGTTCCTTTAGAGCCCCCTCCACCAGTCGGTTTTTAGGTTACCTGTTACCATATTGTTCAGCTTTTATGCAATTTGTGTATGGCATTTATAGCATTACACAGCACCCACAGTTCCCAAGCTCGGAGGTGAGTGGTCTAGTGGTAGGATACTTGCCTATGGACCAACGATTGCAGGCTCAAAACCACCTCCAGCATTACCACCACTGCGTTCCTGAGCAAAACCCTTAACCCTAAGTTGCTCCAGAGAGACTGTCCCTGTAGTTAGGGAACTGGAAGTCACTCTGGATAAGAACACCTTCTAAAAGTAAAATGTAATGTATTATTGACTGATGTATTAGATTGATTACTGAAAAACCTAAGCACCCAAATAACACCAAAAGTTTGGCTGGTGACCTTAATTTTTCCCTATTCTCCACTTTTCTAAAACAGGGTCAAACTGTAATGCTTCCAGCTCATGAATCAACTCACTGGGTGCATTAGAAGAAGAGGGACTCTCTGTACCTCTCACATTGTTCTATTCCCACATACAATTTAAAGTTACACTTTTCAACTTGTTCATTTTCAAACAAACTATGTCAGATAAAGCATTGGTTTTATTGTTTGTTGGATTGGCTCATTGTTTTTTCTGTCCTAAAGAGTCTTAAAATCAGCAAATAGCGTAAGGGTTAAATAGTCACTTTCACAGAAAAGTTCTTCAAGAGTCCAATTGCATGAGAGATCTCTAAAGTAGACAGTTTGTTTTTGGTTCTGTGTTTTTGTTATGTGAATAATCTAAGTTTCTTACAGTGTCTTTACTCTGTGGGCTGCCAAGTTTTCTGGGGGGTGGGGTGGGCTGGGTGGCTGCGTGCGGTGAAGTCAGCAGTAATCAAACAGCCTTTATTGAAGATGCAACATGCCAGTTCAATGAAGTGAGAAATATAACCAGGGAGATGAAAGAGACATTCCCTGACTGAACCTAGCATAATGTATCTCATGTGACACCTCCTTAAAAGTCGAGCTCTAGAGGAAACTTTTTTTTGTTTGTGTGACTATGAAATTTGCATAAATCACATCTTACCAACTCCAAAGCTGAAGATTGCCACAAAGAGACAACCAGTTTTGCTCTGCAGGCAGCATGTGAAGGGCATTGCTTATTATTATTTGTAACCTCGCCTCACAAAAAAAAGCACATTTTGGGCTAATTAGTGTTCGTTAATGGTAAAAAAAAGGAAAAAAGCAAACGTTGAGTAACAGCATAAAGAACAGTACAGATTTCTGCATCCCATAAGCCAGAAACGTCCTTCAGAACACATTGAATACAAAGACAACAAAGGAAGATCTAACATACAGATGTATCTTCTGCGAAACCTCCCCACCTATGAACGTTCCAAAAAAATTGTTTTTGGCTTCTGTGTGACAGTAATGAGGTTCCCTGCATTGATTCCTCATAATTAGCTCACAGGATGCAATAACCTCACTCTATTAGTTGCCTGCCTTATACTGGACCAACGTCAGTCTTACTGAGTACATCCCCACAAAGCCATGTAAGACTTTCAATTAGCCTTCAAAGCACATGTAAAAAAAGACTCAAGCTTAATTCCCAGGTGTAAAGGCCTGTGGGTTTCATGAATTAGAAAAAAGAGAGAGATAGATGTATAGCGAGAGAGCGAGAGAGAGGGAGAGAAATAGAGAGAGTGAGTGAGTGAAAGAGAGAGGGAACATTTCATGAAGATCAAATCACATTTTTAGTTGTCATTCAGCAAACCACACAAATCACCTCAATATAGATTCAACAGTCCATAATTACATATATAATGTCAGGTTAATCAGTTTGTGGCTTAACATCAAAATCACATTATTGACCATCAGGTAGGATTAAAGTAGTATAGTGCATAGAGCTTTCAGTTCATAAATGTAGGAATAAGACTCAAAGAATCTGGCAAGGCCACCCTGTCTGCTACTGATGATTGGCAGAAGAACTAGAAACTACTGCTGGTTTCAGTTGCTTTCACTGTCTAATTCTCATAAGACTGGGAGCTTTCCTTTAAGGCATCCGATCCAATCTTTTGCTATGGCACTGTCACCATTAATTCATTATTCTTGGTTTTTGAAATGCTGACTGAAATTAAATTTTTAGCACATAAACAACTTGTCTCTAATTGTGTTGCTGCTGGCCTTCTCAATTATCTATTCATTCACCACTGAGGGTTCCCTCAAAAGGGCTCATGATGGGTATTATGATAGATATGAGAATGGTCACGGTAACATTGCCTGAATCTAAAACTAGAATTCACCCTTAGATATTTTATATTCCACTGCCAAATCTTGGCACTTTATAAGGAAAAGCTTAATCTACACTGCATTCTTAAAATGTCTACAAAGAAAAATACTCAAGGCTTAAGGTAAAAGGGGTAATCGGTAATTCATTTTCATCACATGATGTTGTTACATTGGACTGTGCTTGCACAATGATCCATCAATGAGGTTATACATCTTGGCACAGAGCTTGAGGAACAGCAATGCAGCAATGCAACTGAGGAACAGCCACAAACAGAAAGACCCTGAGACACTATGGAAAACATTATTAGTTTTAAATATGCTTTTTATTCATTTAATTCAAGAGATTCTGTTGTACAGATATAATGTTATTTTCATAAAAGTAAGTTTGGAATTAAGTGTATTTTTTTAAGGCTGTCAACAAGAACTCAGCAATTACAGTTAATGATTTAAGGTGCTTCAGCCACTTAAACGATACACTTAAATGTCAATGAAATTAAATTCCTGTCCTGGCACTCACACACTGTGAACAGTTCATTTGTTCTCTGCATTTAACCCAACCAGACCCAACCCCAGTGAATATACACATAATGGGAGCAGGAGCAGTGGACTGCAATGACTGCGCCCAAGGAGCAGTTCTGGGGACAGTACCTTGCTCAAGAGTACTTCTGGGTAAACCTATGACCATCCAAACATCATTGCATTTATACAAAACATCATAAATGCAGCAATGACCAAATGTGCATATATGAAAGACAGAAAATTCATGATGCTTTTATCATTAAAAGCAAAAATTACCTACATACTCCTTCTGCTACATGTGAATCTTATGACTATATCATGATTAATGGTGCGCTGTATAAATGTCCCTTGTGAATCTAATCTTGTGAAACATTTGTAGCATAGCTGTTCCCTAAAAATAAAGGATGGCCAGGATGAACAGTTCAAGCCAAAGTCATTGAATTGGTGTATGGCCAATTATGTGGAGGTACTTTAAATGTTGCAACCCTGTCTCATGTCTTAAAAAGGTTTTTCACAATCAAACCTGTCCAGGGTTCGTCCCCCGTCCTTGCGCTGTGTGCGCTGGGTTGGACACCAGCACTCCCCAGCAAATCTGCTGTTTGGGACAAGCGGCAGATAATGGATGGATGGTCTGAATTCAGGTCTGACCATTATATATTACTATTCTTAACAAAACAAATAATTAGGATCTTTCTTTTTGATTGCAGTTCCTTTGTTAAAGGAAGGATAATCACAGTGTTATGTTTATTAAGATGATATATTATATAACTATTTATTGGAAGGAACACAATAAAAGAAATGTACATTCAAAGATTTTCCACAACAGAATGGTGAAAAGCTAAAATTAATAACAAGCCTTTATTTATAACCCCACGAATGAGAAATTTGTCCTCTGCATTTCAACCATACACACGTGCAGCAGTGGGCAGCTATTGAAAGTGCCCGGGGAGCAGTGACGGGGACGGTACCTTGCTCAAGGGTACCTCAGGGCAACCCACTGGGGAGGGGATCGAACCCACAATCTTCCGATCCAGGGGTCTATAGTATCTTGTACAATCATGTAAGTAAAATGTTTGTGAAAGGAAGAGGTTGTCATTTGGGAAGTATATAGAAAAAAAATTATTTTATATGATTCAAATAACTGCCTGAAATAGTCAAGTGCATGGAAGAACCGGATTACATGTTGTAGACGTTATTCATATTGGCTATGAGATCTCAAGAAATACAGTCTACTGAAGAGCTTACTAAGACTAAATATAAAAAATTTGCCACTATCTGTTATGACAGATCTCATACAGTAGCAGAATGAATGAGATCTATGATAAATCTTCTCAGACAAGCTTATTTTAACATTTTATGATGTTAATGGACAATGATGTCCATTGCCAGCTGCTGAATGTAAGACATGTGGATGTCTAGCAATACGACTTTCCCAAAAAATTAAACTCCAGAATGAAGATAATAAGATACAATCTGTCCTCCAGAATTGCTTGCATTATTACAAAAAACAAACAGAGAATTAGTAAAACCAACATTTGTTCGAAAAAATTTAAAAATCTGATACATTTTAAAGTGAAAGTGCCTACCCTTGTCATTGTGAAAGGCAGCACAGCACAACACAACAAAGTTCAACCTCTGTGTTTCACCCATACACACACGTGCTGCAGGGAGCAGCTATTGAAAGCACCCTGGGAGCAGTGACGGGGACGGTACCTTGCTCATGGGTACTGCAGGGGAACCTACTGGTGAGGGAATCAGACCCCCAATCCACCGATCCAGGGCAACTCCCCAACCACTAGGCAGAAACTTTAAAACTTTTGGAAATGTAAATTCTTTGCAAATTCACACAAACATTTTTAAAAGTCTCACAATGTCTCATTATTCTGTTTAAAAAAAGAGAAATTCTTGCACATTTAGAGACAACATTCTCATGTGCCCTATCTGTAAGTTTAGGCCATTAATATCTTGCCTGTGCCATGATTGCTCTAACAAAATGAACAAAGGTTGAAAGATGGCATAAAAATTATTTGATTGAGGGGATTTAATGACCTGGCTTAAAGATGACATTCAAACTTCTTAACAAAAGCCTGCTTTGGGACCTACTTCATTTATATGTCAATTATGTAAGCACAACTTAGTGAGTCGGGTGATGTTTATTACAACAAACACCGGGAAGAATTCTCTCCCATAAAAATTTGTGTCCTGCTCCGCTATGTTTAAAGCCACAAACAGACATAAACCACAAAGGTGACATTCAGATGCATGATTATAGGCAGACTAGATTTTATATAGTTCCCCTGATTTACATCAGAATTAATAACATCGTTAAGCAGATGCAAATAAAGAGCTTTAGCAGAGGGTTGGCCCCTAGCCAGACAAGAAATATAACCATTCCTCTAGCCCAGCATGACCACATCTTTAAGACTGACTTTAGGATGGGAGGCATTCATACTAGTCTTCAAAAAGGCTAGACAAGGAAACATTTGGGCATATTGTGCAAGCAATATTTGAATTATGCTTTGTTTATTTCTCACAGATGCAAAAATACCATTACTGTAAAAGTAATGAACTGCTTAACTGATAAAAGCTTCCCTTTTTTGTCAGTTTGAGGCAATTGCCTATCAACACATCACTGGACACAGATATTGCCGCCATTGTTTTGGTGTTGGCATTTCATTTATTGGTGAAGCTTTAATGCAGGATTGTGGTAAAATAAATGACCATATAATTGCCACAACAATGTGGGATGTGTAGATTCTCTCACCCTGCAGGCAACTCTGAATGGACCGTGTTTCAAAAAGGCAATAAAATCATCAGCCACCTTTAAACTCATAATGGAGTCAAATCCATTTGCAACCAACATACATAAACCACAGCCCTTATTCCCCACACCATTTGTCTATATAAAACTCCTCTTTCCCCTCAGTCAATTATTAGGGAGTGTGCTGATAAGCATTGCCTTTCTTCAATGGTCTCTGTAAAGGGAGAACTCATCTACTCTCTCACAATTCACTGGTGAGGTAGTTGGGTGTAATAACAGCCCATTCTAATATCACTTTGCAGCCCCCAAGGCCGATGCTTGGACCTAAATGACTTGGGGGCATCCAAGTTGGATTGAAGTGTCTGACAGACAGAGATAATAACACTTTGTAAGCACTATATATTATCTAATAAACTAGTAATCGTTACTTTTCTCTAGAGGTCAAGCTGTCAATGTGATTTGCATTGTATTTGTAATATATTTATTGGAATTTGGATGGTGCAAATTGGGGTTGTTAGCAGGGCAGGCTTGGGATTAACTCTGGACTCAATTGAACATTTAACACCAAGCACTCTCACCTGGTATTCCAGAAAAAAATAGATATGTAAAAAACTTTTTTTTTTCTTGCTAACACTGGGACTATCATTTCACCGGCACAATGCATCTAATATCTGGAGTCATTAAGGAATTTCCTGTGCTTAACTGCAGAACAAATCACGTATATGCTGTGTTCTGTCTGAGGCTAAGTTTAATAATGTGGAGAAATTTGCTTTGTGCATTATTGTTGGTGAAAATACATAGTGCAAGTTTAGTGAAAAGAAATGATTACAGAGTTAAATCAAAGAAATGTCAACCAACATCAGATTTGAATGATTTGATTGAAATGAAAACAAAAATAATTAAAATGTACAAATTGCAAAATGACAAATGACAGTCAACCATTTGCTCTGGGGAAGTGGCCCAGTATCTTACGCACAATAAAACGTCATCATCTAAATACGACCAGCACAAAATAAACACGTTTTTTGTATGGAAGCACATTTCAGCCAGATTAAAAAAACTTTTTAAAAAAGTTTTCTCTTCTCTGATTCAGGCAGTAAAAGGTTCATATTTTTTCACTTTAATGTTAGAAGTAAGATTATTCAAAATAACTCCTTTTCAAAGGTACGGTACGTCAAAATAATGAGTTATCAGCCATCAAAAAATTATAATTATTGATACACTAGTCAGCAAATTACTAATAATCAAGGATTTCCAGGGTCAAAAAACCCAAAATTAGACATTCTGCCAGAAAAGCTGTTATACAACTGGTGATATTTTCAACTGACAGGAAAAAACTTTCACTAGGAGGGGCTCCTATGAGCAACAGCATATTAGCTCAAAAAATAAGGCGAGTTTTTTGATAAAGCTTGAATAGCACCACTTTACCTGTGAGCCTCTTAAAAGTCAGAGGAGGTGCTTCATTATAAAAATCTCCTCCATAAAATCCATAAGTAATGAGACAACATAGCAGAACCTCCTCCTTTGATCTTATTATGGGCCCTAAAGGGGAGTTTTATCTATGTAGTACACCGCAACTCATTTTTTGTGAAAAAAGTGATGTTTAAATTTATAGTAGATCTGCCCCATTTATTCTTTCCTTACAGTTTTACATCCTAAAATAGGGAAAGTGGGGATACTGTCACAGCTGTTAATATGATGCTCTGTGTTGTCCCATCTGTAGATAAGAAAGTCATAGAGTGCATCCCAAAGTGCGGAAATTGATCTCTGAATATCTTCTGTATTCATACGTTTTTCCTTCTTATTACAGTCTCAGAAGCATGAGTTGCTACATCAGTGGATAGGTTGTCAAATTAAACAGTCAACTGATATCTGTTTCGTGTATGCTTTTATGTCAAATTCAAAATTAAACAATAAAACATATTTAACCGTTGAACTTCATTAATCTTCCTTTGCTGGTTTAGTCTTGGAACATGATTAAGTTTATATAAAGAATCCTCCCATACATATATATATAAAGAATTTCAAACAAAACAAAAAAGTCCCAGTAGGCTCCCAGTAGGATTGTCTGATCTCAGTTTTTTTCACTGTTTGAGTTCACTGTTTGTCTGTTTGTCCCATATCAGACCCAAATCACCCAAATTGGGTGGCTTTTTGCAGAGGGCTCCATGAAACAAGGTATGTTGCCAGCAGGAGACAACTTGCTTCAAAACCTTCACGTTCCCAAACAGGTTGTGAAATCAGCCAAGTAGATACACAAAATTAGTATTCCTTTTTCATGTAACACCATCTGTTCTTGGACATTTTAAGAGCATGACAACTTACCTAAGTGAAATGCTGCTCCAGTCTCCCTCACGAGACAATACATGATAATGAGGTAAAGGTCTGGCAGCAGGTTTTAGTATTAATAGGATAGAAAAAAATCCGATCTGACATATTAGAGCTGGTCCAGTGCCGCTGGGGCTGTGTAATTGTTTCTAACGGAAATGACTAGATTTTGATTGAGACACAACAGAAACATACTCTCAGGGAATGAATTATTCAAGAACATCTTGCAGGCGATTTCATAAACTTGTGCCAGTTACCTTACATACTAAAGTCTTTTGCAGTTTCATTTCCATGCAGCGAAAAAAAAAAGCATTCCCTCACCATCTCAGGAAAACTAACAATCTACATATTGTTGGTATATTACTTTTAATGTATTTATATTCAGGGGCTGTATCCTTAAGAGGCTGCATCTGAAAGCTGAGTAAGTCACAGAGCAATGACCTGGCCATCCCATTTTTTATTATTCACAGCTTTATTATTAATTTCGTCAATTTTTTATTGCTTAAAAATTTGTTTAGATGCATTAGTACCTAGTTTGCTAGCAATGTTATTAAAGGGGATCAGAAGGTCGTGGGTTCCAATCCCAGACCTGTAGGTTACCTTGAGGTACCCTTGAGGAAGGTACCATCTCCACCACTGGTGTTTTCAATAACTCATCCTTCGTGAGGATGCAGCCTCCGAACTGGAACAGCTGAAACATTTTATCACTTTAAATATACAGTCAAATTTATAATTTTATTATATTTTGACACTGACATCCCTGCCCTAACAAAGATGGTTATAGAAATCCTATAGAAATCCTTCTTTAAAAAAAAAAAAACATGTGGGACTCCTGCATAGCAGCAGTGGTCTAGTGTTTATGGACTAGGCCCCAAGATCGGAAGGATGTGGGTTCGAATCCCAGACCAGTAGGTTGCCCTGAGGCATATTTTATTTTATTTATTTGGTTTTTTTTTTACCTTGATGCTTGCACACTCAGCAGTATTTAACTGTGGTTTGTTTATGATTTAAAACAGGTCTACTCTATATGTTCTGTTAAGCATGATTAGAAATGAAAATACCTTTAAATCAGTTTCAGACCTGACTTTGCTCTTGTCTTTTTTTTTGTTTGTTTGTTTGCTTTTTTACCTATGGTAATTTAACATAATAATAGACATGCCTGTTTACTTATTTCATTAAACATATATAATAGGATTACTGGAAAGTGTTATCAAATAGTACTTTGAGAGCTGAGCAGAGCAGGTCAGGAGAAGGTCTTCTCACAGATTCATACACAGAGATAGTGACAGTGGGCCATTTTCATTTTGCCTTAGTTTGCACTTAGTTAGCATTTTTACACATTGCTTAAAGTGAATGAGCCAGAGAGTGGAACTGAAGTCATCCCTGAGTTTCAGGTATCCATCATGTGCCCATTAATTATTAGAGGCTGCACTTTTTCGAGCTTCTTCCCATTTAGGAACTGCTGAAGCTACATAATGATGCATATATAGCTCTGTGAGGAAAAAAAGAACCTTGGAAAATCATTCCTGTGGTCACTGTAGCTTATGCAATGATACCTTACTTTTTGACTTCAATGGTAGGCCAGCGCATAAAACTAATCCCTCCGGTAGAGTAAATAAACCAAAACATGCAATATTCTGAAAAAAAGAAGATTTCTTCAGTATATTACTGCTTGTACCAAAACCAAGACAGTATTAATGTCTTAATTTGATATAGAACCTTCAAACCAAGCCGTTTACAGAGTATAATCTGCTTCCACTGCTTTACCAAGGTAGGAATTCAATCTCACCTTCAAGCATTGTCTCCAGGTCTCTCCGCTCTAATCGGCAGATCTTCTGAAATGTCAGCTTTTTCAAAGGTCAGCTCATCCAAAACACTGACTGCACACTTGTCTCATTACATAGTTCACATCTCATTTTCACTCCACTGTGCTGCTCAGTGAACAGAGGTGCTCAGTCCATTTCTGTAGGCATGCCTTGTGCTTTAGTTCACCATTTACTCTTGTGGCATTCCAAAATGTATTGCCCCCAATGCAGGTCCATGAGTTGAGGGTTGCTATATTGATTTAACTCTTTTCATTGTGCTTCAGCTGTGGAAATACCACCGAAATACACAGTTTTCAGAAGTAAGTGTCTTTCATTCATTTTACATTAAAACTTAACCATAGGCAGGGTTTGAAAAGTTAGGTTCTGGAGGTTGTGATTGTTTGTTCATTGATGAGCAGTGGATGGATGAATGAATTACACATTTTGTTGTTGAAAAAATCACAGCGATCTGGACTTTCTTTAGCTGGTTATGGGCAGGCATTCAAACAATGAACGTAATTTTTGTGCCAGTTTTTTATTATGAATATTTTTTTTATCTTCTCACTGCTCGATATCTGTCAGATCTGTTGCTCTAGCTTTATAGTCGGTAGGCATTGTACAATTTTGGGTTTTACCAAATGAAAGATGACCAGCATGAAAGAAACATGGCAACATTGTTTGCTCTATGTTGCACCCTGAGAGAGGTTTAATAGCACACTCATACTGATAAATGCCATTTTTCAAGGGCTTGATTATTGCTCAACGTCATCATTTACCACTGCAGCGGCGCAGATTGATGACACACGCTGATGACATTTCATTTTTGTTTAGTGACCGTTGTCATAGCTCACAACTCAGTTAATATCATCACTGTAGGGATGAACATATCAAATCTGATTTCAAACCTAGATTTACCAGATCTATATGACTCAGTGTGTCTGTGTGAAATCTGTGTAGGTGCCTTGTGACAGAATATAGAAAAAATAAAAAATTCAATTCAATTATTTATTTTCAGATTTAACTTAATGTGCAATGCTGCCATACTTTACTGTGACTTAATTTCAAATTGGTTAAGCTAGGCACTGACACCACTTATTTCAAACAGTCTATAGGGTCAGGGATAGAGTTAGGTTTAGGGTTAGAGTTAGGTTGGATATCAAAGGTAGGGGTTTTTTTTTATGTTAGTATGTAAAGCTGTTCCTTTATTATAATTAAAAATATATTATTGAAAATATTTCTTATCTGTAAATGACATTTTCATTGTGATCTGTGCCTATTTTATGAGACTGGGGTGCAGGACCTGTGGGCCTCTCTCCTGCAGCAGTATCTTATGCCTTTGTTCGTCAGGTTTCTTTGTGAAATTTCAACTTTATTTTCTGCAACTGTGAAAGTTCAGAGCTGTGCAGTCCTCTTTGTTTTCTGTTTCCTGACCTTTCTTTGTCCTAGTTTTGGATTTCCATTAGATTTTCCATTACAGTACACACTATATATTTGGTGGGATGGATATAATTTTGATGAAATGAGTCTGTCCCACTTCCATCAGAGGCTGCTGTCCTTTTCTATGATTGAACCTATAATAGAGTTTGATTTCTTGGTCATACCTAGTGCTGTTACTTTATAGGAGTGTTTATCAGACCCTTTGTGTATGATGTCTCATCAGCCTAAGACTGAAATATGTAATTACTTCATGATTTAGACTATTCAGTAAAGTATCATTGTCCCTCCAATGGGATATGTAAGAAATACAGCTCATAAAAGCCATTTACTGAAAGTTTTATTTAATAAATGACTTTTCATTAGAAAATTATCAAAGCTTCCTATTTGTAAAAAGTTATGTAATATTTAGCCTTTCCCTGTTAAAGGACTTGAGTGTTTTTAGCAGTTGGGAGAATTCGCTCAAATATCACTGCATATGATTTGAAGAAACCAGTGCACAAGATCAATTCCATTATCATTCTGGGGAGATCCATCATCTCCCACTAGTGATTTGTAGCTTGCAACTACTAGCAAGAATACGTGGAAAATATTGTTGAAGGCACTGTTCTTGGGACTCGAAAAGGCTTTGGGTTAACTTTTGGGGTAGTTTCAGCTTTTGGTTAATAATACTTTGGGATGGAGATTTTTGGTGAACTTGGAAATGTCCTTTATTTATTACTGTTTTTATAAACATTTGTGTGGGAGAAGTAGGCATTGTATTTTATTTTCTTCTGTCATTAGTCCTAAATTTTTTATGTGCGTTTGTGTATATTAATGAAATGCACATCCTTTACTAACTTGTGTATATGAGCTGCACATAGTACAAACTCATTAAAGCAGGATGAAGAAACGGGAGGAATAAAGAATTAAAAAAAGATCCCACCCTCTTTTTCAACACTCTATCAAAAGAGAAAGTAGAATATATAGTTAATGAACTTAATCACTGATGGCCAGTCTTTAATTAACAATAGTGGCATCAGCTAAGATTCTGGAGTTAAAATTTGTATCTTCGTAATGGTCAAGCTTTTCTGGAGCAAAGATGATAAAGAGACCCTGATGGTGGTCTATCTTTCCTTTAGTACAGGAAACCTTGACGATGGGCCATTTGGTGTGGAGGCCATGAATCCCCAATGATGCTCCATCAAGCCAACAGTCAGATAGCCTTTCCCCAGATATATCTACCAGTGTCTCTGCCACTATTTTGCATATAAGACCATTTAAATAACTAAACATGTCTGCTAAATCTTTAATATTCTAACGGAATTAATTAGATTT
This sequence comes from Hepsetus odoe, assembly GCA_017165825.1. NCBI lineage: Eukaryota > Metazoa > Chordata > Actinopteri > Characiformes > Hepsetidae > Hepsetus > Hepsetus odoe. Next base: position 21,960,358 of record CM029375.1, on the reverse strand, counting down.
GATAATAATTAAACTGCTTTAATTTATCAGCGACACGTCTAATGATGCTTTCCTTCTTTTTAGCCTCAAAAACCCTTAACATCACTCCTCCTTCTGATTAACACCCCCCACACAGAAGCACAAACATAAAGCCATGATGCGAATAAATATAGACATTTAACTTTGTAACCCCCGCCCTCCATCCCATATGTCAATGTTTATGATGTTATGCAAACGCACCAGATGTGCTGAATAATACTGAATAACTCAATCATGCTAAGTGTGCTTTTAGGACCTGGTTATAAGGGAGGTTTATTCTGGACTGCTGGCTGGTCAGAGCACAGGGATGAGGATGTGGATTGAATTGTCTTCATTTTAAACAAATGCTCAAGGACGGGCCATGATCAACATGTATGCACATACAGGTTACCATTAATGGCAATGATCATGACAGATAATACAGTGTTTGATATCACAGCAGTTTATGTCAGATACGAATATAAAATGTATTCAGATATTAAAGTTTTTCTCATAGCAAATACAGGTGATAGTAATGTGACAGTTAATGAATGTTGTGACATTTTTGTCAATTAATGCACATTTATGTCAATATTATATTACAGGGTTTTAGTAGTGTTTCTGAAGAATCTTATAATATTATATATCCATTTTTCGCCGCTTGTCCCAAACGGGGTCGCAGGGGGAGTGCTGGCATCCAGCCCAGCGCACACAGGGCGAGGACATAATATTATATTATATATAATATTATATACACTCATATTGGTTTACATTTACGGCATTTTAGCAGACGCTCTTATCCAGAGCGACTTCCATGTCCTAATTACAGGGACAGTCCCCCTGGAGCAACTCAGGGTTAAGGGTCTTGCTCAGGGACCCAGTGGTGGTGGTGCCAGAGGTGGGATTTGAACCTGGGACGTCTTGATCCAGAGGTCCGTAGGGAAGCACCCTACCACTAGACCACCACCACCCGGTTTCAAATGTGAGACTTTTTTGTGAAATTTACAAAAACTCTTGAAAAGGCTTATTTGGCATTTTAGACGTGGCATATTTGACTGCATCCTACAAAGAGAAAAAGTTTATTTTTTCATGTATACTGAACCCAGATCTGTCTCCAAAGACTTCTCCAGTATCTTGGCCTTGCCAAATACAATTTGTGATTGGTAAGTAAAACATTTTCAAACCAAGAAAACTGTCAGGTTTTTAAAATCTTTAAATATAAAATGTAAATATTGCTTCCTACAAATGAGCTAAAAGGTTTTTTAGCCATTACCAACAAAGCTTATGGCTTTTTGACAAGCTGGGACTTCAGAGATATTAGAAAATGTGAATTGTATCAATAGTTTTGGTATCTTTATTACCTTTATTTAAATTCAGTTTAATGAATAAAATAATTAAATTTTAAAATAAAAATGATTAATAAAAATGTGTATTTGCTGGTTGCTTCTTTTTCTTTATTAGGACTGAGTCTCTGTTCATGGGATTGTGAAATAATCAAGCATGGCTGGAAAGAGAACTAATCAGTAGAGGATGAAAACAAACAAAACAATTACCTGCTGGCTAGAGAGCTGAGTTACCACACATACATTACCAGTATAATGCACCATTTTAACAGATGAAGTTTATCAGAGCTACCTGCTGACTCAAAGCCTGTTCTACACTTTGCTTATAGGTCTGCAAAGACTTCACACAAGCCCTGGCCATCACAATATCTCTCAACATTGAGAATGAAAAAAATGGTCCTCTTTTTGACCTTGTGCTAACATCAGCATGAGGTGACATACAAGCATATATTATATTAAGCATATGGTATATTCATCTGAATATTTGCCAAGCAAACTATAAAATTGCCAGCTATACATGCATACATCACATCTGCTGCCGCTATAGTCAGCACACTACAGAAGTGCAAGTTATGCTATTTGTAAGATAAAACCTATTAAGTCTCACACCCCATAAGGCATTAGGGCTAGATGGAGGCATGGCCAAGCTGCCCAAATATATAAACACCATCTGCTCTCTCACCTCCATAACTTTTGCACACCTCAGCATGTACGTAGGCAAAGATTTCACACCCCTTTAGAAAATAAAACCCCTTAAAGACCAACATTTACTTGACTTTTATATGTTTTGCAGACACTTATTCAAAGTGACTTATAATGAAAAAAAAAACAGCTTTCAAACTACAGTGCAGTCAGAGCTGAAGAGTGAGCAGAAGGTAGTGAGGGCCCTGCTCTCATAGTATTTGGTAACTTATTCCAACATTGCGGTACCAAAAATGAAAACAATCTGGGCTGTGTGACCTTGTGTGTATGGATGACCATGTCAGACACTGTTACTTAAAGGATCAGGATTTGCTGAACCATAGATTTGCAAATTTGTAGTGATCAGAATCAACTAATATGCTGAAGAAGTTGCCAGGGTGCTGAGTAAGGAAAGTCCAGCAAAGATGTTAACTAGCCAATGTACTATGTAGTAATTCTAACAATATAGTATACTAATATGCCTAGATAAAGGGGTTCACATTCAGCATCTCCAGCCTGTTAATCACTGGCCTGATCATTTGGAATCTTCTACACCTGTTTCCATGCGTGCATAATGAAAGTTATACCTCTTGGTAGATCTAAAGCATCTGAAAAACTGCTGTACTCATCTCTAAAACTGGAAAGGAAAAACAAGCTATTTTAGTCTAAAGCACAGTTTCAAGATTTAGCTTCCTCTGTACTCAGTCTAAAGCAGGAGGTGTACCAAGTGTACAAAAGAGAACCAAATAGCACTTCTTGAGGAGACTGTTGTTAGACAATCTCTGGACTCTTGACACTTTTGATACTTCTTCTAATATTTCAATCACACTGTAATTAATTCTTATTAAGAGTACTTGTCTATCAAAAGCCTGCAAATGTTAGAATTATATTGACTTGACCTGAACCCTGAAGCATTCCTCCATAAATATAAATGTACTCAGCTTTGCAGCAAGTGCTCTCATGTTGATTGGCAATTTACTGTAGCTGACCATAACTGCAGAGCTGATATCTCACTCATGCATCAAATAAATAAGACTTTCTTTAGCATTTTTGAAATGTTTGGTATTTAAATGTTAATGCAAATAGACATGCATATAAAATGGCAACACTAATGTGTGAATTTAAACTGTAGCATAATGTGTTGCAGTTATAGTTTCTATTCTGCTGATTTGGCTTTGTTATGCTTGAATGATTCATACTTAAATCACTGCGTGGTTTAAACAAAAACAATCCTCTGAGTCTTGTCCGGTAATTGGAGCCAAAATCTCTGTCCTTCAGGAAATTTGGAGAAACATTTCTTAACAATACATTTAAAAATATATAAAAATGTGTGGCTCTTTGGAAACAAAATATGATGAAATGAGGGTTGGCTAGAAAACTTTGCTCAGTACTGTATATAAACACATACTAATGTCCATGTGGACTACACTTAAGATCATTTTACTTGCCAAGGAATTTTGGCTTTGCAAATGCGTTATTGCTTAGAAATCATGCAGATCTGAAAATGAGATGGTGTTGGTCTAGTGGAAGACACTTGTGTATGGACCAAGGAGTCGCTGGTTGAATCTTACCAAGACCCTTAACTCCAGATAGCTGCAGGGGGGCTGTCCTTGCAATTAGGAAAAAGACATTGATCTGCATAAGAGTGTCTGAAAAATGACATGAATGTAAATAAATGTAAATGGGTCCAGGGTTGTGCTACAGGAGAGGAATTGAGAAATCAATAGATTTTCATTCTACCAATATAGTTATACATATAGTTAAATTGGTTCTGTTATGCCCAGTCATCAAACTCAGTAGCAGGTTACAGCAAACAAAAGTGAGACTAGGGGGTTATGTCATTTAACAGATGATCATATTGCTTAGATGCACACTGAATGAGGAGGTAAGAGGGAAGGTCATGGCAATAGTTGAAGATGCACGCTATGTATTTCATGCATGATGTGGATTTTACGCCTTCACATTTTATATTTACAGCATTTAATCAACGCTCTTACACAGACTGAAGTACACCACCTAATGATAAGTCTCCCTAGAGCTACATGGTGTTAAGGGCTTCGTCCGTAGGCTCAGATGGTGCTGGAGTTAGGTAGATCTAGGTTTAAACCCACAACCTTTTGTTTAGCAGCTGAGGATCCTCTCCATAGGCTTCCGCCACCCCAATATTTTAAAGGTTAAAAAAGAATATTTTGTCTTGTGATAATATATTCATCAATGCATAATCAATTCTACCCATGGAGAATTCATTATGACATATGCAATCATTTAAATGAAGATGAAAATTTTCCAGCAGAGAATGATTTTGTCTGTTTATATTACTTATTTCCTCTTGACTCATTTCATTGAATCATTTCTATTGTTTGGAAGGCAGCATCTATTTAGCATGTTGTGACATGTGGTATTTGATTTTCTTTTTGTTCACAAGAGAAGCAAAAAAAAACCAAAAAAAAGCAAAAATTAAGTTCTAGATCAGACTAGCAAGATGAATGGCTGAAAGCCAAAATGTAGCACACTTAAGTATTACTTTCCACTGTGTATTCCGGGCAAGGAAATATAGGGAAATATGAAATGCTAAACATAGAAATCAATAACTGAAGCACATCTCCCACATCTTTCTCAATGAAAGTAAAGAAGAAAAATCACTCTGTGGGCTTAATTACATTCTGTCCAAGTGGGTGTGCTTGTGCCACTCATAAACTAAAGTCCTACGCCTCTTGGTTATTAGTCTGTGACTCTGGGGGGTAAATGGGTTTTAAAGGAGGAAACCAGACTATGCTTAATCTTTACTCTAAGACTAGACTTAATGATGTTTACTTTCAGCATTTCATAATTCGTCCAGCTGTACACTCTTTTGTCTTGTTATCAAGTGCTGCTTTGAAAAATGAGCTTTCCGTTGTTACAGGCATCAATTTGAACAGCTTTATTAAAGGTTTAAGATTGCAAAAATGTATAAACCCTTAAAATTCCTGTTGTGATGAAGCCCACATGTAAAGTCACATTAAACCTTATGTAAACATACAATGAAAAGTATTATTATTATTATTATTATTATTATTATTATTTATTTTTTTTTTTTTTTCTTTCCCAGAAACAAATCACCAACATGACATGCCTTTTGTCAAAGCAGTTGGCACAGTAGGCAGTACTCTGCTCTGCCTGTGCATACCTGTGCTCATTAGGAGGACAGTTGTGCCTCATTGGGGCTGGGTTAAGTCCCAATGAACCAGAGCAGAACGTCATTCACTGAGCGTCATTCACTGAGGTTATCTTTGGTATACTTGTGCTTCATGCGTTCTATTTATATAGTTATGTCTGATAAAGTTGAGTACGAGACTCCCGGCTATGCATTTATGCCCAGTCTACACCATCCAAGCGTTACAGCAATGACCGACTTGAAGAAAATGGGCGAAGCGTACTGGGAGATCTGTAGGAGGCTGGAAGGAGTCGATCCGGCCAGGCGGGAGATGGGAGCCACAGCTGCGGAGATTGTGAGATGCCAGGAGCTGGCAGCATCTTTGGTCCCTCATCCAACTTCTCCGTCCACCCGCGACAACTCCTCATGGACCCCGAAGCTCCTCACGAGGCAGGCGAGGAGCGACCAGAGACTCCAGATTATGAAAGTTATGCAGCGTCTGGAGTGTCTGGTATCAGTGACTGTGAAATATCTCAGGTGCTGTTAAGCCCACCAATAACACATGAACCTCTTAAACATTTTGTTTAATATTCATGCATCTATAGGGAAGGTTAAATTCATGGAAGATGTGAGAGAGATTTTGCGGGGTTTGTCTGGTTCACAACTTTGTCATAAAGTGCTGAGACCAGGTCATTGGAGTAATCAGCGTATTTGAAGTGCTACCTGTGTATTGAATCTGAAAGACTGAAACTGCCTAGTATATTAAGCTTAGATAAATATACATTATAACTAGCTGGTTTAACATGTTTAAATGATGTGTCACAAAATGTAAGTACAGTCGTGTTAGCATATTTAATTTGTCTGTAAAAATGGAACACTGACTTTTGTTTAGCCTAGAGCAGCATTGTTACATTAGTCAGTATGTGTAGCACTGTTTGATTTACAAGTTTGAGGTTTATCATCATACCTAAGGCAATGTTTATAAAAAAGAGAAAAATAACATTTTACAAATGTTTTTTTTTTTTTTTTATTACATGCCAGAGGGTTTTTTAATTGCAATTAAATTGCACTGAATTCATTAGTTCCACTGTATTTCTATTTGGGTACTTGGATTTGACCTACTTATCGGTATATTTCCTCAAGTTACAGTGTAGAAAGGATCTATTTTTTATACTTTAAATATTACTTCCATATAGTAAAAAAAGGCTGATTTGAATAACCTTTTTTGTCGTTGTTTTTGGCTCTGAATTAGTATAAGGAGGCATTTCATGACCTGTCCTGGGTGATTTTCACAACCACAACACTGGTTTGTATAAGCAGCTCAGATAATTATGGATCTTTTCTTCCACTAGCTGTTTAAATGAAGAGGGTACAGGTGATAATAATAATATAAGCGCTTTAATGATTAGACGATAAGAAAAATGCTTTGCAGTGAGTGAGTACCGTCCCTGTCACTGCTCCTTGGGCAGCTTCCATAGCTGACCCCTGCTGCGCAGTGTTTGCATGGGTTAAATGCAGAGGTCCAATTTCATTGTGGTTCACTGTGTGCTGTGCTGTGACCTTGCAATGACAAGAATAGTCACTTTCACTTGCATATGTTATCATATTATCATATCAGTACAATGGTACCTCAGAACCTCAAACCCGTTCGCTGTTGTGAGCTTTGGCCATTCTGATGGAGGGGAAACATAAACACTGCTGTTGTGTCTTCACTCTCATGCAGTCTGACTTTAACCCCACTAGGATGCAGCTCTTTAGGTCTTGGCTTACTGAGCTAAACCTAGCTATGACTGATCAAAATGGTGAGCATGCCAAATAAAGGCCTTATAAAACTTTAAAAAAAAAACTATATATATATATATATATATATATATATATATATATATATATATATATGAAAGTTCTTGTCATTGCAAGGTCACAGCACAGCACACAGTGAACCACAATGAAATTGGACCTCTGCATTTAACCCATGCAAACACTGCGCAGCAGGGGTCAGCTATGGAAGCTGCCCAAGGAGCAGTGACAGGGACGGTACTCACTCACTGCAAAGCATTTTTCTTATCGTCTAATCATTAAAGCGCTTATATTATTATTATCACCTGTACCCTCTTCATTTAAACAGCTAGTGGAAGAAAAGATCCATAATTATCTGAGCTGCTTATACAAACCAGTGTTGTGGTTGTGAAAATCACCCAGGACAGGTCATGAAATGCCTCCTTATACTAATTCAGAGCCAAAAACAACGACAAAAAAGGTTATTCANTATATATATATATATATATATAAACAACTACACATAAACTTACAAACAGACTCATAACAACTGAAATTATTACAATGAAAGAGCAGCAGTTGCAGATTGTATCAAAGCAACACAGCACACGAGCAGATGGGTCGCAGCCCAACTGTTGCTGCCTGTTTGCATCTACACTATTGCCGTCTACTGGATGCATTCGGAATCTGCAGTAATGAACATGCTTAAGTAATTATTTTTTACTTTTTTAGAATTTAAAAAATGAGACTTCTCAGCCCAAAATGTGAGGGTATAGAGGTTAGTATAGTCTACCCGTCAGTTACATCCTGGCAGATTTATTTGATAAAGCTAGAGCTCCAACAGCATCAGTTTTCTGTGTCAATGAAAAAGTGAAAATACATGATAACACTTATTATAAAATAAATAGGCACCCTTGCAGTACAGTAGGTTTCATGATGTTTAGTTTTTATCATTGCCTCTGCTGGATGAGGGAAGGGAATGAGTATATGCAACCTTCCTGGAATAATAGCATCTCATGTGAGGTCAAAAATGCAGGACTGACAAACGAACTAAAAGAAAATGTCAGGGCTAATATCCCCGCTGTATATTTATGGTCATTCAATTGCATTCTCTCCAAATTGCCCTGACTCAGTTTAGATATCTTAGGGGAGACTGCATTGAATAAAGGAGCTGAGGGATTTTCCATCTTTTTCACAGCATATTTCGCAGTATCAGGACTGCCTTAAGGCATGATATTGAAAATGGCAGATGAGTAAAGCTCTTATGGAGCTTGGAGAGCAAACCTGAGTCAAGGCAGCATGTGGAGCGCATGCAGAACAGTGATGACTTTCTCCTATGAGTACCAATGAGTACCCAAATGCCTTCAGGCTTCCTACCCAGTCTTCTGAGTGCTGTAGTTCTATTGACTGTCCCATGTAGCTCTCATGAATATTCTGCACTCCTGCATTTTTTTTTTGCCCATCCCTGAGAGAACAGAGATCATAGAGCTGCAGACAATGCTGCAATAATTTGCATAGACTGCTACCAACTTGCTGCAACTACAGTACTTCTCACGGTTTTCCCAAGTAATTTTACAGTAAAGCTTATCCTGTTAGACTTCCATTAGGAGCACATTATAGATTTGTTTTGTGAAGAGGTGACACTTTAACTCATGGAACTAATGGACTGACTTGGGGTCACAGCAGTCAATAGCCTAGCTCTCTGCGTACACTCCAAAATCAATGAGCTTCCCTGCATGGACTTCAACCTACAGGAGGTTGTAAGGGCTGCAGTCAAAGCAACTTTGATCAGTGCTGAATCAAGTACAGACACTGATAAGCTGATCATTTAACTTCTTTGTCAATAAATTCTCACGTCCTTGGCTGAAAAAGCTTGTGATTTTTAGGTTTTCTTTGGTTATGACAGACCTTTTTTCTAGTAGATGCAAATGCCTCATATAGAAGCTTTCAGTGGAAACAACATAAAACTGAAATGAAAAGTCTGAAAAATTAAATGAGAAATTAAAATACTTATTTACGTTCCAGTTAGTAGGTTTAAGTATTCTCAGGTTGCACTGTTTAGACTGTCCTAAATGTCAGTTGGTAGTAACATATTTCATTATATTCCAGTTTTCTGTTTTCTACGTTCTTATCTAAATACATGTTTCTTTTTACATGTGGTTAGGGACTAGGCCCCAGGATCAGAAGGTTGTGCTTTCGAATCCCAGACCAGGTTGCCCTAAGGTACCCTTAAGCAAGGTACCGTCCCCGTCACTGCTCCCTGGGCTTTAGACACTTTAACCTGCCCCAGCGGCAAGGTGGGTTGTCAAGCAGAGGTTGAATTTCATATTCATAGAGTTTCACTGTGTGTTGTGTCATGCTTCACAATGACAGTCACTTTCACTTTAAGTATAGCTGAGCTGTGAATGAAGATAAATTTCCATTTAAAGCCAAAATGACCACAAGCCAGATATTTTAACAGGAAATCCCATCTATTTTCAACATTTAAAAAATATCTAATCATTAATGTTTATGGATTCTATGGAAGTAATAAAATAATTAAATAATGTGAATTTTAAAAAAGAGAATCCCTTAAAACATCTTCAGAAAAATTAAAAGCTTACATAAAGCTAAAAAAAAAACCTGGCTCAGTTGGCTCAGTTGGTGAGAGACCAACAGTGGTGCTGCACCCATCCTTAACCAGCAGCACAATTTGCCTCACTCTTTGTGGGTGGGTAGTATGGCTTTCCCTCAACCCACATCACTCAACACAGTCAATGTTCTCCACCAACTGTGTTGAGCTGGTCAGTGATGTTGCCTAAGTAGCGGTTTGAAAAGAGGCTGGGACTAGCTTCATGTGACATGAAGAAAGGAAGCCCTCACCCTTCCAGCGTTGTTCAATAATGTAAAAGGGGGCCCTTAGCTAATAGGCGGAACTGGAGACAGCTAAATTGGCCAGAGAATCAGGACGATAAAGCCATCCAACTATAGGGGTACTCTAAAAAACAAGAAAATCAAAGAGAAATAGACAGATTACACACTGTCTCTTCCTACAAGCTTCACAAAGAAACAAAAGGTACAGAAAGGTTCTTTTATATTTTTTGAAAAAAGAAGATTAGAAGAATAACATCAATACATGGTCTAATAAATCTGATATGCTATGATTTGAGTTATTGAAGGATTGCAAATCCTCCACAGAAAAACAGTGTGGCTGTAGGTTTTTATCTTCCAATCAAGCAGCAGCTCATTTGATTCCACTTATTTAATCAGACAATTTCAGTCTTCTAACAGTTGATTAGACACATGAGATTTGCTCCTGGCTGGTTGGAATGAAAACCTGCAATTTCTCCGGTTTTTCATGCTGTTTGGAAACACTTGAGCAATTGTTCTTTGCTTATTTAGCTAGGCTTGAAGAACTTCAAGTGGAAATATTAACTTTCCAAAAAAAAAAAATTAAAAATGTGCTTGAAAGTTCATGATTCTTTGTAATTTTCTATATTTCTGCAAAAATATAATTTCAAAATCAGATCAGAAACGAGATAAACATGCTAGCAATGTCTCATATGGAGTTTTATCATTATTAACTATATAAGCATTCAGAATGATCAAGATATAATTTCCATTACCTTCAGTTTTTAACATCTGACCATTATTTCATCACAAAACAAAGAACACAAAACTTTATCATTAATTCAGCAGACCACATTTTATTTCTTATTTCTAAAAGATAATGCTTTCACAACAAGAGCAACTCAGCTGAGACAGTGTTTCTCACCTTTTAATAACCGAGAGTCCTCATCACACCTTTCTAATTGCACTCTGCATAATGCAATTCATTGTTTCTTCCTTGAGTTGATTATACAATTCAGATTTTTTCTAGAGTTAGATTTTTTTCCACTAAGCATCTAAAGTATTATAAAATCAATCAGGGAGAATTCAGTTGGAAAATGAGAAAATGAGAGTATTCTTGCCTGACCTCACTGAACTGGGTCGTTCTCTGCACCTTCACCATGTCATGCAGCGAATCACTAATTAGCATATTAAAAACATTTATATCAAATAATTTTAATATGCAAATAATTATTTAAAATAAACATAGATTTTAAAATGAAGTATAAATAATAGAGACTATATGTCCTTCGTAATCCCTAAAGCCTAGTCTTTTTCGCTTATGAGCATCACCCTGTGAATAAGAACTTACCCCAAAGTCTGGCAATATCCTTTAATTTTCCGTCTGAATTCACTCTAATTGATTTTTTTTAATCGCATAAAAAATGGAACCTCCTTAGAAAGTTGATTTGAATTTCCCATCAATCCCCAATCAAAAAATTAATTCAATAACCAAGGCTTAATATCCCTTACTTGCCATTAATGAATAACTTTTATCACACATTTAATTTAATGTATTTCTGTTCAAGACCCATTAAACTGTTGCAGTGTCATTAAACACCATCTTTTCTTTTACATAATGGCATTGGTGAGGATGTGAACAATGCACTGCAACACTGAGACAGCTGCGTAAAACAGCAAATCGTTATTGGTAAGGTGATGTGTTCTACTCAAAAGGGGAGGATTCCAGACGCAAAGATATAAAAGTTTTTCTATGGAGACACATTTCTATTTGACCATGTTTTGATGTATTAATGCACTTGGGGAATTCCAGCACTCTAAGTCAAAAAGCGCCTGCAAGCTGCACTGACTCTGTGAGAAACTGAAAGGCTATGAGGCCTCGAGGCAAAGACAAACATTTGTCACATCCCCAGGCGAACACTAGATATGTGCTGTAACAGAAGTGCTTACACAGCACACTACAAAGAGGAACTGCTCAAAAAGGAAATAAAATGGTCCATTTATTTAAAGTGTGCTGGGCACCATCCTGGGTGACACAGGTTGTGTGATATGCATACTGCACAGGGTGTGGCCGCAGCCATCAAGCGTAAACAGAATCACTCTTTTGTAAAAATGCTATTCTGCTAAATTTCATGAAGTCACTTTGGTATTTTAGCAATGTCAGCCACACCTGTGAACAGAAAAGGCTTTCCTTTATATTAAAATCATTGATTTTTACAAGAGCTATCAATATTAACACATAAACGGGTTTCCAATGTTATTAGCAACTTGTTTATGTGTTAACATTGCTAATTATCATGCTAATTAGGGCCCCGGATCGGATGATTGTAGGTTAGATTCCCTCTCCAATAGGTTGCCCAGAGGTACCCTTGAGCAAGGTACCGTCCCTGTCACTGCTCCCCGCTTTCAATAGCTGCCCCCTGCAGCATGTGTGTGTATGGGTGAAACGCAGAGGTTGAATTTCGTTGTGTTGTGCTATGCTGCATTTCACAATGACAAGGGTTGTCCCTTTCACTTTTTCACTTTCAATTAGCGTAATTTGCTAATTATTAGCACCCCTTTTTTAACACAACTTACACACATTTTTATAGACTGACCTTTCAAACCAAAATAGTGCAGGCTGAAGCCCATCAACTCCTGCACTGCATCTTCTCCTCTGATTGAACTTTGCAGTAACCATCTAATTTTGATGCAGCTTTTTAATGTCTTTTGAAGTAACATATTTATACATTCCTTTTTTACTTTATGCATTATTTTTAACATTAATGAGCAGCAATCTACCAAGAGCTATAGCAAAATGGATTCACAAGATGATGAGCGAGAGTTTGCAGATCTTGCAGATCTTTCACGTTTTTCTTTTTTCTTTTTTCTTTCTTTGGAAAATCCTCTGCACTTTATGCTGTATTCAAGATGAAAATGCTAGCAGAAATATTCTAATCATGTAAAGTCACTTTTTTTGGAGATACAAGGTTTACATTTGAAATCAATGACATATGAGAGCAATTCATCATTTGGCTGGACTATGAAGCTGCTGTTGTTCTCACTAGATGCTGGGGTGCAAAATTTGCAACTGCAGAGGTGATATCATTTTCAGTGGTCTTGTGTAATTAATTGTTACAGCAGAAAATGTGTAAAAAGTGTTATTAATGACAGTTATTTTATTTATTTATTTGAAATCTCTAATTTATAGATTTATGTTCAACTCTATAACTGGTTCATGACAGCGCAGCTAGCTATTAAACTGTACTGGCTGTACAGTTTGTAGAAATACTGAATATTTTGTTTTATTATGTCATCTCATGTGTCATTTTGGTTGAACATCATGATGATGAAGTCTGATCCTCTTCCATAAGGGACTGTCCTGACATGAACATTGTTTTCAATAAATGGCCACACTTACTTTACAAAAAGAGACAGTTTCTTGAATACTATTATAAGCTGAAATTAAAACCTAAATGGTTTTCTGCAACACTTCAAAGAAAAACAAATAAAGATACAGCACAGAGTATGTCAACATTAAAATCATAAATTCTAATTACATTTGTTTTGAACCTATTAGTCATTCATTGCACAATGGATACACTCTGGCACAAGTCTGACCTCTCCAGTCCCCCTTTGTGTTTAGCTTTTTTCTTATTTTTTTCCAACATCTTGTCTTGTGCATATGTTGTTGTCTCTTTTTATCTCATCTTGCATACATTAAGGCATATCTTTTGCCCAATTCCTCTTCTTATTTTTGTTGCTACCCTTTTTTTAGTTTTTGTTTTTCAAGTCGTCGTCGTCCCCCCCCCCCTCACCCCATGGACTTACAAGAGGTAGGGGTAGATGAAATGGGAAAACCCTTTTAGAACCCAATAGATCATAAGACAACCCTGCCACTCTGCACTGATAGCCTATTAGAGGAGCAATAAAGTTCAACAGCCTTGCTGCAGGACTTTATTAAAATTTGTGGCACAATATGGAATGGGGAGTTGGGGGTTGAGGTGGTTGTGCCATCAAAATTCAGGACCATCCTGCACAAATCAGCAATAATGGTCAGTGAGGAGACGTCAGCATATTATCAACTATGTGGACATCAGCACTACCTGCAATTTTAATGCTTGTTATAGAGAAAGAATGGACTATTACATGTTGAAGCAAAATACTTTTTTAGAATTAATTCTAAAAATTGAGAAAAAATTTGACATTTGTACATTTCTTTGATTGTTTGCCATCTTGCCAGTGATTTTGAGTTTGAAGTTTGCTGGTTGGGATGGCCATGTTAGCTTAACAGCAGCCAACATGGACACGTGTTAGGTGACTGGGCCTTAACAAGTGTTCATTTATAAAGTGACAACTTGTAATTGTGAGCACAGGGCACAGCACACAATGAACCACAACGAAATTCCTTCTCTGCATTTCACCCATACACCATGTGCAGCAGGGGGCATCCATACATCCAGCGCCAAGAGAGCAGTGTTGGGGACAGTACCTTGCTCAAAGGTACCACAGGGTGGTCTAATGGTCCAGGAGTAGAACCCAAAACCTTCCGATCCTGGGTCCTAACCCCCCTCCCCACTAGGCCACTGCAGCCCCGGTATGATGCTTCTCATCTGTTTCTTTGTGTTTGTGTCAAACTTATCAGTACATTCTGACTCCAGGCCTAGTTTTAACTATTATAAATGAAAATCTAGAGCTGATCTAAAAACCTTAAATACAAACACTTAGACATAGACTTAAGCATTATGCAATTTAATCTTTAGATTTATTTTATTTCTGAAAAACATACTAAAGAGTTTAAGAAGGAGAAGAAGAAGAAGAAGATGAAGATGAAGATGAAGATTACTTATCTATTGTGCTTATATAATGCACATGGTTCCTGGGTTTATCCAATTAACATATGTATTTAAGGCAAAGCAGAGATGATCTACTATGCTTAGATGAAGAACTAGAGTTTGTGCTTATTTTGAACCAATCTGAAAAGAACGGAAAGTGGGAGTAGAAACTGTGGCAGTGGCTGCAGGAAATATCAACCCCTCCAGCTGTTAGATAGCTTACTAAAAACAGCTTGGTGCCTAAGCTTTCTCACCATAAATCTAAAACTGCTTCTGTCCCTCAGCATGAAGCCTCCACAGCAAATCATGCCAAATCACTCCAACAAACCTGAGCTTTGTTCACACATACTGGCTGTAAATATATTTCCATGAAACCATTACATTAAAATGATATTCTTGATGTTCATGTCACTCATAGACCCTCACACCATATTGCTTTTAGCACAGTAGGCAGTTATCAGAAATGAACAGCTTGTCACCCACATGCAGTGTCAAATTTGTATTCAGAGAATTTTAAAAACAAAACTTTTGTATCATCTGAAGTCCTTGACATACACTCTTCAATAAGGTGAATATGTTTCAAAAAAGGGCCTCATTAGCCCCATCCCAGAGGATTTCCCAAGCACATAAAGCTGCATCTCATTTACCACCCAGGTAAAATCACTATGTTCATCACCACCAAGCTCTCTTGTCTTTTCCTTATGACTCTGAGTCAAATCACTTCAGTGAGAGTGGGTGTAATATGGGACAGAAAGCATCAGGGATGCCCTCATCTGAACTGTTATTATAGACACCATGAGTTTTCAGCAGGCAGTATGTGCACCTCAACTGAAACTAATACTTGACTGTTCATGGCACATAATGAAATACGTGTCTATTAAGTGTAAATTATATATATATGTGTGTGTGTGTGTGTGTGTGTGTACATATATATATATATATATAATTATGTATTATATATATATATATATATATAGTTCGAAACCTTCTCAAGCCTAAGATTTAAAATAAATAAATAAACACAATTTTTAAGAGTCTATAATCAACATTTTTTAGTGGCTTCAAATGTGGCTGAGCCAAGCAAATCTGTGATATTTTATCTGACACATAAAAAAGGCATAGCGAAGAGATCACAGGAAGATTATTATTTCTAAGGTATTCAATATCATGACTTCATCAACGTCCGTTGATCAGGTCATCACCATAAACTTTGGTACCCATAAATGATAACAGTTACTAAAAAAAATATTGTGAAGCCAACCGTGTATAACTCTAGGTAAAAGAGGTCAGCAGCTTCAACCGAAGTGTTCATGGATCAACAATCTCAAAGGCAGTCTAAAAAGAGGACTTTTATAGGAGAGTAGCCTTTCTTGCCTAGGGTTCACAAAATATCTTCTAGCAAACTCAGATGATAGGAGATGTGGACAGATGTGGGAGGCCTGGACATCATGCATGTGGTCTAAGTGATTTAGCTTGTTCAGAAATAGTGCTCCAATGCACACTCCCAGAGCAGCAATTGAAGAGCTAATATAGCCCAAAATAGGCATTCTTCATCTCAAAGTCCTGTCATTAATTCAACCTAATCAATGTAAAAATTCAACCAGGCATATCTTGAATAATAACTTAAACTGTAATTCACCAAAAGGCACAGATAAATACTGCTTCCAAATAAAAAACTGATAAGCAGTTTTTTTTAATTGCTTCCACATACTAAAATGTCGTGTGAAGTGCTAAATTGCTCCAGACGTGAGGCTAATGCTTGTCTGTAGCAGCATGTTTATGCCAGTAAAACTCTGCAATAGGGTCTGAGTATGAGTTTTTAATCTGACTCATATTTACCCATCATTCTCACCACCAATGCTGATTTTCAGAAATATTTAAGCACTTCTGGGTCCCTTCCTGCTGTTTTATGTTCTAACTCACTAAATATATTTCTTAGCCCAGATTACTGGCCCTTATATATCCTTATATATTAAGTAAATCTGAAGTAAATCATTCTCTCGCAGTTTAAGACCCAGAGTTGACAAAGGTGGTCCAACTGAACATCAGACCTTCTGCAGATTTGTATTTGATGCAGCTCAAAGGTCTCCATTCTTATCTACTTGATTAAAGGGGTGGTACCATTTAAACTCCAGGTGCTATCCTAATAGGTTTTCTTGTTCTCTCAATTGATTGCTATCTAGCTAGCATACTCTGTTCTCAGCTGCGTTTATAACTGAAAAAATGAGAGCGTGCACGTTAGCTGGCTGTCTGCAGCTGTAGGGAAATGATTCATTCTGCACTAAGCAATAAAGCTCACAGTTGTAACACATTAGTGTCACACTTTAACAAATGCTTTAAAAAAGCTGCTCTGAGTGCCTTAAAAAATCTTAATCACCTAAAGTTATCTTTTAAAAGACATTGTTTAAAATACTGTTTTTCTTTGCCAGTAATAATGATACATCAATAATAACAATGAAAATGGAAATACAGCCCTACTGCTGATCCATTCCCTGGTATATAGTGGAATTCATTCTAACACTTGAAAAGCTTTTCCTTGGAAGGCATCGATCAGTGGATTTTTGCAAACTAAACTTTGCAGCTCTGAAACCGTGATCTATGGGTTACTCTTTGTCTCTCTTATCATCCTCCTCCCTGTACACAGGTTCAAAGTGCCCAGATATCTTCTTCCTGGAAAGGTGGTAACTCTTACATGCTTTATGGACTTTATTTTTTATTAGCCTGAATGATTTCTATAAAATAAATAGAAAAAAATGGTGTAAAATTATTTATTGTACATTGGCAGAAGTAGTAGTAGGTGTTATTGAAAAGTTTGGAACAGTACCCATTTCTCCATTTTAAATTAATGTTACAATATTGTCATCATCATTTATGCAGAAAAAAGCAAATGTGCAACACAGTGCCAGTGCCATGAATACTTTTTTGTAGATTAGATTAATATGACATGTATCATGCACCACCTTTAG
Source organism: Hepsetus odoe (assembly GCA_017165825.1). NCBI lineage: Eukaryota > Metazoa > Chordata > Actinopteri > Characiformes > Hepsetidae > Hepsetus > Hepsetus odoe. The sequence continues at coordinate 21,942,819 of CM029375.1, read as the reverse complement.
CTCAATTAATTTAGAGATAAGCTAGTAATATGGTTTTTATTTATAACATTAAGTGATATTAACGGAAAGTCTCTGTTGATACTGATAGCTAATGGGGACAACCTAAGAAAACAGTATTACTTTAAACCAAATGTAAAGCAAGATAGAAAAAAGGATGAGATACACAGAAAATAATGTTTACTGTGAATGTTTGTATTTGATACAAAAATAATATTGGACCAACAAGAGACTTTCTTCAGTTCCTCTAAATGCAGTAAATGATGTGTTTGATTGGGAAGCAGTGAAACTGAATGTTTCACTTGTCAGTGTTTTGCCTTTAAATAAGCAGTGGGGGAATTTGAGTAAAGCAAATTTGAAGTTTTGTTTTTTATGACATTTTTTTCACTGTTTCATATTCATATTCATATTTGTCCAATTTTACAGTCTGCCTCATCCTGATTTAGAGCTTTCCAGACCTAAAAATTTCTCAAAAAGAGCAATTAGACTGTGTTGGGGTACAAACAAAGCTCTGTATCATTGCCAAGGATTCACAGGAAGATTTGGCTGCTGCAGGACCCATCATGCAGAGTTGTTGCACAGATACAGACTGAAAGGAAGAGTCATCAGAAGGTATCCTTCTGCAGCTATTGCTCCACTGCCAGTAAAGAAAATGAAGAATAAAAAAAATGTAAATTGAGATAAATGATCCAAAATATGCATGAAAACCATGAACTACTTCATGATGAAATGAAAGACTGAGGTTTTAACATGGCCTTTGCCATCCACAGACTTCAACATTATTGAAATTCTGTGGGTAGATCTTGAACAGGCTCTGCGAGATGTTGTGAGATGTACTATAAAGATCTTTGAACTAGAAGCAAAGAAATATGCAGAAAATTAAACATCAGTAAGTATTCTGTTCATTAGTTACCAAGAAAAATTTGGAGGTTTCATTCATTGCATCATAAGGAAGTCTTATGTTTTTAAAGTGTTCACAGGTTCTAAATTATCTTATTTTCCACTGGAGGTTCCAGAATAATTCCTGCTTACAGGGCAAAAGGGGCTAAGACATGATTTGGAGAGTCTACATTTGGTAAATTTAAGCTACAAAGAACACTTGTTTGGTAAGTGGAGCTAAAAAAAATGGACAATCGCAATAAACCTAATGAAGTGGCTCATGAACGTGTGAAATAAAATAAATAAAGCTGTTCCCTAGTTCTGCCTTATTGTGATTGTTTTCCACTAAATATCAGATCTTGTTGTCTCTGAAGTATTAAGATGCCATATCCCCATTCAATACATCTCTAAAACTTACACACCCTGTCTCAAAACATTGACTGAATTTTGCCTGCAGTCAGTTATAAAGTGTTATTTTCCTGCCCAGAAAAGGCATCATGAGAAGGGCTCTCATCCAGTACTGTTCAATCACACTCCACTTTGAGCATCTCTCATTGCAGCCATGGGGGATCTTTAACCTCTGCTCCAATCTTCATTGTGCACATGCTGTCACTTAAGGTGCTGAGAGCAGTCTTCAAACAGAACACACTGAAAATAACTCCCAATTTGTCATATTTTAGCAACAGCAGCAGAGCTGATATTATATTATTTATGTGCAAAAAAGAGTTCAGAACTGATTAATTTGCTGTTGAGTTTCTGGTGAAAAATATAACACTCACACAGAGTTCATGTATTACTCTTTGGTGAAATACAAAAAATAAAATAATCGCATGATAAAAAAAATGTATTACTTTATTTGAAACTGAAATTAGGTCAATATTTATTTATAGAGCGCATTTAAAACAACAGAAGTTGAATCAAAGTGTTGTTGAAAGAAAAAATAAAAACAAATAATTATGCAGTCATAAAAAATAATGAGAATAATAACCTAATTGCTCATGCCTGAGAACGATGGAGAAAAAAAAGAGTCTTACTGTAAGATTCTAAATAGTCAAAGTACCTAACCTTGAGAGGGAGACCATTCCAAAGCCAAGAGGCTACAATGGAAGAAAAAGTCCTGTCACCTTGAGGTTTCATTTGTGATCTAGGAGCCACAAGGAGCATCCATCCATCCATTAACTGCCGCTTGTCCCAAACGGGGTCGCGGGGGAGTGCTGGTGTCCAACCCCGCGCACACAGGGCGAGGACGGGGGACGCACCCTGGACAGGTCGCCAGCCCATCGCAGGGAGGAGCGGGACGGGGACGGCACCTTGCTCAAGGGTACCTCAGGGCAATCTAATGGGAAGGGGTTCGAACCCCCGATCCGCCGATCATGTGGCCAACACCCTAACCACTAGGCCACCGCTGCCCCCCCACAAGGAGCAGTTCACTGGAAATGCAATCTTGGTGCAAAATAGAGATGAAGAAGTTTGCAAATAGATCACAAATGGGGCAGTGGTAGCCTAGTTATTAGGGACAAGCCCCCAGGATTAGAAGGTCATGGGTTCGAATCCCAGACCAGTAGGTTGCCTTGAGGTATCTTCAGCAAGGTACTGTCGCCATCACTGCTCCCTGGGAACTTTAGCTGCCCTCTGCTGCATGTGGGTGTAGGAGAGGAAGCATTTCATTGTGTCTCACTGTGTGCTGTGCTGTGTTTCACAATGACGCTTAGTCACTTTCACATACAGTACTGCGCAAAAGTTTTAGGCAGGTGTGAAAAAATGCTGTAAACAAACAATGCTTTCAGAAATGGAAGTGTTAACCATTTGTTTTCATCAATCAACAAAATGCAGTGAATGAACGAAAGAGAAATCTAAATCAAATCAATATTTGGTGTGACCACCTTTTGCCTTCAAAACAGCATCAGTTCTACTAGGTACACTTGCATACAGTGTTTGAAGGAACTCGGCTGGTCGGTTGTTCCAAACATGACTGTGTTTCAACCTCCGTGTGACATTGATGATCATCAGTACCTGTCTGGTAAAACTGGTTGATCATACACCGACTATAATCCTACAAAATCCCTGACTTTGTGCAAGTGTACCTAGAAGAACTGATGCTGGTTTGAAGGCAAAAGGTAGTAACACCAAATATTGATTTGATTTAGATTTTTCTTTTGTTCGCTCACTTTGCATTTTGTAAATTGATAAAAATAAACAGTCATTATTTATATTTCTGGCAGTACATGAATGCACATTTGTTTTATGACAGCGCTTATCAGGTATAGGTAGCTTGAACCTTATTGTAGTTATCAATAACTTGTCATACAGCATGCCAATTCAAAAACTGCAGTAAAGAAATGTGTTTTGTGTCTTTAAACTCACATGCAAGCCTGTAGTATATGGTTGTTACAAGTAACAGGTAGTTCTGTAGATTAAACACTGCATTTGCACCATATTAAATGTCTTAACCAAAAAAATTCATTTTCAAAAAATCAATGAACCTGAGACACCATGGGCTACAACCTAAAGGTTGTATAGGTCTATACTGATTCTGGGTCTATACTGGGGCGGTGGTGCTGGTCTAGTGGAGTATTGCCTATGGACCTATGTGCCAAGCGGTCACAGGTTTGAATCCCACCTCTAGCACTACCACCATTGGGTTCATGAGCAAGACCCTTAACCCAGAGTTGCTCCAGGAGGACTGTCCCTGTAATTAGGACATGGAAGTCGCTCTGGAAAAGAGCTTCTGCTACATGCCGTAAATGTAAACGTGAACTGAGAGAAAAGCTGACATACAGCGCTATGGGGGCAGCGGTGGCCTAGTAGTTAGGGAGTTGCCCTTGCATCGGAAGATTGTGGGTTCAATTCCCTCACTAGTAGGTTGCCCTGAGGTACCCTTGAGCAAGGTACCGTCCCCATCACTGCTCCCCAGGCGCTTTCAATAGCTGCACGGTGTTTGCATGGGTTAAATGCAAAGGTCCAATTTAGTTGTGGTTCGCTGTGTGCTGTGCTGTGACCTCGCAATGACAAGGGTTGTCACTCACTTTTTCACTATCACAGAATTTGAATTACTAGCAGTAAGTCTCTAAAAAAGCAGGATGTTTTAAAAATTACATGAAAGCTATTTCCTTCATGCAGCCTCTGTTCCTTTGTGGTGGCTCTGTTCCTTTTGACTTCAGCCAACACAAGGTCTGGCAAGAGCAGAATAACTGGACAGTTTATGATAAACAGAATATTTTAAATCAAAAAGTAAATATGACTCTCAGACCTGCTGCCTCTCCTGAGCCTGATAGGCCTGACAAAACAGCAGAGTTTGGCCATTGGCAACCTTGACTAATGAATTGTTTACAAGTAATTAACAGAATTTTTTTTTTTTTTAACAGATTTGTTTTTTATTTCTCCTTCTTTTTCATATCATTTTATTTGTCTACCCACTTCTTCTTAGGCATGTAAAACAACACTGCATATTTTTTAGAAAAGACTAGTATTACATGGACAGCTGAAAAAAACACTAACTGCTAAATGATTTGTTACATCAAGTAATAGACCCCATCCTCCCCAACCAGAGGGATGGAGGAGAGTTCTGTTCCCTAGAACTGACAGGCAAAGATAGCTGTTACTGCTGAGGCTAACCTGCAATAATCTGATAAAAGGGTCAAAGCTTAGACAGTTGTGCCACTCTATAGACCATAGATATATATATTTTTTTAATTCAAAGGATGTGTCCCATATTGTGTACTCTTACACATTTTCTCCATTCTGCTATCTCTCTCTCTCTCTCTCCGCCCTAGAAATATTAAAGTCTGCAAGCTGCATTTGGAACAGCTCCAGGATTTAAGGAATGGTGTACCAGTACAGGGATTTATTTTTATTTATTACAGGGATGTATATGAATCTTAGCTAGTTGGATTTGTCTGAAGTGTGTTTAGCATTTTTACAAGTAGCACATACCCTTCCAGGTATGAATAGCAATCCTACAAAACAAATAATGGTTGTCTAGCAACAGATGTTTTACACCATTTTCCATTATAGCATTTTTTTTTATCAATCTAAAGACTAAAAAACAAAACAAGGCACTGGAAAACCATGGCCACATTAAGCATCTGTTATTTTTGTGAGCTGGTTTGGTCATCAGTTTAAAGTCCAACCATCTACACCATGACACGTAAGGATCTGTAGAAACCTGGCACTAATCTTTTTCTATAAAAAACTCTGCAAAAACATAAATGAAAAATGTCATGCACTACCTGAAATAGCTGATTTGAGTTACAATTATTGACACAAATGAGTGATTTTTCAAGCCATTCTAGGACTGAAAAGCATAAGTGAATAATAGGATGAGAGACAGAGCAGCGACTGGAGTCTGATAAAAGCACTTTCTTGTTCATTATTATAAAGTATTATTATTTATAAAACATTTATACAGTAAGATTTGTAATGTTTTTTATATGGGAATATGTTTTTATGTGTTGAAAAGGCCCAGCAGAACAGCAGCAGGTTGTTAGAAAGCTGTGCTGCCTGCTGAAAAATCTTTAACAGTTTTGTTTCTTCAGAGATGCCCAAAAAATGACATAATTTGGTAGACTGAGATTTCTTCAAAACACTTAGTGAGGGTTGGTTTCAAAAGAAACAATGGACTCAGGTTCTGGAGGCCACCACAAATAAAGTGTATGTTGATGTGCGTCATGTATTGATGTGTGTACACAGTATTTAAGCATGTGTGTTCATGTTTTCCCATGATCTCAAGAAGGCATGTCACATATACCTCCTTATAGCTATAGATAACTACCATAAAAGCCAGCTGAGTGGCATGTGCTGGCTTATCCAGAGATTTGCTGTTTGATGTTGAAAGCAGGAAGCTGTAATAGATTCACCAGAGTGCTTCTAGAGAGACTCTTGAAGCTGTAGGGATTATAAATCCTCTAGTGGAAAATCACTATGTTGAACTGGAACAGCCTTGCAATATGTAAAATTTCTGTGTAGCATGTACTAGTGTAGCAGTGTTTCTCAACTCTGATTCTGGTGCATCTTGTCCTGAATGCTTTGTGTTTTCTCTTCTTTAACACACTCGTTTCGTTCTCAATATGAGCTGATAGGTTAGATCAGGTGTGTTAGAAGCAGTGAAAACACTATAATGTGCAGAACAAGGAACCTCCAGGACCATTGCTAAAAAAAAACCTGGTCTATAGCTAGAAAAAAGGTCAAGCTACTGGAAACAGAAAAATACAGTTTAGTGCAAAAGTCTAAGGCCATCTGTTGGCCCCTAGGTGATTTCTTCTAGCTATGTGTTCTTTTTGTTTTGGTTCTCCATACTCCACTCAGCAATCCCATCACCTGTATCGACTTATGCTGCAGCTCCATTTGCCTTTTTATTTATACGTGTCCTTTTCAGGCATACAGTACTTTGCAAAAGTCTTGAACCACCCCTCATGTCTTGCTATTCTGCTAATGAAGCACTTTGTTGGTGTAAAAGCACTATTTCCTGCTTGTCAGACTGTCATATCCTTGGAAGATTGAGTAGATTAACATAAAGGAATAGAAACAAATGTTACACAGTGGCAGACTGCAAAGTGCCTAAAGATACCCCTAACCTTACCCTTAGTTGTCATTAAACCCACCTCTAAATACAGAATGACCAGTCATAGCATAAACACTTGTAACAATGAAAAATATACAGTACTGTGCAAAAGTTTTAGGCAGGTGTGGAAAATAAAATGCTATAAACAAAGAATGCTTTCAGAAATATAAATAATGATTGTTTATTTTCATCAATTTACAAAATGCAAAGTGAGCGAACAAAACAAAAATCTAAATCAGATCAATATTTGGTGTTACTACCTTTTGCCTTCAAACCAGCATCAGTTCTTCTGGCCCCACAGAGCCCTGATCTCAACATCATGCAGTGTGTCTGGATTAATAATAATAATAATAATCCTTTATTTATAATCCCACGAATGGGAAATTCACTCTCTGCATTTCACCCATACACACATGTGCAGCAGTGGGCTGCTATTGAAAGCGCCCGGGGAGCAGTGTTGGGGACGGCACCTTGCTCATGGGTACCTCAGGGCAACCTACTGGGAAGGGGTTCGAACCCCTGATCCTCTGATCATGTGGCTGACGCCCTAACCACTAGGCCACCGCTGCCCATTACATGAAGAGACAGAAGGATGTGAGGAAGCCTACAGCCACAGAAGATCTGTGGTTAGTTCTCCAAGATGTTCGGAACAACCTACCAGCCGAGTTCCTTCAAAAACTGTGTGCAAGTGTACCTAGAAGAACTGATGCTGTTTTGAAGGCAAAGGGTGGTCACACCAAATATTGATTTGATTTAGATTCTCTTTTGTTCATTCACTGCACTTTGTTGATTGATGAAAATAAATGATGAACACTTCCATTTCTGAAAGCATTCTTTGTTTACAGCATTTTTTCCACACCTGCCTAAACACAAACCTAAAACATTTGCACAGTACTGTAGATCAGCATATTTGAAGAGTTGAGAGTAGGGAGTGGAATTTTATCCAAAAACTGGAGGAAAAAATGAGGATTAAATGCTTCATTACCAATGAAAGAAAAAAAAATTGTACAGGATGTCTTGAATGTGTCCTGAAAGTTAGCTACTTAACAAGTATGGCTGACCAGACATTTTCCTATAAATTATTCGCTCCTGAATATCCAAAACCCATTCTCCACTCTTTAACCTGATACAATAAAATGTTTTACTCTATATCCACAGAGAAGTGTCAGTTCATCTAAACAGTGTGTAAAGTATGTATAAAATGAAAGGTGCATGTAGTGTAGCCTTGCAGCACAACAGAAAACTTCCCAATACTCAAACAATCTCACTTATTCATAAGAGGACAGAAATACCTGAGGTAAGTGATTATTCCAGCTACTGATGTGACAGCATTACTTTTCAAACAGATGTTTCAAAGTGAAAGTGAATCAAATGAGGAGAGACAGAGCAGTAGCTGCAGCAGCTCTGAAGGTGCTATGTTTAGGAAATAATGGAGCAAAACTATAAGTGGCAGTGTCTATAGGTGCTGAACAGGCTCATAAATACAATAACAGACTGTTTCAAAGCTCTAAAACTATGCTCTGCTGTCACAATCATATAACACAACACTGTTGGAATGGAGTTGGATTTTTAAACAAGATTTTCTCAGATTTGGGCTTTCAGATATGATGAGCTAGCCTGAAGATTTCAAAGGAAACATATCAGAGGTGCTACATCTTTTAAAAAGAGGCAGAAATCATGTTACAGGATTCAAAGAAGTAGAAGTCAAAGTAGTATCTTTTTATAGGGATAATACGTCAATATCTTTGAAAACAAGATGTTCTGTTTTATTTATTATAATTAAATGTTGTATACTTGAAGAGCCTACCCCTGAAGGCATACCCCTTCATCGCTGTTCAATCAGTGCAAATCTGTCCAAAAATCACGTCTAATTTGCAAAATCGGACAACATCCTTTGAGGATACATCTACACTGTTTGTATTTTGCACCATTATGAACAAAAAATATATACCTACATGGCGCCTTTATTGCTGACTGTTGTAACACTGAGGTTTTGTGGGTAGGACATAGGCACCATGCCAGGAGTTTTGTTCTTAGCTTTATTAGTCATAGTGAACGTAACCAAATATACAAACTAAAGCAACACAGTTACAACGTAGATCACCCGTGTGAATGACCAACACTCTGCTCCAACTCATTGAGGGTTATAAACACAACCCCCCATGAAGCACACCTGTGCCCTCATGAGCCCAGGTGTGCACAGTCAGAGAGCCCCACCTAACGTGACATCCGTGTACAATGCTGTAATGTATTCTGCACATACGTTTCACTCTCTGCATGCATATCTGTGTTGCTCTAAAAATGTATCTTTATTTTTTTTTTATTATTATTTTTGTTTCTTTTTGCAAACCAGAATGCTCACAGTCAGCTGCAGAGTATCATTTTCTAAGAAATGTTATCAAAAGCATGATTCTCATCCAACCCAGCTTGATCACACTCCAGCTTCAAGTGTCTGTGTGTGTGTGGGCAGCTGGGAATTTAACCTTGCACTCCAATGAAGTCTCTGAGTAGTCTTGATATTCTTTATGATGTTTGAGTGCCAAAGGCCCAAGGGCTTTATATCCTACCACAAACAGTGTGTGTGCATGTGAGAGCAAGAAAGGTTTCCTAAAAACAAGTTTTGGACATTTTTAGAGTTCTGGCCTTTGCTGACCCCCCAAAAAGCAATATTGTAAAAAAACTATTAATTTACATTTTAAAAAGCAAATGTGGAAACTATGGTTTATCACCAACTCCAGCAGGAACATACTTAGGCTTCCGCTTGAAAAAAGCAAATATTCCTCTGTTGTTAGTAATTAGATGCATGCTTCTCAAGGAGAAAGACACGGCTGGAAGCAAGAAGGCATGTAGAGAGCTGAAGCAGTTTGACATTTCAGGCTGAGCAGGGTGAAGTCAATACAAGAAGTGCTGCTGGCAAACATGCTTTGATTGGTGTTGGATTTCTCTCCCTCAGGGCTGTAAACAGAACCTTGACTATTAAGAAAAATAAATAACAACAACAAAAACAACAACAACAAACTAATTAGAAGCCACCATCACTTCACTCAATTTCAATTCATACTTTATGTTTGTAAATAGCAACATGGTTGCAATCTTTTTGTATCAGGCTGTTAAAACACTCCAGAAACGTAAGAAGGCCTGATGAAGTCAAACATGCCCTTTGAGCCACTCTTGAGTAGTGGAATCGAATATTCTGTAACTTTTAACAAAGACTATCACCGAGACCCTGATATAGATAGATAGATAGATAGATAGATAGATAGATAGATAGATAGATAGATAGATAGATAGATAATTAAAGCCTTGATATTGTTGATCATATAGTAAATTATCGCTCTGCATTTTACTGAACCCTGACTTCTCAGTTTTATAACCATATATTAGCTCTAAATTGCGGGTCCTAGTTGTGATTAATTGCAGCTTTGCCATTAATGTGTTACTTTTTTTTTTCTTCCAAATTTGTCCTATCACTCTCCACTGCCACAAGTAGGACTGCTTTCTTCTGATAGAGTAAATAGAGACTGATTACTGAGAGGTCAAACAGTCCACATTTCAGCTTCACAAACTTCCCTGCTGAATTTTAATTTATTAACTAGTTATTACACATTACCAAAATCACTAGCTGACAGCTGAAGCTTGACCTGAACTCCTAAGGCAGCCGTAACTGTGACAGTAGAGGGCGCCCTGCTCTGATTGTGCACACCATAGCCTTGGGTGACAGGTGTGTCTCATTGGGTGGTTGGCGTTGTAAGCCCCAATGAATCAGAGCAGGGCGCTGGTCATTCTGTGTGCTTACTTTTCTGTTTATTAATGTTATCTTTTACAGATGTTATTTTCAGTATGTTTGAGTTCTGTGCACATTATTGGTTATTAAAGTTCAGTACGAAGCTCTCGGCTCTGCACTGATGTCCAGGCCACAGCAATACATCGTTACAGTAACAGTGTTTAGAGAATTACTGAAACATTTTACATTTCTTCCTGAGGAGCACATACTGTACTTTTTCAGTATGATAACAGTTTTTTTTTTTAAGTTAAGTTATTTAAGTGCTACTTGAAAAGGTGAAAGCTGAAAGGATGCTTTATAACTAAATCACTGCTTACAAAACCGCTGGTGTTCAAAGAAAAAAAAAATCTTTTTGCTTAGAGCAAAACAAAAAAGGTTACACTACATGCTCAAACCCTTAGTATCAACAACGTAAGCTCGAGAGCACTGCCTGAAATGTAATCATGCGCTGCATGCTTTTCTTCAGGCCACTGCACACAGAATTTTGGCTGGTTGCTTTTCGTTGACCTGCATACATCCCTTGAGTCTCATGAGATCTGGTTAGGGAGCCATCGCATGATGAGTCTCTGACATGTGGAGGCCAAATGCCTGACAAATTTCAGCTATTTTGGTAACTGCCAAAACGCAGTTTTCACAAACTCTTTTGAAGCAGGCTTTTCAGCCTTGGCCACATTCCTCTAGAGCTGCCTGGAAAGAAAGACCAAAATAACAGAAATTTGAATGACTCATTGCTCAAAGGTGTCCATTAGAAATTGTAACAAATAAAACAGAGGAGGGTAAGAAAGAATTTTGGTTGAATTTAGGATCAATAATAAGCTGCCTCAGAGCATATTGCATTCTTAATTACTGCAGGGTAATGGTAACTGTTTAACCAACAGCATGGATTGCTCTATTAGGTTTATGGGAAAACAAAGCATTTTCTTTATTTTTCTAAGCTAAACCAATAGGATTCCATAATTGCATGCACCGAAATGTCATAAAGATTGCATTTTGCCTAAAATGCCACATTTTTGTTCTGACTGATCAATTTAACTCATATAATTGGCCAAGAAAAGCAAGCAAAGGACTTCATGGTTAATAGTCTGCTGGATACATAAACCCAAATAACTGAATATGCTTTGAAGGACAAACTTATTAAATAAAACTTGTCTATAATAAGTCTGTCAGAGTTTATTTATATCAATGAATGATTTATAAAACAAGTGCATTCTGAATTTTGATATCTAAGAGCTTTAAAAGGAAAGAATCTTCTTGTTTTGTATTGCTCTCTATTTGTCAGAGAGCAACACTAAATAGGAGCAAGGGAGCTATAGCAGTACAGTGGAATGGAATGGCGAGAGAGTGGATGAGAACCGAAACAGACTATGACAGATCTCTGAAAAAAAATAAAGTTTTTTTGTTCACAAAAGGAGGAAATCAGGGCTTTCAGGTCTGCAGTCGTTTGATAAACACAGCAATGTGGGGTCTTTTAGCATCCCTTCAACTATATCATACTATTTTTTTTTTTCAAAAAAAGCAACAAAAATTATATAGATAAAGACATAAAGATAATTTTTTTGTTTTATTTCTTCATACCTGAGTTACAATATTCCAAGTTTAAATTTGCTCCAGTTGTTCTAAAACAATCCTATTTAGTGTTAGTGTAATTATATCGGCTTGTGTAAAGAGTCCTGAGCACCTAATTTGTGCAATGTCACGAGCGCTACCAGTTTTTCATGAGTTGAATCAAGTAAGCTAGTCTACAGGCAATAAAAGTGCAAACGGCAGGTAAAAAAGGAATAACGCTTAAATATACTGGCTACCTGAAATGTTGCTCCTTGCTTCTGTTGCACAGGTCAGAGCTCAATGGGATCTGAGTCCCCACAAACTATGGAAATAGGAACTCTCACTTCCATGTCTTCAAAGTGAGAATTCAATTGCAATTTGCAGATTTATTTAAATAAGTAGCCTAAAAACATTAGCATCCTATTATCCTCTCCATACATTCTTGTAGAACCCATGGCATCTGGTACTGAAACTAGGACTTGAATTAGACTATGTACTGTTCCCTCCTCATATATGGCTGCAATTCTCTAAAAGATAACAATCTGCCTTCATTTGGTGGGAAGGGGTTCCTCTATACTGTATTAATTTGTGTGAAATTTATGCAGATATTGCTGCCTGTAAGTCAAAGACAGAATCAGGCACTTAGTGCTCTGCTACACTGAGCTGCTCAGCAATGCAGCATGGCTAGAAACTGAGAAAGATTTAGTGGTTGGTTCCATGTGCTTCAGGGAAATGTATATATGAGCCTTCAGACTCCCAGATTAGCATGATTAGTGGCTCCTTGGTGCGGTTAAAGAGACCTACAACAATGAAAATGGATGACTAACAACAAGAGAAAATGGATGCTAAAGCAATATGGTTTGCATGCTGCTGAAGTCTTTCTAAGCTTCGGTTAACATTATTTCTTTTTTGGTTTAGACCCCTAATTAATCCATCATAATAAGCTCAGCTATTCAACAATTGGCATTCTGATGCTGTTCCCACATTGACGTGCAAAGAAGTACAATTCTTGTTCCTCTGTAAAGTGACAATAATTGATCGATGCTTCTAGTCTAAGATTTTTTTTTTTTTTCGCCTAACAAAGGAGTCTCTGAATACCCTGACTGTCGGTATGTTTGGAATAAACTCAGAACCCACTCACGTCTTCAAATTCCCTCTTTCCTCAGCTGGAGTCATATGAATTATTTACCTCAGTTGACAGGTTCTAGGTTTGTATAGCATCACTGATGAGTGTTCTGTCCATTTTTGTGTTGTTGGGTGTATTTTCTGGTTATTTTACTCCTCTGTTCCACTCATGATTATCCACCCAATTGTCAGATGTAGTGCATATATATGTACATATGTGTATATGTGTATGTGTAAGTATATATATGAAAGACTATAAAACTAGACTATGAAACAAAAAAAAAGTAATAACATTCTTTTGGTGTCACTTCTGTGTGGGATTAAAGGTGATATGGCAGAATTTCAAGCAGGAGTCAAGAGGAACTGAAAGTGAAAGACTTTTAGGAACCACATCTAAAGAAGCATCTCAGTCTTTGTGAATACCTTCAAGTACCTTATAAGCTCGGTGCAACAGGGGGGTGCATTTTTTTACTGTACAGCTTTTGAAAATTCCCTTTTATTTTTTTTCTTTTTCTGTTTGATTTCTTATGTTATATATAACTTAAAATCTATCTCGTCAAGTTATATTTTGAAACAGGCGATTCTGCTTTCATATCCTCTGCAAGTTTAATATTGTTTAGGACTTGGACGGTCCCGAAAATCAAGGCAGTTGAGCTGTGGTGCTGTGAAACATCTCTGTCCTTTGAGAATTGTACTGTTATAATTCATTAAAGCTCCTTTAAATATTGGGATTGACCACGGTTGGAAGTGCTACATAAGAAGGATGTTAATGGAGCATGTGACTCTTAATAAGTAGAGGGAATATGTATGGGGCATTTGCTTATCAAAGACACACGCATAAGAGCTTAGTCTGAAGGTAAAAGACAGATGACTTATGAGCTTTCATTTTTTGTTTCTCCTCTGCAGTGCAGCCACTGATAACGTGAAATATAATGGGGTCCAAGGACAGTGTGTTTACGACTTCTCGAAACAAATGGACCACTTTCCATTATGTGCAATTCTTCCTCATCATTCTGCTGTGTAGGCAACTTTCTAAACACTGATGTGGAATCCCAGTTCACCTGATAAAGAGATTAATGTATGCTGTTTGCCTTTATATCTGTTAAATATGAAATCTTCTCTGTAGGCCAGATTGCACAGCTTCAGGGATCAAGTGAAAAATCTAATGATGAACATTATTATGAAAAGCCTAAAACATTTCTAAATAAAGCAAACCCTTCTAAAGTGTATGATCCTGCTAAACAATACATATTGTAACAATACAAATATGTAATAAGGTACAAAGTAAATTGAATGTAAGCAACCATTTGCTATTTTCAACATATTACCCTTCGACAGTTCAGCTGTCTTTGTTTTAAGATCCTTCAGTCTTCTATGAAGGGGATGGTGACCTTGTCCTCTAGAGCTTTATGAAAAAAAGCTTTACACTGTACCTCCCAGACACTGTGCAGAGTGGTGGACTGTTTTCCTTCCCCATAAATCTTCTGTTTAAGAAGGTCCACTAGTTCTCAACAGACTTTGGAACAGATGAGGAAGGGGGCAATGTCATTTTTCTTCCATCTTTAAGGCCTTTACTGGCCACACAGTGAGAACTTCCATGCATGAGATGGATCATCATCCTGCATAAAAATCATGTTCTTCTTGAAAGATGCAGACCTTTTACTGAACAACTGCTTGAAGAAAGTGTCTTCTAAAAACTGGCAGTAGGTTTGGGAGTTTATTTTGAATCAGTCTTCAACCCGAGACGGTCTAGTTAGCTCATCTTTAATAATGCCAGCCCATACCAGCATCCCACCTCCACCTTGCTGGTGTCTGAGTGAAAGTGGAGCTCTTTGCCCATAACTGATCCAGCCACAAGTACATCCACCTGGTCCAACAAGAGTCACTCTCATCTCATCTTCATAAAACCTTTGAAAAATCTGTCTTGAGATATTTCTTAGCCCAGTGTTGACATTTCAACTTATTTGTCTTGTTCAGTGGTGGTGGGGTTTCAGTCTTCCTTACCTTGGTCACCTTGTACTTCTGGACACTTCAGGTAGGTTCAGTTCTGGAACATGACAGCACTGGAGGATCATGGGTTCCTGTTAGCGTTACATATGATTCCTCTCAAATCTTTGACAGTACAGTGTGTAAGTTGTGCAGGATAAGTGGTGATTATTTAATAAGTGCAAGTCAAGCAGGCTTGACTCTTATAGGCATTAAGGGAGGAGATGTTCTTGGAAGAGTCTTCAAGAGCATCTTGCAGCTAGAGGACACCCTTGCTCTGACACAATTTGGTAGCTCTTTACACCATTGAAGAACCAAGAATAAGAACAGTCTGGACTGAAATAGCCTTGTGTGGAGGGATGGCAATGCCTGATCACATTCCCTAGAAAAATCTGATAAACTAGAGGGAGTTTAAGCTTGAATTACAAAATTTAAATAGCTGTAAGCAGATCTTGAGTCACCCTACATTTTTTGGGAAGCCAAAGGCTTTCAATAATTTCACTAATTTTACAGATTTCACTGCAATCAGTTTTGAAACAATTGTGATTCAGTTTACATTATTATTAGAGATGAACCAATGTGTCAGTTGTGAGTTGATGCATCAGAAACATTGGCCTGGATAAGCATTATGAACCAATAAAATACAGATTTAGCAGATTAGAGAATAGCCACAGTTCTTTTAAGTGCTGTATAAAAAACATGATTCATTAGACCAGACCACCCACGTTCACTGCTCCATGGTCCAGTTCTGATATTCATATGCCCATTGTAGGTTTTTTTGGTGGTGGGTTCAGCAAAGTTCTGGTCCTTGGTAAAGGAAACCCCACAAGAAGTAAGCAAGCTGACGCACTATGTGTTCCCTTTCTTACAGACAACATTAACTTTTTTAGCAGTTTGCTGTTATACGGAAACGAACCAGAAAGACTGGCCTTTGCTTCCTAATCACTGAGCCTTGGGTGCTGGTTGACTTGTTGTCTTTCTTTGGACCACTTTTGGTACTAACTATCTTATACTGGGCAGATCATTCAACAGCAAGGTGTTTCTTGTTATCAAATTATTAATTCTCTTCAAAACAATACCTTTAATGAGATCACACTTAAGGTTACCTTCTGGTGAATCTTTCATGTAAATGTCAATAACATATGAGCAACAACTCTGTGCCCTGGGCATCACTGTTTCTGTGTCATCCAAATCACCCTGTAGGTCCTTTGTAGTAATGTATGGGTTTTGTTTTATATAGCTTGCGAAATTCATTTTTTATTTCGAACAAAAAAAATACAAAGAGCAATTGTTTAATTATCATTCATAGTATTATTTTGCTTTGTAATTATAAATTATCTTTAGTTTAAGATCCTCAGACTGCTGCATACATGAGTCTTCTTCTGCTGAATGTTAACACAGCACCCTAAGCACCTTCTAGCACCACAAAACTCCTGTGTTTGTCTAAACCTGCCTAATTAGACTTATAAATATCCCTGTACCAACCACTGAGCCATTAAATTTTCTGGGAACTTCCATTTTCCAAGACCCATAGTGGAAGAACAACATTAGCTCCATTCTCAAAAAAGGCCAAGCAGAAAATTAACTTTCTGAAACAAATAAGGAAGTCTAGTTTGAACTACGAGCTGTTGAGCCATCTATCGCTGTCTAGTTTGAAGCAACAATGAAACAGACTACTGTGAACAGTAAGGACAGCTGAAAAATTCATTTGTGCTTCCTAGCCCACCCTCCAGGATTTGTATTCTTCAAGAACCAGGAAACAGACAGGGAAAATCATTACCCTGGACATTACCTTTTTTCAACTCCTCCTCTTCAACAGGTGCTTCAGAACCTTTTATTACAAAATTACTGGCCATAGGACAGTTTCTTTCCCCATGCCACTATAGAGTGCATAGTGATGCACTATATATAGTGCAATACTCTGCACAGTATGTTGTACATTATCTGTACAGTACTGTGCAAAGGTTTGAGGCAGGTGTGAAAAAATGCTGTAAACAAATAATGGTTTCAGAAATAGAAATAATGATTGTTTATTTTTATCAATTTACAAAATGCAAAGTGAGCGAACAAAAGAAAAATCTAAATCAGATCAATATTTGGTGTTACTACCTTTTGCCTCTTCAAACCAGCATCAGTTCTTCTAGGTACACTTGCACACAGTCAGGGATTCTGTAGGATTATAGTCAGTGTGTGATCAACCAGTTTTACCAGACAGGTGCTGATGATCATCAATGTCACACGGAGGTTGAAACACAGTCATGTTTGGAACCACCTACCAGCCGAGTTCCTTCAAAAACTGTGTTCCTTCAAAAATGCTGTAAACAAAGAATGCTTTCAAAAATGGAAGTGTTAATCATTTATTTTCATCAATCAACAAAATGCAGTGAATTAACAAAAGAGAATCCAAATCTAATCAATATTTGGTGTAACCACCCTTTGCCTTCAAAACAGCATCAATTCTTCTAGGTACACTTGCACACAGTTTTTGAATTTTGTTGATTGATGAAAATAAATGATTAACACTTCCATTTTTGAAAGCATTCTTTGTTTACAGCATTTTTTCAAACCTGCCTAAAACATTTGCACAGTACTATATATAACATCCTATTAGAGAGACATCAATGGATAGATGCAAATTCCAGATTACTACTCATCAGGTTGTAACGTGAAACTGCAGTAGGCAGCATGTATGTGCAGGTATAAAGAACAACCGAAATTTAACAAACAGTTACTAAAAATAGAACAGGATTCTAAAGCCAAACACTCAGAACTATAAGATTTAAATAAAACATTTGACAAGGCAAACAAGACTAAGGACTTAAATAAGAAATACTTACAGTCAAGGAACGAGTAACATAGTAGCAGACAACAGTGAACCACAGGCCCGTAGAAGACAAGAAGTGGACACCATACTGAGGGTTAAGACAGACTAAGGACAGAAAATATATCAGGCAAGACCATGCATTGAAGGAGACCCTGGACCAGGGAAGTGACAGAGAAAAATCTAGTGGATAGTATCAAAGAATTCCTAAGTGTCTGTTGGATTCTCCGATTGAGAACCGAGGTTCGAGGAGTCCGTGATGAGGTGAAGAGGTTTTAAGCTATATCCAAGTTTATTAACAGAAGAGTAACAGAGTTCTTGCAAGATGTTCAAAAGACTGGTCAGTGTTCCTCTCTATGTTGAATCCTTTCTCTCTCTAACTTGCACAGTTCAGAGTGTGCCTTTTTATCTGTCTCCGGGAGCTCCAAGGCCTCCGGTGGAGACACCTAATCTAAGACTATGACCTTGTTTGGGTGTTTTTGTGCAAAGAAAGTGTTACTCAGAAGAGAACATAGAAAAATAGAGATGCAGTTAAAAATATATAGGTTAAAGGTGACAGGGACGTGAATACTACCTGGGGAAGGGATTTAGGGTAACGGGGGTGAAAGGGCCATGGAGAATGTCTGAATATGCCAAATTTTTCAGAGCATTAAAGTTGGTCAAAAAATGATATCCATGAACAATACTAAATGCTTTTTTTCCCCATCATAGTGTACTTACTTTTGGTCAACTATTCTTTGGATTATGTCAGAATGCACAAGTGAGCAGGAAGCATATTATTTTAAAAATATGTTACTTCTCCTCCTTCCATTGTCCCCATCCATTATCAAATGAAAATGCTCACCTATAGCTCCTAAACCTCCTGTTAACCAGAGGGTCCCAGAGCCATGCACATTTCACAAAGGCTCTTTTGTATGCTTAACATTTTGGTGATTATTTGCCTGGCCTAAATGAAATACTGATTTTCTACTCGATCATTAGACTAATCTTTTTCTTTGTCTGGTCCAGTTTCCACTAGTACTACAATGTACATTTCCTGCTTCCATTGTCCAGTGTGTATTGACAGCATCTGCAGTGTCAGGCCATTGGTTTTGTTAGAGCTCTCCAAACCTGTATTAATGATCGAATCCTTAATTAGGTGTCATTTAATCTTCAAACAGATAATCATTTTTAAATTACGGCTGAGACCGAAACATATGCCTTCAACGTGATAAACAGGACTGCCAGCTTTTCTATGCATATTTAATAGAATATATTTCTTTTCTATTTTGTTATGTTCCCATTACTTGTTCAGGGAGAAATAAGCTTCCCTACATACTTTCTTTGTGCCTAATATCATAATTGTGCATCATGAAATAGTTGATCTAGATGTTAGAAATGGCATAACTCCTCCCTGTACTTTAAGAAACCTGTCACCCTGCTTATCATAGGAAAAGCAACAAATTTTTAACTTTGTTTTTTCATGACAGCAGCTTTGACATCCAGAATAAAATTTTACTCTGAATGCCTGAGACCACACACAAACTGGATTAAACTATCAGCCAGATATTGCTCGGGAAATGGCAATGCAATAATGCTGTTTACCATCAAAAGGCTTTGGACAGGAACTTTGCTGAACTGAGGAGGAGAGGCTAAACTTAAAAAATTGTAAGTCATGGCAAAGTCCATCCTTATCTGTACAATGCTCGCCATCATGCCCAGAGGTATTGCCTTTTTAATTGTTAGACTAGTGAACTGAAACACTTTCATAAAATGGATGATTCAGGAGTAATTTTAAGCAGTGGAGACACATAGGAAAAGAAAGCTGCTTAAAGGAAAAGGGCAAAAAAACAACACATTTACACAATGTCCTCCTTATTCTGGAAGTAGCCAATTAGCTGAAGCTCAGAATTGCCATGATAACACCAGAAGGGGGAAGCCTCAAGGCCTGCTAGTCCTTCAGAGAAATCCTAGCAATTAATGGGAATTTTAAAAACATGTCTGTAGTTTTTTAGTCAATTTTTACTCAGTATAATGATATTTGTATTTAAATTTGTAAGTATTGTAGTAAAATCCTATTTCATCATTGTGTGTGCAGCTCTTAAGAAGCCTTATGGAAAATGATCCAAACAGTTTTATTTTCTTTTTTCTCTGTATCGAGCTAGAAATCTAGTATCGGAGCGAGCTCCTCACTCAGCTGGCAGTGGTGGCCTAGTGGTTAGGGAGTTGGCCCCAGAATCAAAAGATGATGGGTTCAAATCCCAGACCAGTAGGTTGCCCTGGAGCAAGGTATCATCCCTGTCACTCTTCCGCAGACGCCTTCAATAGCTGCCTCCTGCTGCACGTGTGTGTGTGTGGGTGAAATGCAAAGGTATAATTTTGTTGTGTCTTATTGTGTGCTGTGCTATAAAAAAGGGGGGCATCAGTGGCCTAGTGTTTAGGGATTTGGCCCCAGAATCAGAAGGTCATGGGTTCGAATCCCAAATCAGCAGGTTGCCCTGAGGTACCCTTGAGCAATGTACTGTCCCAGTCACTACTCCCTGGGCACTTTCAATAGATGCCCCTGCTGCACGTTTGTACATGGGTGAAATGCAGAAGTGTAATTTCGCTGCAGTTCACTGTGTGCTGTGCTGTGTTTTACAATGATGAGAACAGTCACTTTCACTTTCACTTTTCACTTTCCTCATTAACAAGGCCTTCAGGCACTGGTTTGAAGTGCTGAGATGTCAAATTAACAACCAACATGTGGTGATATGACGTTAATGAATGTCTGTCACAAGCGTCAGATAAAATATAGAATGTGTTTTACCAGCTACAGATGTCCCTGTCCAAACTAGAATGGACAAGAAATTTTTGCCTACAAGCTTAGCACAAACAAAATTCTAGAATCAAATAGGAATGTCAGTAGAAATGCATTTTTTACTTGCTTTTTATTCGCATTTCATATTCTGATCCAAACTGAAGGCCTAAATAACACTTAGGCCTAAATAACACTGAAATAACACTTTTGTTTACCTGAAACTGAATTCTCATCTGTGAACTGTAGTCCTTCATTCCTCCTCTTTCTCATGTGGACCTTTAGCAGAATCACTGTTAAGTCTTTTTTTCAGTCATAAAAGTGCAACATTTTTCTTCTGAGTAGCTCCAGGCCAAAAAAAAAAAAACTTTTTTGGATTTGTGAAATGAATTAAATTGAATTAAATTTAGTCAATCAATCAGTGTCAATATGAATACATGCGTATGCACACACACACACACACACACACACACACACACACACACCAGGAGCAATGGGTTGCACACCAGCACCAGGGGGGCAGTTGTGGGGTTAAGCATTTTGCCCAAGGGCACTTCAGCTGTGAATGCAGGAGTGGGAAAGCATTGTTCACCCATCCTTGGCCAAGTTTTTTCCTGCTGGTTCTGTGAAATGGAAACGCAACTGTCAGATTGCAAGTCCTCGTCACTAACCAATAGGTCATGGCTGTCTCATCACACCTGCATATAGTACTTTGTGTAGTCTCCCTTTGTCAACAGAAAAGCTATACTTTGTCTCCTATTAGCTTGGTGAAAATACAGGCTTAGGAATGGTTAGAAACCACTGAGAAAACAAACATCCAAGGGTCAGGAAGAAGGGTCATTTACACAAAGATGCCAACTGGAGAAAGGGCAGATGGTAAAATTGTCAGATACATTATAGAGGCGGCAAGAGACTCTATTGTTATTGACTAAAATATGGAGCAGCAATGAGACAGCATCATGCCCTGCGTCTTTTACACTCTACCCAGGTGGCACCTTTTCCCTATATCACATGGAGTTTTTCCACTGGATTAAAATGCTTCTGACATTGAAAATGTCCTGCTGTGTCCCATGTGCAAAAGGGCAACTCCTGATAATGTTTGGACCTGATTTTCTGCAGCATAGTATCATATGTGAATACAGCTACTTTTTGTGTGTGTGTGTGTGTGTGTGTGTGTGTGTGTGTGTGTGTGTGTGTGTGTGTGTGTGTGTGTGTGTGTGTGTTGATGATGGCAGGCAGCTTTACTACAATTTTAGTTTTATTATATTTTTATTATTTATTTTTACATAATTAAAAATAAACATGGGCATTTTTAGAAGCTAATTTGTTAAGCCATTGGCTGATTGATGAGGATCTGCACACATTAGCCTCATTTTGTTTAGTATGTGTCATTTTAATGCCTTTAATGCCATTTCGTCAAAGTCAAAGTTAAACTTCCCAGATATTTACAGTGTCAGATGGAGCAATTTTACTTATAAACATATTTTCTGTCCTTTTTTAACTTGACTTAATGAAGATTGGCAGTAATTGCAGAAATAACTGTATATGAACAGTGAACTGAAGTAACTGACATTGGAAATTTGAATAATGCTTTCCATGCTATCTGCCAAAACATGTTGCGCTATACTTTAATAAGTGAGAGAGCGCAGTGCAGTTACAGATGCAGTCCCTTAACACCTCTGCCTGAGCAACATCCGGAGGGAGAGTTATCATTAATTTATGTGGGAAGCCAGTTCTCAAGATGAACTGCAGGCTTTGGCAGACTGTAATTAAACTGATGAAGCTGTTTTCCCCTTAGTGCACTCCACTCTCTGACAGACAGAAGGATGTGTTTGCTGATGTTGAGCGAGGTTAAGAGCTCACAGCTCCAGAGACACTACAGGCAAAACATTATCATCAGATGGACTTAGAGGAGAACATGCTGCAGGGTCGCAATAGTGTGTCAGCCTTCAGGAAGGGAGTGTGGGGCGGGGGGGAGGCAAACTTAACCTCGAGCATAGCTTACGGGAGGATCACGGCATGAAGCTGTCATCAATCCTTATTATTGCGTGAGGTTTCACCAAGCATGCCATTTCTTATCACTGAATACAGCAAGCTAATAAGCGATAAGAAGGTTTAATGAGTGCGAGACTTAGTTAACCAAAGCATAACATATTAACATACAAATTGTAGCTTGAAGGCTCAATACTTCAGTCTAAGATGGGAGAACTACTGCACTGATGAGTCTTGCATAAGAACAGGGCAAGTGAAACAAAGTAATTCACACATCTAAACTTTAATGAGATCCATTCCTCACCAATGTTTCTCAATGTGCAAACATTATGCATCACAAAATCATGGTGGTTAACTTAGGGATATTTCCTAAGTCTTGCTTGGAAACTTTACTTTGCAGGGTGCTTAATTTTTAATGCAATAAAAGAAATGCTTAAGGCAAGAGGCACTTCCAAACTTTTGTCAGGCCCCAGCATTCATCTAAAAAAGTCAGTAGAAATTAGTGATTCGTTTTTTTTTACCAGAATTTTTTCATCTTTCATTTTTTTCATGAAGACTAGCACTTGCTTTACATGAAGCAGCACTGCATCTTTTTTCTCTGGCACTAACGCAACATCATTGGGCAGCGTGACACACTTGGAGGACACAGCTGACTGCCAATTCTGCTACATCAGCTAACAGTCACCCATGCTTGCTGGAACTATGCTCAGAGTAGTTAAGGGGGAGGAAGGCCATCCTATCCAACAAGAAAGGGCAAAGCCAATTGTGTGCTCTTGTACTCCATGCCATGGATGTCTAAGGCATCCCCAGAGGATTGAACTCATGAGAACTCATGACCTCTCAATGACAGGGGCAACTGATTTTTAAATGTTTATGCTTTGTGCGGTCATTAATTATTTAATTTGTTAATTACAATGATTTCTTGTCAGCTGTTAGTCTCCCTGTCTTTATGTTGTTTGGCAGATAAAGGCTTTGCCTATAGATTTACCATTGGCTCAAGTTCAGGTGTAAGTCTGACACACCAATCAATGGCGCAGCTTCAGTAACATCAGTGGGATTACTGGAGAGAGCTCCCACTATGACACGAGTCCGAAAAAAACCATTAGCCTACAAACCTATTCAGACATTGGTTACCATGGCAACCAAGGGTGCATTTTGAGGGGTGCTAGCGGTTAAAGCAACACTCTTAATTAAACACTAATTTGAAAATAGTTTGTGACAAACAAATTTCTCAAAAATTTCCCCCATTCAAATACTTCCACCTTCTTATTCTGTCAGTGTTAAATGTTTCTTTCCAGATCATACAGCATGTGATTGATCACACTCAAGCAGTCTGGGAGTAGGCAGCAGGTAAGCTGGAATCGATGGAACAGTCTGTGCCGCAAGCTTATAAGACTGACGACAGAGTGTATTAGTGGTAGCACGCAATGAAAAGATTCTGTGAATGCAAGGCAATCAAGGTCTAAGCATCAGTTGTTTTTTTTTTTCTGGTACTTTTCTAGGTGCTGCTGCATTGCAGGCAGGAAATTAAACCATGCCATGCCTTTTAAGAGAGATTTCCCTATCGATAAGTAGCTGGGGTTGAGTTCAGTTTACTGATGCCTTTCCAATGTACCCTGTGCTGCTTCAGACTTTGCCAAAAGGATTACAAGGGATATGAAGGTTTCCATTTTCCCTTTGAAGCCACTGCAGGGTTCCATTAAAGATGTTCAGCACAAGACAATGACAAGCTTTCAACACTGCAGCTCACATAGAGAGAGTGGGAGAAAGAAAGTGTGAGAGCAACAGAGAAAGAGACAGAGAAAGAGAGAGAGAGAGAGAGAGACAGAGGACGAGAAAGGGCATGTTTAATGACGGCTGAGACAAAGAGATAGACGCGTTCACTTTGAAAGAGCATCAGTGATAAGAACAGGTCTGTGGGTGTCTGTTTCAAACGCCGGCAGAACGGCCGGGTCCATATGCAGTCACTAGGAATCTTTCTGGACTCGAACAATTAGTTAAAGGAAAATCTTTAATGTGCTAAAAGATATGAATTTGTATTGGTATTTCATTATAAATTCAAGAATTTCTTGATTTGGACACAATATACAAAATGTAAATTTTGTTCGTCTTTCAAATAATTCAATTTATTGAAAAGATAAACACTTTAAAAAACTTAGCTATTGAGGATAACTCAATTTTAAAATGTACTTTGTAAATGGAGATGCAAAATTGTAAGAGAAATCTTCCAAAAAGAATAGTTTTTCAGGTTTATTATTTTGAATAAAACCTGATTTGAACTGATTATGATCATATTATGAAATGGCACTGTTAACATAAAGCCTAAATGTGTTATTTACTCTTAAGTGAAAAAAGTTGTGAAACGCAGGACAACACAACAAAATTCAACCTCTGCGTTTCACCCATACACACACGTGCAGCAGAAGAAAGCTATTGAAAGTGCCCTGGGAGCAGTGACAGGGACAGTACCAGTACCTTGCTCAAGGGTACCTCAGGGCAACCTACTGGTGAGGGAATCAAACGCATAATCTTCTCTAATCCGGGGCAACTCCCTAACCACTAGACCATCGCTGCCCTTAAATCATGTAAACCAATTAAATATTCTAAAGCCCTTTACAATGTGTCAGAATTACAAAACAAACAGACCTGCTTCAAATTTACATTTATGCCATTTAGCAAATTAAACACACTTATTCAGTTTTACTTAACTTAAACCCAAGACTCCACCACCCTGGAACTTTCATCCAAATGTAATAAGTTTCAACGCACTGCTGTTACAATTAAGTAATTCCCCAGTGCGCTTTTCACATACACAATATTTTAGAAATGTTAGAAATGTAGCTTTTTTTCTAAAATTTCATTTGCGCAACACAAAAGAAAGTTATCCTTATATCAAAATTAAATGAAAATGGAAGAAAGCAAACAACACATAAACACAGAAACCATGAGGACTTTTTTTTGCCTACACAAAGGTGGGTGAAGATGAAACCACAAAACTTTAACCTGTAGGAGAGGACATGGGGGAGCACTTGCCGATGAAGGAGCCTTTTAACTTCCCTTATATAATGTAATTCTTTTGAGGGGTTTTGCTTCTGAGAGCAATGATATAACATTTTAATGGATAAATATTTGAATCAAAGATGCCAGTATGAACCCCAGCAGTGTGGTACAGCATGACTTACATGTGCACAGACCAAGTAAGGAAGGAGAGTAGTGAAGTATTTTAAAATTTCATGTTTTCTAATCTTTATTCACAAATCTCTTCTTAAACCACTTTTATATATGGCATTTACTTCACTTAACTACAAGCATAAAAGGCATGCACTTAATACTGCTACTCCCTGAATACCAGTAGTATTTTGGGGTGCTTGGACTTACCTCCCAGTGTGAGTGAAGAAGAGCATGAGATGAAAGCCAGTCACATGGCATGTAGTGGTTTAATCAGAGATTTGAGGGCTGATGTTGAAAGCATGGACCAATAATGCATTCAGTGGATGGAGTGCCTCTAGAGAGCAGACTCCAAGCAGAAGGGATTATATGAAAAACCAGCATCTTAGTGCAGCAGAGCTACACCGCTCTCTTATGACTGGGCGACCCCATGCAAGGCAATAAGCCATAATCCCTTCAAGCCACTTTCCCACTATCAAATGAGGCACATTTCTTTATCTGCTCCACCTATTTTGACTTGGTAGGCATGATTTGAACCCAGGACGTGTGATTATTAGCAGCATTTTAAAAAAGCAACATGAAAAATGTAAAAATGTACACAAATTTTAGTCTATAAACATTTTCTAAATCCATTTTCAGTGTAGGTAGATTTTGCTTCAATATACTGAGCAATTTCTTGGCTTGATATGACAAACTATGCAAACTATGACTATTAGTATTCATATTAGTATACATAATATTACATTTTATTATGTTCATTTAAAACATTAACATTGTGCACTTCTGTGTTTGACACTTTTAAAAAATTTGAAGCATGTGAATGAAAATGCTTGGAAATCATACAGTAGTTACTAATATATATATATATATATATATATATATATATATATATATATATATAGTAGCTACTGTATGATTTCCAAGCATTTTCATTCACATACTTCAAATTTATATATATATATATAATATGGGGCATGCATATATATATACACAATATATATATATGGGGCAGTGGTGGCCTAGTGGTTAAGCGTTATCGAGGATCGCCCGAACCCCTTTCCAATAGGTTAGTTCTGAGGTACCTCTTTTTTGAGCAAAGGTGCCGTCCCTGTCACGCCTCTTCCGCGATGGGCTGGCTAATTGTCCAGGTGTGTCCTCCGCTCCGCTCCAAAGTAGCTGGGATGGACTCCAGCACTTCGTGACCTGCCGGGAGAAAATGAATATATAAGCATATATATATATATATATATATATATATATATATATATATATATATATATATATATATATATATACACACACACACATATGCATATATATGTGTGTGTGTGTGTGTGTGTGTCTGTGTGTGTGTGTGTGTATATATATATATGTCAGATATATTTCATATTCATTCAGAACAACTGTTCCTAAAATGTAACTTTTCATATTCTCATGCTTTCAATCCTGTCTCAGCATTCAGAGCAACCCAGCACACACCTTAAATCAAAATTACATACACCTCCATCTTTTAATCACAGTTCTTACAACTCAGGTTAAAAGCTAGCTATGGTTAACAGCCATAAATCATGTGGGGTTTGGCCTGAAATTAAGAAAAAACACTTAATGATCTGAAAATAAGCCTCAGTTTATACACTCAGGCCAACATAATCTAGTGCCCTTCACACTCAAAACTGTTTTATTTAGGGTGGGTGGTGGTTGTCCACTGTGGGTGGCGGTGGTCTAGTGGTAGGGTACTTGCCTACGGACCTCTGGATCAAGAGTGTCCGGTTCGAATCCCACCTCCAGCACTACCACCACTGGGTCCCTGAGCAAGACCCTTAACCCTGAGTTGCTCCAGGGGGTCTGTCCCTGTAATTAGGACATGTAAGTCGCTCTGGATAAGAGTGTCTGCTAAATGCCGTAAATGTAAAATGAACTGAACACACTGGATTTCTCTCACAATGTGCATTTATGTATTTAAGGCATCTGTTCATTTTTACTTCAATTTAAAATCGTTTATCTCCTTCATTCAAAAAGATTCAAATAATCATGATACATGCTTTGAATTTGAAAAGAATATAAGATAAGGGAGGGAGTTTCTTGCAGAGGTCAAAAGAGGATATGGAACTGGATGGAAGTATGTACTGGTTCATAGCACATTAGGGAGAGCAGTTGTGAGAAGAGGGTGTTGCTCAGTGATTTGTGTTTGTATAATACATCATTGGTTATTAAAGTGAGGGTTATCCTGAAAAGAATTTTATTGCTGCCAGTAACATTGTATCTCCAAGAAATCCCTTTACAGAAAGAAAATAATTGTCATGTTAGTTTTGATCAGCAAAGATTAATTCTAAGTAATTTTGAACCATCTCTATTGAACTGTGGGTCAAGGAATTTTGGGTGCAGTGTAAAAGGGAGCTGACATTCTAAATATTGTAGAAAAGTAAAGTATGTATACTGGGATATATGTTTAAAAACAAAAGTTCAAATTGCAAGAATAATGTCACATTAAAATTGCAATTTATCAGCCATACATAACTACAATCTGTCAAGATGTTTCTCTTAACCCTGAAAAGTAAGAATTATTTTTGGACCGTTTATGATAGTCCATACATCATGAAATGTACACAGAATATAAAAGAGAGCTGGAGCTACCAAATGGTGTAAAAATGATGTCCTCACTAGAGTTTAAAACTAAAATGAAAGCAATCATCACATATTTTTGCCTTATGATTTAGCTTTCTTTTATAAGATATGATAATTGATAATATGATCATTGTCCCTCACGTACTGTGCATATCGCAGTTCAAAATGAGCACTGCAACAACCTCAGCACTAGAAGTGATATTGTGGGACAGGTTATACCATCCTTGGAGGAAAGTCACAAATAGTTTGTAATTGATGTTGCACAGCCACTATTCTGAACCATACAGCAGTTAAGGCCTTCCAACATTGTCATGGCTTGTTGCATCGAAGTTGTGAACATTGTGTACCCATGGGCTCTTGTTGCCATAGAAACAAAAAAATGAGTGTGACATGGGCTCAGTTCAGGATGGCAAACTTTCATTTCAAATCCTTGGAAATATGCAGAGCAAGGCTAACAAGTAAATATTGTAAATAAATTTAAGATCTTATTCTCTTAGTTTTAAAGATTTGAATTAACTTTAGTTATTAAGAACTGCTGAAGTAATTTTCTCATTAAAGGGCCCATATTCTACATTTTATTTAGTTGTTCATGGATTTGTATCATCTTTATGAGGTTAAGCAAGCTGGCTTTGTAATTTGATGCCTCTCAAATTGATCGTTGATCAGAAATTGATTGTTCTGATGGTTAATCGAAATGATTTGGCATGTAAATAGTAGTCTGACTGCAAAAAATGCTCTACACTGTTAAGCATGTTGTCTTTGTGACTTCACAAAAACAATGCACTGTTTTTGCAGCTAATTTGTCATATGTGGGGCTACATAGTGTGGGGAATGAGTACTAGTTTCTATTCTTTATTCTTTGAAGCCTTTTATTATTAAAGTGAGGAAAACATTTTGATGACATCCTTAAAAGCTGCAGCTGGATGCTTGAGGCAGTAGCTGACAAAGCACGCACAATTGATCGGCCTTGAAAAGTTTTATTCATTGTTGACAATTAAATGTACCCTTTATTCCCCTCTTTCTCCCTCACCGTCTTGTCCACTTGGTATGGTGTCACAGTCAGCCAGGCCATAGAATCTTTGAGTCTGATTGGGAGACCTCAGGATCATTACTGTCAGTCTCATACCTAGATGCCAGCCATCCGCCCTCAAAGCTCTTAAGCACAGCTGTTGATAACAAACTGCTGCTGATATGCTGGTTACACCAATGCCATGCTTCCACAAACGCTTGGTAGCGACAGCTAGTAAACAGCACTGTCTTTGAACATTAGTAACATAAGCCTGATGTGAACAATTACACAGGGGTTGTTGGTGTTCATTCGCTGTTGTGCACATAATCTAATCGCAGTATGCCACTGCATTCTCTGCTGCATTGCCCACAGCAGCAAGAAAACATGTCAGTAAATAGAGCAGCAATATGAAAAGCACAGAGTGGTAGTGACAATGTAAAATGGTCAGGCACAACAGAGAGTTAGAGTCATCTTTCATGTAAAAAATAAACAAGTAAATATTGTGCAATATAATAGCATCATTGCCAACACCGTGACAATTTGTACCTAACATTTGTTTGAGCAAATTTGCTCTTCTTCTCAAATCTTCTCAACAATATTTTTGTGTGTCATGATCTAATTCAACCTCAGCAATGCCTGCAAGTTAAATTTAAATGAAGGTCTTAAGGGTCTTAATTGTATGACTCATGGCACAGTCTGAAGCTCTTACATCTCGGCAGTTCGGAGCAGTAAAGCTATGCTGACAGGTCTCTTGTTGTCTTGCAGGAATAAGGTTTCTGTGTTTTTACTGACATTGCAAATACCCCCCATCCAGAGCCCCAGAGTGACCACAAATCTCCAATCGCACACGTGACCTTACTGAATAAAGAATATACTGAGGTCAGAAACCATGGTCAACACAGAACCACTGCAGTCCATGACAAGCAGGCTCATTTCCAGCATGAAAGCTAGGCTAGACTAGTCTATTATTTAGAGAGTGTGAATGAGTTCAAACAAGCTGTCAATGTCATCACACTCCCTTCAAGTCATGATCCTACTACCATGGAGGACAATAATCCTGTCAAACTACTGGCTCCGAACTTTGCTCTCACCCTGTACTTGCAATGAATGATTAATGTAATACCCATGCTGACACTCTTGGCCTCATTAAAATGACAATTGCCAGTGTTCAGAAACTGCAAAGAGTAAAGGATAAATGTCTAATGGAACACTGACATGTCATTCTATTTCTATTCTATTAAAAAAAAAAAAAAAGATTTGGTGAAGTTGCAAAGTTATGTATACAGTCATTTAACCCAATTGTCTTTGCGCTTATATTCCAGCTCTGTATGTCAAAGATAATGTAACTGGCAGACCAGCAGGTCTTATTGCACCACCTGTAAGTCTGGAATGCATGGCCAAAGCCCAGTCTATACCCGTGCCAAATGGTGCACTGAATTTCTATTGTCCAAACCTTTTTTTTTCTTTTAGTGAAAAAAAAAGAAATACTGGTTAATAATTTCAGACTCTTCCTTGTCCCTTCATTCTTATTCTTTTGTGTCTTCGCATGAGGAGGTCAATAGAAAAGACACCTTGCCTCGGTCTTCAGTCCAGACACTGAAGCTCCTTATTGCTTTTAGAAGAAAACCAAGTATCACTGAAATGATAATTTTCCAGGATAAAGGGGAAATTGTAATGAAAATAGTGAGAATATGAAAAATTACTTCCTACTCTCTGTAGCTTTCCTGCTGACCCTACCCTACCCTAGTTCAGTGGAGGAGCTGTGAGAATAATGTCGCTAAACACAAGACATTACCCAAACTCTTTCCTTAAACACACCCCCAACACTTTGCTTAATGAAGAATTGTGTGCAGGGTGAGAATGTTAAGTCTTCCAAATACTGCAGGAAGGCTTTTAGATGTCAGGGCCTGTATTACAAACCAACCCAGGAGTAGCAGAGTTGATCTAGAACCAGTTTTGAACAGAGTAATCTGGTCTAAGATAATGCCTTCTGAATACCCTGGTGTCCTCTGAAATGGCTGACTGTAGCAGTGAAGATTTGTTCAGTTTTTAATCATAGCGTTAGTCATCCTGCATCCTACACCACCTTAATAAAGAGCTGGTTTGAGATGGTTGAGAGGATTTATTTGGTTGAATATTGATTTCTAGTGTGTGATAGTAACATAAGCTTTGTAGTTCCAGTGGAAGACTACAGAATGCAGCATTAGGAGTCTAATACATGTTGGCTGACTACATCTGGATGGAAAATTTTGCAAATTAGTTTTTTTCGTCCAGAAAATTATTTGCTCAAGCCAGCCTATGTTCTGGAAATGGGTTGAAATGAACTAAGTAAAACTGCATAAACTTATTCATTCATATGTAATCGTCATGGTTACCATCAAAAGAGTTAAGATCCAAAACAAAATCTGTCAAAAAATTTGTGAATCTGGAAGCAGCTTGGGTGGAGTACCCCTTGCATTTTAGTGTTTTCTCTGTTCTAAGATCATTTCAGCCAAGGCGGGGTGTGTTAATTAACTGATGAGTTGGATCAGTTGTGCAAAATAAGACGGTGCTATTCCAGGAACATCGTCCAGAAGCACAATCTGAACCTGGCTTCGATCACTGCCCACTCTCCTTGTCCTGTTCCTGACCCTGGTAGGGGCCTCCAGGCTGTTCTAGTCTGTTCCACATTGTTCCAGACAAATCTGTTCTGGCTTCTGCTCCAAACACCTGTCATCACCCACCCTCAACTGTCTGGAGTTGCTAATAATGACCTGCACCTGTTACCTGTCACTTTGTAATTAGTGTCTGTATAAGTAGCCCTGTTTGCATTTGTTAGGCTGTAAGGTCTTGCTTAAATTCCACAGCATTACTTATTTGGTCCTGCTGGTTTCTGTAGCTGGTTTATAATGTTCCGACCTTACTTACTTGTTTCCTGTACTGCCTTTTTTTTTCGTTCTATCTCTCTCTCTACAGCATATGGCCTTAATGGCGTACTGGAAATTCCCCTTGGAGTAAACTGCCTCCGGCTTTGTCTTACCCATATTCTAATTATGTACGCAGTATTTCAGAGCAGAGATTGTCATTGTAAGGCCATGCAGCTGCTGACACCATTTTACATCAAAGCACTAATATCATGTTACTCACTAGCTATAAAAATAAATCAAAATAATCAAAAGTATTCTTATGTTTTTATCAGTAAAGAACTTCCTCTTTGAGATGCCTCAAACCTGTGCACACTGAAGGGGGCTTAAACTTGAGACATGGAGGGTACTGGATGGCTTACTGAGATTTTATATATTCTGTGCCTTCTAACACAACCAGTGTCAGTTTTTGTGCTTTTTTCCCTTAGAACTCACCACAACACAGTAACAGAAGAGATTTGCAAAGACAGAAAAACGGTCTGATTGTGGTGCTAACTTGCCTGTTATTTCATTGTGCAATGTTAACACACAGGGAAGGTGAAACACTTTTTATTTCCAATACTTGCACAGTTGTCTCAGTTATGTTTATTCTGTATTGCAGAAGTCATATTGCTGGGATTGAAATTGTACTGGAGGTTTTTGTGAGATGCCATTCAGGTTAGATCTCAGGGCTGTAGTTCAAGGTTCCATTTTTTTGCTATATATATGTATATATATGTGTGTGTGTGTGTGTGTGTACAATATATAAAATATTTTATTTGATCTTAGCATCTTAATTTATCTGACACACGCCCACAGAGGAGCACACAACACACACACACACACACAGAGAGAGAGAGAGAGAGAGAGAGAGAGATAAAAACGTGACAATAGCGACCCCTATAGCATTTGTTGAAAGAGTTCACCAGTAGAACATTGAATAGGTGGTGTTTTAGTGCCCTCTGCTGAGAGAAATGTGTGTCATACCAGTCTGTCTGTCTTCACATGCAGTGGGAATGATCTGGTAGAAGTTCATAACCTAGCTATATAAACAGAAGAGCTGGGTCCTGCAGTAATTTCCTTGTTCCCTCAACCAGTTGCTTACAGAAGTCTGCTTGCGAAAAATCCACACTCAGAACAACAAAGTGGAAGCTACATTTTCAGGTGAAGACTGCAAGGTAGACAACTTTGAAATCCATAATTAAGAACAAGATTAATCATATGTCCTGGATGCTACACTGAAACCAATGACTGATAATGAAATGGAATCACCCAGAAGTGTTTAATGAATAAATATTCATTCTATGACAGGTTTTGTCTCTGGCTTAACATTTGAGTAAGGAAGCCATTGGGAATTTCACAGATTTTTAAAATTTTCTGCATAATCCAAGCAGGTGTAAATTCATCATTCAGACTAGACAAATTGAAATTGCAGAGACACTTTCTGAATCAAATTTATCTACAATGTTTCTGATAAAAGCCAGGTGATTTGAACACAAACATAGCCTGTTTATTTGATGCCAGTGATCTGACACATGAGATTATAACTAAAGTTTATGATGGTAATGTATATCAAAGTCACACAGACACAAAAAAATCTTTTAGCCAATGTGTTGTCCTTTTTTTTGCATGTGACTCCGCTCTACCTGTATTCTAAAAATGATTTTTTATTCTATCAGTAATGTGACAAGCATCGGACAGATCAAGCATATCCATAACTAGTGTTATCATTATTTATATGAGGCAGCTTTTAGAGGCGATGACTGATACATATTTAAGCAATTCTGATGTTTCTGTACAATAAAACATTCTGTATTACACCCCCAGAATAACTGTTTACATCTTTATGATTTAATTATGACAGTATTGTGATTTCTCCAACCTTAAAAAACATGGATTTTAATAAATAAGTGCATTTAATCAGGGTTTTAAAATCCCAGCCTGAATGAGAACTTAAAACCAGATTAGAGATGATTCCAGTTACTGGATTTAAAAGGTGTAGATTACATTTGTCCATTACATCTTTAACAATGATTTATTATTCATTTAATAACTTTATTGACATCTTACATAAGCCAATCACCAGATGACATGCTGGATTATTGCTATTGTTGCTATTATTGATATTGTTGTTTCTGCTTCCACTGTTACTGATTTCAAAAGTTAAATTGAAATAAGAAGAAAAAGGTTGAACAACTCTCTGCTAGATAGGCAATTTTTCTCTACATGCAAGTTGCTTACACTTATTAAGATTTTATCATCTTATTTGTTTATTTTCTCAAGAACTCCAGGAACGCTGGCTCCAGTGAAATGAGCCAAGCTGGCCTGCAGGAAATGTTGCTGAATAGACTATTTGAACACAGATATGCTCAGAAGTAGGTTGAACCCAATTCTAGAGGAGAAAGCCTCTTTAAGGGGTAAAAAAGAAGCTGAAGAGGAGACGAACAACAGACGAATATGACTGGTACCTTTCATGACTGATTTCGATAAAAATAATAAAGAGCAGATGAGAAGTCCTGTTCAGAATAAATCATCTTGGAGCTAATGGTTTCCAAGTTTAACAAGTAATAAGGAATGCAACTGGTGATGTTGTGTGTGAATCCAGCATACACACACACACACACACACACACACACAGAGCCTGTCCAAAAAAAAAAGTCACCGCATGGATTTAACAAAGCAAATAGCCATTGGATAATTACTGCATGGATGATTATGCAGTGGCCTAGTGGTTAGCGTGTTGGCTGCATGATCGGAGGAGTGGGAGTTTGAACCCCTTCCCAATAGGTTGCCCTGAGGTACCCTTGAGCAAAGTGCCGTCCCTGTCACGCTCCTCTCTGCGATGAGCTGGTGACCTTTCCAGGGTGTGTCCTTCACCCTGTGTGAGCTGGTATGGACTCCTGCAACCCTGCTTGGGACAAGCGGGAGAAACTGACTGACTGGATGATTATGCTTCAGCTGCAAAAAATTATTTAACCTTAACTGATGCAGTGAGCAGCTTCTCATTACTTAAACAATCATGTCGGAAGACACATCCTGTGGTCGTGGAAAAGATGTTAATCTGTTTCAGAAGGGTCATTACTGACATGTATCAAGCAAAGAAAACATCTAAGGAGAAGCTGAAACTACTAAAACTGGGTTAAGGGGCAGCAGTGGCCTAGTGGTTAGGGAGTTGGCCCCGCATTGGAAGAGTGTGGGTTCAATTCCCTCACAAGTAGGTTGCCCTGAGGTACCTCTGAGCAAGGTACTGTCCCCGCGCTTTCAATAGCTGCCCACTGCTGCACGGTGTTTGTGTGAATGGGTTAAAAGCAGAGGTCCAATTTTGTTGTGGTTCACACTTGCAGTGCTGTGACCTCGCAATGACAAGGGTTGTCACTTTCACTTTTTCACTTAAGACCAACGTCCAACTGTCAAACTGGAAGGATCGTGGGGAGCCATCATCTTTGCAGAAGAAATGTGGTCGGAAGAAATCTTGAATAACCGTGATCAGCGATCAATTAAACCTTTGGTGAATTCAAAACATGAATTCAGGAACAATTCCACACGCACAGTGCGAAGGTAATGCAAGGGATTGGGACTAAACAGCTGTGTAGCCTTAAGAAAACCACTGATCAGTGAGACTAATCACAAAAAAAAGGCTTCAGCTTGCTAGGGAGCATAAAGATTGGACTCTGGAGCAATGGAAGAAGGTCGTGTGATCTGCTGAGTCCAGATTTCCCCTGTTCTAGAGTGATGGGGCATCAGGGTAAGAAGAGAGGCTCATGAAGTGATCCCATCATGCTTAGTGCCTACTGTACAAGTCTGTGGGTGCAGTGCTTTGATCTGACTAACCTGGTTAGTCATGAACTGTAGGAGGTTTCAGTGGGAATTTCAGGATTTGGATTTGGGATCTCGTGATGAATGAAGTGGAAAATGTCGTGGAACCTTTAAGTGTGCTGATTTTAATGGCTAAAAGATATTTTCAAAAATAGTCTATTTGACCACAATTTATTTTTATATTTCCGGTATCAATACCAATACATCTTTTCTTGTTAAAACTGAATTTCTAATTAAATGTGAGCAGGTCTACTCGAAGTTCTACAGGAGTCCCGCACACGGAGTGTGAGTGCCTGGACGCTGCGCATGCGCAGTGACGCTTTAGTGACCGGTGGGACAGGAGGGGAGGATTAGTGGGAGTTTGCTGTGTAATGGCGGCCTCGGTGTTGCTCTCTGCGGAAAGCACCGTGCCCACTTTCGCTGTCGGTAATCCCGGAGCGGCCGGGACTACCGCAAACGGCTTAACCGTACCGGGACCTGCGTCTTGGAATCGTTCGCTGGACCGGGCTCTGGACGAGGCCGCGGCCACCGGGTGTCTGAATCTGAGCGGCAGGAAGCTGAAGGAGTTTCCGCGGAGCGCCGCCAACCACGACCTAACCGACACCACCCGGGCAGGTACGAGCCTCTCACTCGGCCGGGCTCTCCAGTTTGGCCTTAACGCGCCGGAAAGGTCCCCACACTGCTATTACGTGGTGTGGAAGTGCTTTAGGTGAACTTGTTGGGCCGACAGGACTCGGTGTGGCCGCTGGTGTTTTTGTTTACGACTCAGAAATGACGAAGTAATGTTAGCATACCGAGCTAACGGCGCCGCTTATTAACGACAACTTTCTGTGGACACTTATGAACGCACACACGGCATTAAACCGAATTGCTGTTTCTGTGGTACCATTAACGAATTAGAGACTCGGCCTTAAGTTTGAGTAGTACATTATTGATTAACGTTAAACGCGCGCGCGACTGTTTTCTGTCACGTTTGTCCCGGTCCCGCCCTGCCGTGTCTGTGTTTGGTAGCTGTTTGTTTTATTAATGCCTCGTAATGAACTGATGAAGTTTGTGAGGGCTGTAGCTGAAGTGTGCTTTACCCTTTATGGAGGAGTGACCGTGGCCAACGTCAGCTCCTGCTCCTGCTCCATTCTTCAGGAGGAGAAGTTGATCTGCGGTGTTCACGGTACATCTGCCTGACAGCCTTTAAAAAGGGTCAGCACGAATGAAAACTGCATGACTTCCCAACTAAGCTTCCCTAACTGAGCAAGAAAGACTAAGCTAAGCTCACGTCCAAGCCTGTCAAACTTAACAGGAGGTCTTTTCCGTCTGGGGATGTTTTGGGGGTCAGGTTGGAGCGTCTGGTTCCTGCTGGACGGACAGATCTGGAAGGGTTTGAATGTAGGTTTATTTTCAGACAGCCTGCGGTGTCTGGTTTGACCCCAGAGAAGTCAGCTCGAGTAGGTTTTATGAACTGAAATTTCTTGTGCTGTCACACACACTGCAGTGTTGCTGGACGGTTCCTTGCTGAAGAGGACCTTTGGACAGCCTACTGGTCCAGGATTTGAAACCCATGACCTGATGAGTGGGACAAGTGTCTAATCACTCAGCCTCCATCCTTTAATGGTCATTTCAACCGTATAAAGGTACACGGTGAAGCGAAACACACTTTCTCTAGGACCATGGTGCTGCACATGAGACAACATAAAATTACAAGTGTGGACAGTAGTTCATGATCCGAAAGACAACACAGCGTGACAGAACAGGGTCCAGCGCACCCAAGACTGAGCAATTACTGTGCAAAAATGACAAACGGAATAGACTAGTGGATACACTTGTTCAGTTGTTCTGAAAAGTTGAGATGTAAACAAACTCACAGTAGTTTGAAACTGTGTGTTTTCTTTGCAGTGGATGGAACTGGGGTTGAGAAGACTTCTTTACACACACCTCACTTAATTGCTGTCCAAAAGGACTATGACTGCATGTTATTGAGGGCTTGTGTGTGTGTGTGTGTGTGTATATGTGTATATATACATACATGTTGATAATGGAAATGTGTAAAAAAAAAAAAAAAAAAAGAAAAGCTATTCAGTATTGTATGTAGGTTTGAGCCAACACCTTTTCAGCAAAACAGTCAAAATTTGCATAAACATATTTGCAGCTTGTTCATGTGTTTGCTTTCATTCAGGTTTTTTTTTTTTTTTTTATTCTTTAAACATTTTGAGCATTTTTCCCCCCATCACTTTCTCTGTAAAAAGTTCATACTCTTTGTGTTTTTGTAAAACCACTGCAAATGGATTTACATTTTGCAATGGAAATGGGTTGAATTTTGAAACCTGGTAGCAATTGCCCTTTAAGTTAAGATGCTTTCGGCACACCATTCTTGTATCTCTACTTTGCAGCTTTTTGTCTGGCCTGAAGCAGATATGCTGTATTTTAGCTTATTTTGTATTGTAGAATGGAGAATAAGTAGAGAATGAAAGTAGAAAAGGCAAAAGAGAAGTCAAACCTCATATAAAATGTTTGGAGGAAGCAGAAAATCTGTATAGGCTTGTCTTCACATTTTCATTCTTTTGCCAAAGGCACATTTCCTTATGAGAATCACATTACAGTACTTCCTGTGTTTTACTAAAAGGAATTGTGTGAGCGAAATCTGTCCATTAACCTATTGATCTGTATGTTATAGAAAAGCACAGGCGAATCTCCTTAAGGCAGCATCATGTTTATTGTTTTAATTATGTAACTTGGAGTTCGAGGTTGTATTCATCCAGCACCTAGGAATCCTTAACTTTCCCTTAACTCAGTTGTGGGATCTATTAAGACCTGGTTGTATATCAGTGTTTTTTTCATCCTAGAGAGACTTCAAAAGAAAGGACTCAGTTATTTGTTATGTAAGATGAATGCTGTTTTTATCTGGAAAAGGAAACTACATTGATACCTCTGAAATGGCTCTAACTCTGTCCTTATCTATTAGTAACCATTTTTTTTTTGTGTGCAGTAATGATAATGAACGGCACTAGCAAGCAGGAGAAAACGTGTTAAATTATTGCAAACGTGGCATGGTTTCTTTTAAATCAATGTAGATGCATCATTGTTTTCTGGTTCCTGCTACCTCATCGCAAATGTTGATTCTAGCTATTTATGGGTCGGCCATCACGGGTTTGCCCTCATGCACTCCAGAATCACAGCGTGATGAAAAAACCCTGCTTTTTTCCCCCCACAGCTGCACTCTTGCACACATCTCAGGCCACTTATTTTCTTGTTAGAAAAACGTGGTGATTAAGGGGTTTTGTTGTGGTGTTGGGTACAATGGCAATGCTGCAAAGTTAAGCTTTCTCTGTTTCTGAATCAGTTCACAGCTTATGTACACATGGTCTTCAAGTGTGAGACTTTCTGGGTCAATATTGATTGAGTTCTTTGGGAAGTTGGATGGGAATTGTCATGGAAGAGAATGGTATTTTGGGGAAATGTGTAGGTTAAGAGTTTTAAGACACTTGTGGTGTCCTGTTCCTTAAAATACATTGAATTCTTGGTGCAGTGCATTTGTTTTGGTTAGAAAATTACAGCTTAGATTGTGTATTTCTACATTTTTTGCTAGATGTGTATGCAAGCTGGGCCAGTAGTTAAGAACCAGCAATGTTTGTGCAGTGGAGGAGAGACAAGAAACATCCTGGCCTTTCAATGAGTTCTGATCACACTCTGAAAAGTGTTTATAAAACTTCACTTTTCAGATGTATCTGTTAATTTCATACTTTCCCTGTGTATCTAGGCCTACTACTAGGCTAGACTATGGAAGCATTGTTTTTTAGTAATTGAACTTTAAGCTTGGATATTAATAGCACATTTAATGTTTCTTGCATACATTAATATTGTTCACCCCCAAAAACATCCTGACTGTTTAGCTGTACTACAGTTGCTGAAGGCAGATATCTTGTATAGCAAGTTGCCCAAGCTATGGTGTATGTTTTGGGACATCCTCAGGTCACAGTGTCAGATTTCAGTCTTTAGACAAAACAGCTACATGGCTCCTGTAGTTTGACAGTGGAAATGGCCCTGAACAAAAGGCATCAGATCAGGCAGCCAGCAATAATATTCATGCGACATAAACAATTCAAAATTTTCTTTGTCAGATTAACCGTTTTTCCCAAATTAAAGTAAATAACAAATATACTGAACTGAACTCATATGTGTTTAAATTTTGACTTATCTATCTGCCTTTATGGAGAAAAAAGTGCTTTTTGCAAATGGATACTTTGAATTATGCCGTAAACCCACAAGTATCCTTTATATACTTTAATGTGGATAAGTGTTTACGTTTACAGTATACATTTTTAGTTATATATGCTTTTTGTTGCTATTTTGCCAAAGGCATCCTGGTATTTCTACCATGAATGTATTCAAACTAATTCATGATGTTAGAGCATTTGTTTTTTAATTGTTTGAAATTTTTGCTGTGTTCAGACATGTTTTAAGCTCCTTGGATGAAATGCTGCATTAATTAAAATTATGTATGGTGTTTAAATCTCAATTGGTAAACATATATTCACATATCGTGGTAGAAAAGTTTGAAAATCAAATAATAACGTGAGAAAGATCTGTGAAGATGAAGAGAAGACCAGGCAGAAAAGGAGGAAGTAGGGTGATGTTCCTCTTACACACAGGGATTGCCTTGTTTTGATGCCAGCTGCTTGTCACATGAGGGGATTTATTAATTCTGTGTGGTTACAGAAAACAGCAGAGCCAAATTTGTTGAAAGTATAACTGCAGAGGAGAGAACTTGATTAATTTGAGAGAATGTGAATAGTGTTAATGAACCGGGCATGATTTGAAACATTTTCTAAGCAGAGGGCAGACAGTTGAAACAGCAAAAGTCTTTTTTTCTCTCATGTGTATGTTTACTAAATGTTGGAATAGTTGGATCAGAACATGTTAAACTGTACGGATGTCTTTTGGGGCTGAAAATGAGTCACTTAAACTGCTGTCTAATTGGTGCTGAACGGACACTGAAATTTCTGTGTTTGTGTTGATGATGATAATGAATGCTGTGTCTGTTTAGCCCGTTCACTATATTGCAAGGTTGAAGAACACAACTCCTGTTCAGCCTCGTGTCTGTTTGAAAGAAGTGAAGTTTGTTGAGTGGAAAAAGCTTTGATTTTTAGTCCAGTTTTTGGTGCCTGCTGTTTCTTTGCCCATGGCCCTGAACTGAAGACTGTTGTCTGCACTGAGGAATTGGAGTGCATGGTTGTGGGGAGGGGGTGCTGTGTAGCCGTCAGCTAAAACATGACCAAAAGCCAAATGCTTGCATCACAGGAGAGGAAGGGGAAAAGAAGGACTGGACGGAAGCAGAGAGAAGCAAAGGCCTTGTTGCTTTGAGAGGCCCCATCTGAACTCCCTCTCAATTGCTCCTCTCAGTAGTTGAGTATTACGTCATTTGCCGCCGTTTTTCTTTTTATTCCCCCCCCCCCCGCAGTGGAACATTTAACAGAATAAAAGGCATCATATGTCGTCATTGAGTGTTTTATGTGTAATTCAGAAATAGATTATTTGTAATGATTTAGAGTTGTCATGAGTGTTAAATGTTAAATTAATAGCCAGGGAAACATCATTGCTTTTTTCCATTTAAAAGCATATACATAAAAAAAGATTGTGCATAGCTTTTTGAATAAAATACTTTGTTGGAAAAGGAAAAACAAAATTACTAGGCCTTTAAGATAATTGAAAACAAAAATAAGAATGTGGGGTGAAATAGAAGCTGCTGGACAACCATTTACATCTGTTATTGTAAGACATTTGCAAGGAAAACAAAGATTTAGTTTATATTGTATGTTAATTAGGTGCTGCTGGTTTATCATTGCCAAAATTTTCAGTCTATGCCATTTTGGTGAGAGTTGAGAGTCTGGTTTGAGAGAGCATTCAGAGCAGACATTGCAGTCAGCAGTGTTTCCTGTCCTTCCGGATCTCCACACAGCTGCATGGCTATAAATGTAGATCCAGGCCAGCTGGGAAAGCCATCATAGTAAACATAAATCATTGTGTGCTACTGTATCATCAGATGGAACAAACATCATACAACCTGTTGAGTGTACAAACAAACACTTTAAGGGCCACATAAGCCTTGATGGAATGTATAATTGCATCATTCGCTGTCCAACTGCCACAACTAAATGCTTAGCATCAGACCTGAATATATTCCTTTAGTTTCATGCAGACATCAGAAGTCTTATAATTAAAGGTGGGTGAAAAATAACAAATGACTATGTAGCTTTTGAACACACACATTCACAGAAGTGAGTACAATTTAGTTATAAGTAATTTATTATATATTAATCATTTATTATATAACCCTGTAAATGGGGAGGGTTATGTAAGGAAGGGCATCCAATGTAAAACTTGTGCCAAATTAAACATGCGGACAAAAAACGTATTTGCATACCGAAGCGGTCGAGGCCCGAGTTAACAACGACCACCACCAGTACCGCAACAGGGTGCGGGTGGAAATTGGGCTAGAGTTGGTGAAAGGAGAAGAGGAGGAGAAAGACTGTCTGGAGGCAGGAGTAGGGAAAGAAGTGGAGGGTAGGAACTTTGAATGTTGGCAGCATGACTGCTAAAGGGAGAGAGTTAGCAGATATGAAGAGAGAAGGAAGGTTGAAGAGACTAGATGGAAGAGAATGCCAGGTGAATTGGAGGGAGTTTTAAATTGTTTTATCATGGTGTGGATGGATGGAGGAATGGGGTTACTCTGAAGAAAGAGTATGTCAAAAATGTTTCGGAGGTGAAGAATGTGTCGGATATTGTGATGAGTTTGAAGCTTGAAGTTGAAGGTGTGATAATGAATGTTAGTGCTTTAATGGACATGTTGGTGAAGGGAATGGAGGTGATGGGTAGGAATGGAATCAAAGAAAGGAATGCAGAAGGTCAGACGGTTGTAGATTTTGCTAAAAGGATGGAAATGGCTGTAGTTAACTTATTTTTAGAAGAGGGAGGAGCACAGGGGGACAGAAGAGTGGAGGAAGATGATCACAGGTGGATTATATCCTTTGCAGGAG
Organism: Hepsetus odoe; assembly: GCA_017165825.1. NCBI lineage: Eukaryota > Metazoa > Chordata > Actinopteri > Characiformes > Hepsetidae > Hepsetus > Hepsetus odoe. The sequence goes on along the minus strand of CM029375.1, from coordinate 21,899,826 downwards.
GGTCTGAAGGAGATTTGAGACTTCGAAGTTGTTATGGGGAGAGCATAGCTAAACAGCATTGGATGGTTGTCTGTGGGATCACCTTGGAAGTCAAGAAGAAGAGGGAAGTGAGGGCACACTTGAGGATCAAATGGTGGTAGCTGATGAAGGAAGACTGCAAGGTGGAATTCATATGCACTGGGAGGTAGTGAAGAGTTACTGGATTGTTGGGTTAGGTAGACCGCTAGAAAAGTACTAGATGTGACATGGACAAAAAAAAAAAAGAAGGATAAGGAAATCTGGTATTGGAACCCAGATGTACAGGAGTGTATAAAGAAGAAAAGTCAGGCAAAGAAGAAGTGGGATAGCCAGAGAGATGAAGTGGACAGGAGTACAAGGAGATGGAGCACAGGTGTATGGTGAATTATATGAGACGGACCATTTTCGATTGGCTAGTCAGAAAGACAGCTGGGATAGATGTTAGCAGTAGGTTAGGGTGGTAAAGGATAGAAACATAAACATACTCACAAACAAGCAGAGCATGTTGAGTGGATGGAAAGAGCAGTTTGAGGGTCTAATGAATGAAGAGAATGAGATCGAGAGAACCGTGGATGATGTGAAGATGCTGAAAGAAAAAGTGCAGCAAAAGAAAAAGATGGAAGCAAGGGCAGCGATGAAAAAGATGAAGAATGGAAAAGGAGTTGATCAAGAAGACATACCTGTGTAAGCATGGAAGTGTTTTGAGGAAATGGCAGTAGAGTTTCTAGCAAGAATGTTTAACACATGACATGTTGTTTAATGGACATGAACAGGTGCTTAGAGAGGAATTGTGGAGTATGTGAGAGTAGTTCAGGATATGTATGAGGGGAGTGTGACAGTGGTGAGATCTGCAGTAGGAGTGACTGATGCATTTAAAGTAGAGGTTGGATTATGTCAAGGAATGGCACTGAGCTTTTTTGCAATAGTAATAGACTATGATCTTTGCTGATGACATTGTGATTTTGTTGCGAGAGTATGAAGCAACTTGAGAACCTGGAGAGGTAGAGATATGCTGTAGAGAGGAGTGGAATGAAAACAAATAGGACAAAGACAGAGTATATGAGTGTGAACAAAAGGAAGGAAACTGGAGTGGCTAGGATGCAGGGAGTAGAGCAATTTAAATACTTTGGATCAACAGTTCAGAGTAGTGTGATGAGTGCAGAAGAAAAGAGAAGAAAATAGTGCAGGCAGGTTGGAATGGGTAGAGAGGAGTGGCTGTAATTCAAGATGCTAAGACTTTCTTTGGCAGTGTCTTGTGGACACAGTGAAATCAATCTTTTTATTCTTACTGTTTAACCCATGATTCTCATGTTTTGTTCTGCCGTTCACTTTTTGTATATAAGAAAATGTAACTTGAGTATAATTCAATAGGTTTTGCAAAATACTTTAGAAATATTTACAGTTAACCAGCCTGGAGATAGTAAAGGGCTAAAACTTTTCTCTCATTATATGAAAATGCATTAGAAATTGTGAACAATTTTTTTTGTTTTGAAATTGAGTTTTTTTTTTTGTTTTTTTTTTTCCCTTTTTTTTAAAATTTATTTTGTATTTTATTTTTTTAATTTATTTTTTTTTTAAAGTGTTAGACCAGCAGCTGCACTTTCAGATATATAGAAGCACAGCTACTGTCATTGCTGCACCCTGTGGGCCAAGTGTATCTACTATTAATTAATTTATTCATTCATTCATTCCCCCCTCCCCCCTCACCTTTCTTCTGTTCAGAGGCCTGATTATGTAGCTATGTAGCACTGCTATTATTAGGCCTGGGCTAAATCTGTAATTGAGAGGAACAGTGAACAGACAAAGCCTTTTCGTATAAAAGGAAGAACCACTGTTTTGAACTTGTTGTCTGCATGGACATTGGATATCCTAGGTGCTTTCATAATGTTTGTATGTTGTCTGCTTTTATTTGTATTGGAGAACAGGTGGCATAAACATAGAACTGGTATGTTTTGCATCCTTGATCCTTAAGCCAGTACAAAGTGTACAGCCAGCTGCGTAAGACTATCTAGCCTTCTTGGTGCCTGAAGCTATATTCATTTTCTATAGGCTGTCGGCTAAAATATATTTGTAAAATTCCTTTCATAATTAAGATTTGATCATTTAGGCTGTTTGAGTTTCGGGTAGCCATTTAATCTTTGTAGCTATTGCTGAATACATCGTTACAAGATTGCAGTAAGACCAACAAACTGTATATTGTTCTATATATTAACACTTATATTCCTTCTTTAAAAACATCATGCAATGGTGACTATTCTGGTAAGATGGGATAAGATGGATATATTTGCTCTTCAAAGTTCATTATATAATTTTAGCCTAAACATGTATACATGACTTTTGTTTTTTGTGTCCCTCTCTTTTCCTTCTTTTTTAGGTGTATTTGTGTGTGCGTGCATGCATGCAGCTAAAATAGATAAAACATTAAATATAATTTGCTCACTTATGCAAAAAAAAGTCAGTTTAGTGAGAAAAGATTAAAAATACTTCTTTGTGTTTTGTGAATATTTTTATTAGTTGTTAGTACTAGTGACACATGATAACATAGGCCTAGTAGCCTAAAATTAGCCAGTAATTACCCAAACCACATTTTGATCATATGGAAAAATGTGGTGCTCTTAAAGGGCCTTATGTTTTGCAGAGCTGGTTTGCCTTCTTTAGAACCTATTTCAATTTTTTCAACTTAAGTTTCAGATTTAAACCATTAAACTGAAGTAACATGGTCTAATAGTGCTGCAGTTTGCTCTGGGTTTTTTTAGTCATTTATGAGAACAAATGAGAATGGGACTTTCTCATGCTGTTCAGTGACCAGGCCGGCGCTTTAATTAGACTGGTCTGACACATTGTCGCTCTCTGGCTCTTGCTCGGGGGGCTTTCCACCATTGCTGTCGTGAGAACATCTGCAGGGCATGTGTGATATCAGCCCACTAACCTTAACATTTGCTCAAGAGAAGAGAGCTCTCCTGTTGCATGAGGAGATAATAAATTCAGTGCTGCTCACCATAGCTCTTGAGATTGTAGTCAATAAAGCAGTCATGGAACAAAGGAAGCAAGCCACACTTTACACACTTGAACATACCAAACAAGACACAGGTGGAGAGCGTGTGTTTAAACCAGATTTCATTCTTATATCAACTCCTCCTTTTTTCTATTTCTTTTCTTCTTTTGTAGACCTTTCCCGGAACAGGTTGTCAGAGCTGCCGGTGGAGGTGTGCATGTTTGTGTCGCTGGAGAATCTTAACTTGTACCAGAATTGCCTACGTTCGCTACCAGAAAGTCTGATCAATTTACAGGCCCTTACATGCTTGAACATCAGGTAAAACAAGTACAAACCTATATAAGCACACACTATCTGTGCTACATGAACAGTATATGAAAAATTACTTATTGACCAGCAGTTCAGATAGTCACACAGCTTTATCAAAACTTTTTTCTTTTCTTTTTAATTAATATCATGTGAACATTATTCAAGTTAAGGATTTATGTACCCATTATGTTACATATCTTTAAAACTGAAACTAGACATGGATTAGATGTCAGGATAGTTATCTGAACCAGAGCTGAATTTAAAAAATAAAAAAGGTCTGTTAAACATCCCCTGGGCTTGGAGGGCCTCTTGCTCGGCACACCTTTTATTTATTTATTTATTTATTTATTTATTTATTTATTTATTTATTTATTTACATGCAACAACAAACCTGATGCATCTAATTAACTAATGTAAAGGATTTCCATGATTTTAAAAAGCCTTTAAATGGTTGTGAGAGGAAGGAACATGCTAAAATGTATAGGGCAGGGGGCCTTCGGCACTGTGGTTGGGATCTGCTGCTAAAAAGCACTGAGCTCGATTAGTTTTGCCAACAGTGGTTCTGTAATGTTATTTAGAGTCTACATCTATTTAATGTTATTAATAGGCTAATTTCCCCCCCCCAAAAAAAAAATTCCACATATTTTGATTAATACATTATAGACTGATGCATATCTGTTACATAAGGGTGGGTAATATGACAAAAACATTTCACGATACTTTTATATATTATATCTTGACCAACACAACATTTTTACAGGACATAATAGCTTGTGTCTTATGGTAGACATATACAAGTATTGTTTATGCTGTTTCTCAAAAAAAAAAAATCTATATTATCTGGTGCTAGTTTTACCATCTTCAAATATATATATATATCTATATATATATATATATATATATATATATATATATATATATATATATATATATATATATAATAATACAATGATTAACACCAGTATTGAATTAGCTAAAATTAACTGCAGTATTGTGTGTTCTTACTGAAAGGGGCTGTTGTTTAAAATTCTGGTTAATTTTGCTACTTTCTTCTCCTTTAATTCTTTACACAGTCGGAACCAGCTGTCCAACCTGCCTGCTCATGTGTGCAACCTGCCTCTGAAAGTGCTGATTGCCTGTAACAACAAATTAGTATCTTTGCCTGAAGAGCTTGGCCAACTGCGACAGCTCACTGAGTTGGTGAGTTCTAATGTGAGAAGAAATGGAGCAATAGTTTCTTGTTCTTTTAATCTCAAAAGAGTTATTACCATTTGGATTTTGAGTCGATGGAAAAGGTGCATGCTCTTTTAACTCCTGCAACTGTGGCTCCTATAGAGTACTAACTGAAATGGGGGAATTATGGTTAAATGTGTTTTTTCATGTTTATACTTTATTAATCGGCTCAATCAAAGGGTCTTATTTAACCCTACTAATTAATTGGTTCAGTATTGAAAGTAAAACAGTATAAGTGCAGAAGCATATATCCACAGGAACATAAATAATAATTCATTTTTTTTGTACATTTCTCTTAAAGTACATGTTTAGAATATTAGTGGGTAATATACCTGTGGTGCAGCAGTAGCCTAGTGGTTAGGGACAAGGCCCCAGGATTGGAAGTTGCTGCAGAGTGTGTGTATGGGTTAAATGCAGAGAACACATTTCGTTTTCTGTTTGTTGTGCTGTGCGCCCACAATGACAAATTGTCACTTTCACTTTTCATCCAGGATACCATAGAAAATTCATTCTAAGGTATGCATAAGCTTAGAAGTTGCCTGAGACTGCAGTTTAAATTCAGATGCGTAACAAAACAGGCAGTGACAGCAGGCCAGCAAACATGCACCCACACAGCCACAAGTGAGAGTTATACTGCAGGAAAGCAACACAAAACTGAGTGGGAGAAACAGACCTGCAGAGGAGAGAGGGAAGGATGACGATGAGGAATTTGTGTCAAAAGCTTCATTTGGAAGTGGTTTGGGTTTGAGGAGACTAACTTGGAGGGGGAAACAAACATAAAATGTTAGAAAATAATCACCTCTAATATTGACATTCTATTGTTTTACAATCTGAATGAAAGTTAACCCTTTGATTCACATCATGTAATAGAGTTTATTATTTTTGAGAGGTTGTACACAGCTAAATGTAAAAATTAAAGCTATTTTATAACCCTCGGTCTTCCTAAGTCCACTATTAATATGATCTGTCAATTCTTTTTATTAGAAATTATGTGACACAAACTATGTGACACTCCTGGTACTGTTTCATTTTTGATCTACACAATCTAGCCTAAACCAACCTAAAATATAGGATGGAAGGCTGTAATGAGTTTACACACGCTTTATTTTTAAAAATATACACTGCCTGTGAATTTCATTATATAGCCGTATTCAATTTAAGGAACCTCATTAATTTCATCAACATTCTGTGAGACTTTCAGTGTCATGTTAATACTTGAGTGTTCTCTTTTGATACTGTTTAATACTACTTCTTGCAGAAACACTGACATTTCAGGCTTTTAGGATATGCATGTACCTAATGTAATCTTGACTTGATGTGATTAAATTCACTCATCCGTCCCAAAATGTTATTACATCTATGCAGTTTTTGCCTTCAGTTGTTCTCCTTTTAATTAATTGATTTTTTGTTAAAGCTACAGTTGCACATGATTTTTATCTGGCTCTGGATATACTCAGTGAGAGGAAAGTAGTAAAATTGTCTTTTTATAAAATTGTCCGAGACAAGAAGTTAAAGATAAAGAGAAAGAAGTAAATAACTAGTTAGGCTTTACAAACAATGGCTTATGATTTTTTTGATTTCTCTAAATAGCCAACATACTCTCTACCATTACATATTTTGAGAAATATGACCTAAAAAGGAACAAAAATCAACGTCTTACAAGTGCTTATCTAGCATACTGGTTTTTGTTTTTGTTTTTTGTTTTTTTCTCTCTCCTCTCTATTATCTCTTTCTTGCTCCACATACTGCAACTCTATAGGATGTGAGCTGTAATGAGATCCAGACCCTGCCTTCTCAGATTGGACAGCTTGAAACTTTGCGAGACCTGAACATCCGCAGAAATCACCTTGTACGCTTGCCTCCAGGTCAGTTTCCACATATTTCAAATCATCAGGCATATACTCAAAACTCTTAAACGTACAGCACCTCTTCAGTAAGCACATCACTGTCTCTTCAGCGTTTGCCTAACCAGTGTGGGGTGATTGTGAAAAATTAAGAATACACAAGCTTTAACTGGGTGTCATCCAGTCATTACCCTTTTCACTCTACGTACTGTTCTCAAATGTTTTTTGCACAAACAAATGCAAAAGTTACTGCTCAGTGTCTTCGATCTTGCTTTAACTTGCATTCTAAAACATACTTGCATAATTTCATCCGTGTCATAGTTTTGTTATTAATTTTGCAGAATTGGCTGAGCTGCCACTTGTGCGTTTGGATTTCTCTTGTAATAAGGTGACTTCAATTCCATTATGTTACCGCAACCTCCGCCACCTCCAAAGCATTGTTCTGGACAACAATCCTCTTCAAAGTCCTCCTGCACAGGTTGCTAATGCACATTACACAGCAATGTGAAAAGAACGTTTATTGATTCATTTTCTTTAAGATACTATTAATGTTTCCTTAGAGATATCTCCTTTATGTGGTGTAACTGAACATTTAGTGCTTAATGTGTATAGTTTAAGCATTTAGACTTTATAAAATAATCTTTTTTTTTTTTTTTTCCCTCCAAAATACCACTACATAAAGAAAGTCATGTTTTGTCTGTGTGTTTCTAGATTTGTATCAAGGGGAAGATCCACATATTTAAATATTTAAACATGGAGGCTTGTAAAATAGCTCCAGACCTCCCAGACTATGACAGGAGACCAGCTGGCTTTGGTTCTTGGTAAGAAACTCATACTAACAATCATATTCAAAATCAACGACTGTTTTTGTTTTTAAAAGGTCCAGATACATGCTGTTAACTGACATACTAGAAAGCAGCAGGCAGCAGTTGTTTCAGTGTTCCGTTAATCTTCTCTTCTCTTATGCAAGAAGTCATGTCCTGGCATGCATAGATTTGCAACAAGAACATGAGTGCTATGTGGGTGTTGACATGTTCCAGTACATCTATCAATGTACACTGCATTGAAGTAAACAACTTTGTAACTGCTTAGTGTGGTTTATACTCCAAATTGCTGAATTGTTTTAATTTCACTGTCATCTCTGTCAAATATGAAATTTCTGCATGATTATACTTCTCTTAGTGTGGACGAGCTGTATCCTGGCCGACCATATGGAGCACTGGATTCTGGCTTTAACAGTGTTGACAGTGGAGACAAGAGATGGTCAGGCAATGAAGTGAGTCCCAGATTTTCTACGTTTTAATGACTTTACTGCAACGGTGGTGCAACTTGTAGATATGGCAAATTATTAATGATAAAATAACACCTAATATTGAGTAGGTCCCCTTTGTGCATCCAAAACACCTCTGGTCTTTTGAGACATGGTGTCCCCTGAGCAGTCTTGTGTGTGTTGAGAGATCTGACACAGAGACATTAACAACAGATTCCTTAGATCCTGTAAACTGGGAGGTGGGCCTCCATGGTTCAGACAAGTTTCAATCTGATTGGCATAGAAGTCTGATCAGATTGAGGTCTGGGGAATTTGAAGTATTTTCACCTTGAACTCTCATGTTCCTCAAATAATTCCTGAACAGTTTTTGTAATATGGCAAGGAGCATTATCATGCTGAAAGATCCCTTTGCCTTTAGGGAATGCTGTTGTCATTGTCACTGCGTTACATTTCATGCACATTCACATGAATTCCAGGACCCAAGGTTTCCCCGTGGATCATTGAGTGTCATACTGTCTCCTCCATTTTGCATTCTTAGTGCACTCTGGTGCCATCTGTTAGGCCAGTATACAATGCACATGTACCCTGCCATTCCAAGGACATTAAGGAAAACCCTGATTCGTCAAACTATCTTTTCCCATCGTTCCTTCATCCAGTTTGGGTGTTCACAATTCCCATTTTTGGCATTTTCAGCAGTGGATGGGGTCAACAAAGGCATTTTGAACAGACTGTGATGATGCCACCTCATTGATTACCAGCTGTGATCTTTTGAGACTTTTTCAGCAACTTGTGCTAAAGAAGCTTTTCTATGAAACACAAATCACAAATGGAGTCTTAGGACCCCATTATCATGTTTCAAACAACAGTTGTGCTTGTGAACCCCTCCCCTGTTGTACCTATCCTTGCTCTACTATCCTTGCAAAATAAAATTATTTTTATTATTCATAATTTCAACAATATAAACAGTTAACAACGCTAAACTTTTTAAACCGTTCATTTCATCATTATAACCTATATGCATGAAATCAATCCGTGTTTGGAGAATTTCTGTTCAAACTGAAGCACAACACTTTTCTTGGAGAAAAATCTTGAGAGCAGCTACACTTATCCAGCAATGCTTAACCTCATTTCAAGAATGGGGATTTCTCGGTTAATGTAGCCCTCTTTCGTTTAATTAGTTTTTCTCTTCAAATCTCTTCCCACAGCCCTCTGATGAGCTGTCAGACCTACCTCTGAGAGTGGCAGAATTAACCAAAGAACAAAGACAAAAGCGAGAACGAGAAAGGGAACGAGATGAGCACAGGACGGGGTCACTCTTGGCCAATGGAACAAGTAAGAAGAAAAGGGAGAAGGAAATTAAACACTTGTTTCTTGTCTTTATTTCCCAGAGATAATTTTTTTTGTTTGTTTGTTTGTTTGTTTTTGTGTGTGTTTTTAGTGGATGCAGAGCTTGATCAAATAGACTTTATTGACAGCTGTACTGGGGAGGAAGATGATGAGGATGGGAGAAGCCGAAGTAGAGAGACAATCAGCCTTAGCTCCCAGTTTATGGCATATATTGAGAGACGAATCACAAGAGAGGTATGTGTTTAGCATCTTTTAATTGCTGATTTTTGTTTTTGTTCTGTTGTGTATTACTTAAGTTTTTTTAATGAAATTTTAGGGTTCACCCGTCAAAGCCAGTTGTCCAAGAGATGCAAGAACTGATGATTTAAGACGCCAAGGTTCTTTACCTAACCGGTAAATTCATGAATAATTGAAGAATTGAATGCTCCATACATGTATAATGGAAAAAAATATATTTAAAAAAATATTTCTTTTCTTTTTTTCCTGTCATGCTTCATAGTGCTCATGTGGTTCTATGTTTATTTCATAAAACATAAAAATTCTAGCCAAGGTATACCAGTTATGTATCTTAAATGCAAAGAAAGTGGTACAAATTTAAAATAATTAAAATAATAAAAAAAACAACTTGATAATTGATGACCAACCTCAGTTTCAAAGAAATATGTCAGTCTTGCTTGTGATGTTTATTGATTCTGAATTTGTTCTCAACAGAAGTGCAACAGATCATTTCAGCACATTGTCATCCCCTTCCCATAATCAGGTAGTTTTCCGTTTGTGTAAACTGTGTAAATTTACTTGTAGTTGTATAAAATTTTTGAGGTGTGTGCACTGGTGTATTTGTGTCTTAGCGGGTGGTATCCAGCTCTGGAGCAGGCTTGGAACGTATGCGGAGAGAAGCCCAGCTTGCAGCACAGCGGTACGAGGAAGAGAGACAGAAAGCAAGGGGTGCACAAAGAGACACTGTCAGAAGTTATGTTAAGGTAAGCAAATGTTTGCATGCACGCAAGCAAATGATACATAATAGAATTAGTGCATTGTAATTAGAGATAGGTGAGATGAGGAAAAATATGGCGTTTTAATACAAATACCAAACGATGTTAAAGCATGGTATGTAATGATATCTGAAGTTTAATTGGAGAAGGAAGTACAATCTTTTCGACATCAACATTTCACACAGTGCACTAAATATTGTTGTATCAGCCAGAGCTAACTAAAATTTACCACTCTGGTACATGTGGGGTGGTTAAAATTCAAATGAATTATTCCATGGAAATAAACCAAGCTGATAATTGTCATGTCAATACAAATACAAACTACTTTATCTTTGACAAACTTCATACTGACTGTTTTCTTATTAATATTTCAGCATAAGTCAATGCAGAGTCCCAATAAACTCAGTCCTACAGATAGTGAGGTAGGTCTTTAACTTCACATTCATTAAATGGTCTCACAAGCTGCCCCTGCCCCAGTCATCCTGTGTGTGTGTGTGTTTGTGTGTGTGTGTGTGTGTGCGCGCGCGTGGGCTCGCATGTGCCTGTAATTTTACTCCTTCTTCCCACTCCCTCTTAGACCTTGTATCCCTCCAGACGCTCCACTCATACAGATGACTCCGCTCTCTTTATGGTAAGAACCTGTCGAATATCGTGAGCCATCCTACACCCTCTGTCACTCTCTCACAATCAGCAGAATCCTCATTCACTGCCTGTATATATGTGTTGCTGTTTCATGTTTCATTCATTTTCTAAACCTGAGTAACAAGTGGCCCAAATTCGACAAGGGATGGGTATTGAGGAAATGAGTCAGGAAAGGACTCGGTGCCAAGAATGTAGATTGTTAAGCAACCGTTTTAAAATTTGTTTATACTGTGCATGCTGCTTTTGCATGCACCCACACCCTCACATGCCCAGGGTGGCTCCTTTACATTTGTGTTTGATCTGTATCACTGCATACTGGCAATGTTGAGCTTCCCCAGAGAATTGTGATTCTCTAGGGAAGTTTCTTTGCCAGTCTCTTCTGCTTTTACGGTATTATAAAGTGACGGAGCTTCAGTGTAATCGTCTGATAAACTGTGCCAGAAAGGCACAGTGTAATGGGCATGCTTTGCTGAAGAATGCTGATGCTTTGTTTTGTTTGGAAAACTGAAGTATTGTCTGTAACTATTTTAATTGGATACTCAACTGTTATCAGTTTTAATCAGTGTTAGTCATAAACTTGTCATAAAACCTACCTCTACTCCAAACTAATGGTTATAGTAAGATACTTTTTAATGAGTAAATGTTTTATTTGATGTTTTTGTGCCTCATCTGTCTTTTGCTGCCAGAACTTTTTCCCCTCCTGATCTTTCTGTGCTAACATGCTAACCTTCTTAGATCTGCTTCTTCCTGCAAATGCTTCATTTTTCCCACCTCAGCTTTTCTTCTGCTGTGCTCTTTTTCCCTGTCCCTTCTCCTCTTTCTCTCTGTTACTCTCTCTTTCGTTTGGCCTGACTGTGCTGGTCTGTATCAGAGTGAGTTCGAGCCATTAATGGTCTTTGAAATAGACATAGACACCAACACTATAAAGAAGAGGCCAGGCCCTCCCAAGCAGGTGAAATATTTTCACTGCAGTTGCAGATATACATTTGCACAAAGACGTACACACTAAAATAAAATTTACACACAGATCTGCTTATTCTGAATAACTTCTTGTACAGATTCACTTGAATAAGCACCTCACGCCTACTGAACAAACACTATAGATCAATAAGATCATGCATGTGTGTGCACTTTCTTTTGTAACTATTTGTCGCATGCTTGTTGACTTTTTTTTAAGCTTTGGGTCGGTATGGAATTCTTAAAATATTCTCAAATAGCGTATGAAGTGCCCTGTTTGGGTAGTTTGGGGGGGAAAAATAGAGTATGATGTTTTGAGAAATGTGAATAGACCATTCCAGTTTTGTTTATTACTGACAGTGTGTACAAAATTTTTAATCAAGCAATGGAGGTTAAACACTAATATGCCAGAATTTTCTTTTCTCATTATGCTAAAATCAACAAATAAATAGAACTTAAAAAATGTTTATGAAGCAGAACTTATTTCATATATTCATATATTTTTTTGTCCTATTTCTGCAATAAAATGCACAGTTGAGAAATTTGAAATTTGTTCTTTGCTAGTCATGGAAATCACTACTGTCCAAAGAATAGTCTGCATTCTTTTTTTTTTGTTGTTGTTGTTTTTTTTTTTTTTTGTTTGTTTTTTTGGCGCCAGTTACTAAAAAGTGTCTATTTTTCAGACATTTAAAGAATTTACCTTCCTCCCATTTTCGTTATTGCTTGTCCTGCTTGGTGTTGACCCACTATTTATATTTTGTCCCCCTTTCCAACTTTTATAGCTGTTTCATCTCATTTGTCTCTTAATAATGTCTTTGCATTTTGACAGTCTGTCTCTGGTAAAACTGCGGATGGGTGTGTGTCTCCCTCCTTATACACTGCCCCTTCCTGTTCATTACAGGTACACTGCTCTGCATGTCCCTGTTTTTCTAAAACCTTTGCTTCTCCTAATGTGTTTTGAAACTCAGACTAATATTGTCCTCCTATTTGGTCAAAGATGAAGTTGTTTTGAAACGGGTCAGCGGGAGTTGCACATTATTTTAGGTCTGCTAAAATGAAGAAAAAACATTGTTAATGTGGTCAGATGCTTTTAAATATGTAATTCTGCTTAACCATTACTTCCTTTCTCATGCTATTTGGCCCATTCATTTGAAACCGCAGCAAGGGGAAGATTGTGCCTCGCTCTCCTCAACAGGTAGGCTTTGTTTGTGTTTTTGTTTTTTGTTTTGATTTTATTTTTGGTTGCATGGACATCTTCCCCATCACAGTTCTCAAAGCCTTCATCTCCATACACCAGTTTCACTCCTCATCCACTCATATCACACACAGCCCTGCAAACACCTTCTTACCCTGGCCCAGCTGCCCCATCCTCCTGCCGTGGAGCCACCCAGCGTCCTGAGAGCTTCCTTTTCCGTCTCAGCCAAAGAGAGGAGAAGAAAAGAGGTACACCTCATGCCGCTGTGGTGATGGAGTTTAAAATACCTGTTTGCTTGTCAAAATTTAGTGAAACTTTTAACGAGAAAGTGGCACCTCTTTTGGGCTGGGATGTGATGCATGGCTGTGCATAAGTTATTTAACACCCCACTGTGTGGCATGCTCCTCTGTTTGCTCTTTTCTTTGAAGAAATTTAATTTAGCATTTTTTGTGCTTCATAATGGTTAATGTTCTGGCATGCAGGTGACAGATTCTATGTGTATTTGTTTAGTAAAACTTGGTTTGAGAAATTGTATGTAGATGACACTATGTGGTTGAACACACAAAATGAATCTAGTCGGTCTGTCCGTTCCTTTAAATTTACGGCATTTAGCAGACACTCTGATCCAAAGCGACTTCCAATTCCTGATTACAGGGACAGTCCCCCTGGAGCAAGTTGGGGTTAAGGGTTTTGCTCAGGAACCCAGTGGTGGTAGTGTTAGAGGTGGAATTTGAGCCTGCTACCTCTTGGTCCATAGATGAGTTTCCTACCACTGGACCACCACCAGCCCTGTATATACTGACAAACACTTTGTTGGCCATGAAATTTATGATGGATTAGTTAACTTAAACAGTCCCGTTGTAATCTTTGTGGATTTTTATAGGAGAATCAAGGGCTGTGAGGTTGGAAACTGAGGAGGTGACACCCACACCATCTCCAGCTTCAGGTATTGCAGGAGAGGAAGCGGAGTTGGTGGAACAACTGAGAAAGGTACTGTCTCTTTTTTCCTTTTTCTTTCCTTTTTAATGACCGTATAGTAGTCTAAAACGTGAAGCATTGTGAAACAGCCATAGCAAGTTTTAACTTTTGTTTTTCGTCACTCTTGTGTAGAACATTGAGTCCAGGCTGAAAGTGTCTTTGCCCAATGACCTGGGGGCAGCCCTGACTGATGGGGTTGTTCTCTGTCACCTGGCTAATCATGTCAGGCCTCGATCAGTACCCAGCATTCATGTGCCCTCCCCTGCAGTGGTGAGTGACTGTCTGATGACTTTTAAGCTTAATCGTTTATGTGTATGTGCCTGTTTCAAAGATACCATTTACCTTTCAGCCCAAATTGACGATGGCTAAATGTCGGCGTAATGTAGAGAACTTCTTGGAGGCGTGTCGAAGAATTGGGGTCCCTCAGGTAACCCGAATATCTATTACAAAGCAAAATATTATTATTATTATTATTATTATTATTATTATTACTAATTATAATTATTTTGGCATAGCATAGAAAACTATGCATAGCATAAAAAAAAAAGCCAAAGTTTTTTTATTAATGGGGTTTTATTCACATAGCTAGGTCTGTTGCTATTTATAACAGTATATAAAAAAAAATTATTTATATATATATATATATATATATATATTATAAATTCGTAATATATCTTATTCATAGAGAAACTAAATCAAAAGTGCATATATATATATATATATATATATATATATATAAAATTTTCCTTTTTTCATTTTTAAGTAATAACATTTTAATAGATGAATGCTGACTTGTGTTGATAATTGAATAAAAATATTTTTCTTGTACTCTTCTAACAAGTCTAACTAACCTCTCCTACTTTGGCCAAGCATATTTACGTACTAATGCTTCTCACGTGAATGCTCCACCTAGCTAATACCAGTAACTCTTTTTTCTCTCCCCCTTTTACCCCCTCTGTCTGGAACCATGGTGCATTTTTAACTCATTCCTTATTTGCTTTTACATCTGCCCACAAACTCGCCTTTCCCCACCTCCCACTGTTTTCTGTCTGTGTGGATGTATTTGTGCTCTGCTGCTTGTTGTGGATGTTGGAAGGGATGCCTGTGCTCAGTTGCTGATGTATTGGAGGGAGAGGCCCTGCATTTATACAGGCTTCTTGATGCCCTGCTTTCCCTGGCACCTCCTTTGCGACCCTCGCCTCCTTCCCAGTTGGCTGGTTTTGCCCTCTTCTACCTGTCAGTTATGTCCCTGCTCTGTGTCCTATATTGCCACCTGGTGCCCCGCATTTAAACTGCACTTAATGTGGACAATTATGGTCAAATGATAAATACTGCGCCCCGTTAAGCACTCCTGATCCAGTCAGCTTTTGATATCACTACTATTTGGATGCACTTATGAAGTTGCATGAAATTAGGTATACAATATTCTGAATAGCAGGTTACAAAATTCACTGTCCAAGCACAACAGAGAGAAAGCCAACTCTCAGCCTTAAGAGGAACAAGCCTGCTTTTGGATGCTGCCTGTTTGCTAAATGTGCATCACCAGCTGTGCTTAAGTCTTTCTATGTTGCCTCGTTTGAAAGAGGGGGATTTTATATAAATGTGTCACATTAAATATTAAGGTGAATTGAGCTCTTAAGGAGAAAGACCAGACAAAACCCAGAGGGTTAATTATCTTTTTTTTTTTTAATATTTTTTTTTTTAATGTTATTGTTCACCAAATTTTCCTTTGTCCGTCCCTGTGTGCCTTATTGCATCTGTGTGTCTTTGTATGTCTTTTTTCTTTGTCCTAATTCAAGGATTTTAAAATTGTAAATAGAAAATGTTTGGCCATAGTAACAACATAGCAATATGTTTATGGACCAAATAAAGCAATCTACGTAACCTGACCCTAGTGGCCCTCTTCAGCACTAATCAAAATGCAGTATCTGCAATAACTTCTTCCGAAGAGCTGATTTTCTGAGCTCGAATAGAAAAGCCACTGTTATTCCCAGCCTGGCTTGGTACATGCAGATTCACGCATTTTGCATTTCTAAGCCATCTAAGCACACGATAAGTATAATCAGAGTTATTCTGTACAGTGGGGTTTTCTTTTATGCATCCCACGCAGGATCACAGAGCTGTGAAATGGAGTCCTTTGCATTCCATCTCCTAGAAGGTCCTCTACTTACTGATGCTGCAAAAAGAAGTGGTTATTTACGAGACAGCTTTAGGAATGCAAATGATAACTTTGTATGAGAGAATCTGAATGCTGTGGTATATTTATGCTGATAATCAGAGAGAGTACGATTAGGTGGAAGGTTGAAATTTCTGACACTGCGTCCGTGTGTGTGTCTGTGTGCGTGTTTACCCTGTTGCCTAACTTTCCTGTAGACTTTTTACGTGATTGCTCTCTCCATAACTTTTACAATAAAATCATTGAGATGATACAATCAAATCTGATTGTTGTCCTTGTTCTTTACTCTGTTTCTTGCCTGTTGCCCCACTCCTGTGCTCGTTATCTTTCCTTTCTGTTTTCTGAAAGCCACAGCACAAAGCACAGCACGTTCTGGCTGATTAGCTTGTCTCGCTGTTAAGGGATGTTTGACATGATGCATATTACACACACACGAAATGGCAAAAATTGTGTGATATATTGGTATGATCTGTTGATACAGCACCAAGTTAATTTAAAATGCTTTTTCGGGGAGAAACATGCAAGCTAACATTCCTTCTGAAAACACAAGATTGTTCTTTTCTCAAGGGGGAAATTGGAAAGGATGTCAGTCAACAAGAGTTGTCTACAAAGGCTTCTATATGTAACACAGTGCCCGCTTCAATGATATCATATTGGTGACGGTATCGCATCGTCACCTCTATGGCGATTCCCAACCCTAATGTTTGGCCCTCTGTCTGTTGTGTTAGATGTTCTCTAAGTCTTTTCTTCGCTTAGTTTCTAACTCTTATCCCTTTTCTTTCTTCCCAAAATCCCTAAGGTCATGGCTTTGGTTTTCCATTAACCATTCACTCCAGTTTTAAGTTATACTCTTCAGTTGACACATGTCTTTGTTTAATTAAGTTTACCATTTGATAATGCCATTTTGTTTTAATTTCTGGTGGTTTTCATTTTTTATTTCTCCATTGACATGCCCTTTTTCCTCTCTTCAATTTTTTGTTCCCCACCCCCTTCTCTCTCTGTATCTGTGTTTGTTTGTCCATGTCTTATTTCTGTGTTTGTATGTGGACGTGTGCACATGTGGCCTCAGTCCCAGCTGTGTCTGCCCCTCCACATCCTGGAGGAGAAGGGTTTGCCTCAGGTGGCCGGGACGGTGCGTGCCCTTCTGGATCTGGCCCCTCCCAAAAATACCCCCTCTCCCAGCACAGCCCAAGCCAACCCCAGCGCTGCCTCCACATTCACCATGTAGGACTGCCACATAAACACCCACACAACACAGGGAATGGATAAAGGTGATGGTTCTCCTCCAACTTTTGCCTGCACAGACTCTATTCATTTGTTTTTTCCTTGCTTTATGGGCTGATGAGAGGATGAGTCCTAGAATGATAAGACCCATCCACCCTACCCCACCCAAACCTCGCCACTACCCATCACTGGTCACCAATTACATCCAACCTAAAGAGACCGCTGGATGAAAAGGGTTGCAATGAGAAGAGAAGTGGAAAGGTGCTGACATTTGATTGGTGAACACAGAACCAGCAGACAGGAGATTCACCAGACAGAGATTTTTTTTTATAGTAATTTGTTTTTATCACTTCAGTGATTGTTTTTATTTTTGCACCATATTATTATTATTATTCTTGATCATGACGGATTGGGGCTTGCCAGTTATAATTGATTAAGGTGAGTACTGACGTTCATGGTCATGGTGGCACAGGGTGGTACTATCACAGCAAGATAGTGCTGCACTGAGTCAAATACAATTTTTTAAAACAAATTACACTAATTTTAGGCATTATGTTACATGAATGCTTTGTTAAAGGGCTGCACCTCAATAGTAGGACAGTGATCCTTAATTTAAGCAAGTTCATGTGCATATTGCAGATGACGTTGATCAGAATGTTTTTATGTAGTCACATGGGTGATGCCATATGCTGTTCCCAAAGCTAAATGAACATTAAGAGTAAAAGCCCCATTTGTAAAGAGTAACTTGGTTTTATTACAGAAAAGCAGACTTTATAAATCTGTTTAATATAGTATGTTTAACTGATGCAGTAAAGCACTATTTAGGATACGGACTTCTAGGGCTCTAGAGATATGAACACTGTTAAAGATCAAAACACCAGACAATAGCAGACACTTTCTTTACCTTTCTGAGTACAGACCAGTGCTAATGTTAACAGTTGACTCTGAATTAATCCTGAAAGAGTTTGCAAATGTGGTTATTGCAGTTAATCATCTTTGTGTAGCAAGTCATGCATGCATGTGATACTAGGTGAATTGCAGGTTTTAGAACGAGGTTGTACACAAATGCAGTCCTGTTGCTTTTCAGGACTGTGGTGGTTTTGCCACTTTCGCATGGCTTGCTTGTCCATGTCTTAAATGTTTAAGACAGTTTCGTCCTTTCTTAGAATCTGTATGTTTATGCCAGACATGCCCACGTTTGCACCTGGCTGTATGTTTTCAGAGGGCTTCCTCTCTTCTGAGTGAAAGACTCATTCAACAGCATGGGTATAGATGCACCGCTGCACCTTGGCAGGATTACTGAGGTGTTCTTTGCTTTAATTCATGTAGAATGTAAAATGTTACTTGGTGATGGTTATTTTGCCTGGTGTTAATTGATTCTTATAATATTCTTATAGGTGGGGGAGCAGAAACTGTAGTTTTCACCTTTCAGTGCAAAACAGCATTTAGGGCAGTTTATTGCTTACCCACACTTCTTTTGATAAAGGAGAAACGTGTGTGTGTGTATATACATATATACATACATACACAAAAAAGATTTTAAGAAAATATGCATTCAGACGTTTTATTCTATTTTAACTTACTTTTTTAAAGATTTATGTTTTAAAAAGGGAAGTTAAAATTTTAAAAATATTAGCTTTTTTAAACATTTTTTTTATTTTATTTTATTTTATTTTGACTAGGGTATTCCCCAGCAGAAATAATTTTGACCCTTCTGCAGGATTTTCTCCTGCGTGTCTGTACAGTAAATTAATACATTCCATACGTTTATAAGTATGTACTGCTGCCCACATAACAGGACCCACTACGTATTTGACGCTCACACGGCGTGAATTTCTTACTTCAACCCTCCGTTTTGTTTTTAAGTTTTTGTGTTTTTTTGTTTGTTTTTTTTTTTTTTTCTCCTCATTGTCCCTTCAAAACGTTTACTGTAATGTTATAAAGATAGGTAAATATTAAAGTATTTTCTTTTATGAACGTTTGGATTTATTATAAAAATGCATTAATAAAGTTCCCATTTCAGCCATGGTGTCATTTTAATGTATTCCCGGTTAAGGCACCTTATGCAGTTGCATTGTTTGATTGAGACTAAACATCACTTCTTTTTTCGCTTTCCTTTTTTACCCTCTTTTGCCTTGGGTTTCTTGCCCTTTTTGTACGAGCCAAGGCTCTTCCTAATCAGAGTTCCCCTCCACCATGACTGGATCTGCAGTAGAGGGGGAAAAAAAAAAAAAAAAAGTTAAGAATTTTCAGAAAGCAAAAATGTTCAAACTTTTGGGCAGGACTTCACCTTAATCGCAGAATCCCTCTCCAGCTGCTCCTTCTCCAACCGCTTGCGCAGATTCTCCTTCGCCACACGGTCCTCAATAATCACATGCTCACTCTCTCTATACTGAAATTCATAAATGAAAAGCATCGCCTTGTTCAATATAGCAAAAATCTGAGTAGCATTTTAAAAAGACTTACTGAATGGCTAACCTTTTTAGCTAGGTCTTGTAACTGTGCCATGTTGTTGGTCTTGTTGATTTTTAAGGTATTAAGTTCTTGCTGCTTGTCCTCCGTATCCTTTTCATAGCGGTCCATCCAGTATTCCAACTTTTCCCCTAAATTCTTGGAGCACAGACAGCAGCAGAACAGAGAACATTTAATGCTTAATGTTAATATTAACATCATTCTTTGCCACTGAGTGGATGAAAGCATGTTTCCAATTGTTATAATTCTGATTATCAGTTTTCATTGTTAATTTGGTGTGAATATGGTCACAGTCCTGGTGAATTAGTGATTAATGAAGGGACTCATTTCCATTTCTCCTGACAAAAAACAATGCCCATCAAAGAATTTTACAAAAAAACAAATTTAATTCGGTCATCCAAGTTATGCACATTAAGCAAGGGTTTTGACAAAATGTTTGATTACAAAAATGGATTTTACACCTGGTTCTATATTTAGCTCAATATACGTTATGTCTAAAAATTAGACTAGTTAGTTCTGACCAATTTTGAAACCTACTGTTTGCTGCTCTTTAAGGAAAGATTCCATCTCGACGTGAACCCTCGTCTCCTCCTCTAGTTTCTCCTGCAACAGCTAATAGGATTGTACTCTCTTCACACGTGCTTTTATAGGAACGGTTAATTATCATGGATGTTAATGAATTTGAAAGAGAAGTGCAGACAAACATGCACCCTTATCTTGTCCTCCAACTCCTTCTCCTTCTGGGTGTTGTGTTTCTGTCCCTGGTAGACCTGTAGCTCAGCGCTGCTGGTCACATACTTCTTTTCCAGACTCGTCTTCACTTTCATCTCTTGGAGCTGATCCTTCAAGTGTGCGGTCATTTCCTCACGCCTCTGGATTGAAAGATGGTGGTAAATTTTACTACGTGGATCTGAAAGAATCGGATCCAGACAGCCTGGATGAAGGGTTTTGCCTTATTTGTCTTGATTAAACCCTAATAAATAAGAATGCTTAGAAATAAGGATATGAGTTTGAAGTCAAGAAAATACCCTGCTGACCTTCCAAGGCTGGTGCTGTTCTGATGACCTCAGACATTCAGAGTATAGCAAGACATTTTATTATGCATGCATATATCTGCGATTACCTGAAGCTCCAATGTTTTTTCCTTGCGGACGTCAACCAGCTGTTTTTGCAGCATTTTAATCCTGAGACGACCCTCCTCTTCCCTGCAGCACATACGTTTTGTGTTTATGAACAAGTAAAGACTTACGGCATAGTTTAATATCACAGTAACGGTTGTATGCTTTTTGTATTCATGTCTGGACCTGGTGATTATGTCCTGGAGATGAACCTTTCTTTGCTCTTCTTGCTCCACTTCCTGCAGCAGGCTGTGAAAAGTGTATTTCTCCTGCAGCTCAGCCAACACATTTGTGATCACCTTGGAGATGAAGTGTCTATAAACAGAGTCCTTTTAATTATCACTCGGTTGCTGTCTTACTAAAGGTGCTTTTTGTAACTGAAACTCCCCTTGATTCTGGCCGTGTTCGAAATGTTTACTGATTTTAAAACAGGATGTAAAAATTGGGGAAAATGAAGAGTCCCTGCCTCTCATCAGGGTTTTTTACATTTTTTTTTTTTTTTATTTAGTCTTGTTCGTGGTATCAGTTTCTAGAACTGGGCCTCTGACTGTTCTGTTTGGTTGAGGAACAATTCTCCAGGCAGAATCATTTTCAGTCCAGTCTGTTCCTGAGCAGTTTCAGAGGATTGTTTTTGTTTGTTAAGCCACACAGTGACTTGTGTATGAATCATTCGAGCAGAACACAGCGTCTAACTTAAAACATTAAGTATTGCAGTAAAAACTGCAGATAATTCCAGATGATGTGGCCAATTATTACTTTTTTGCTGATGCTGAATGCAGAATGGTTGGGGCCTCTTTATCTAGAACCTTGTATCTTTAGGCACTTTGTAGCCTGTTGCAGTTAAACACTGGTTCTGATTTCTTTCATTTGAGCTATTCAGTATGCCAAAGATGAGACTGCTTGGTGGATATAAAATAATATATTTGGTGGTTTTAGTGATTTGGTAGCAAAAATCTAAAGGAATGAGGGTGGATGAAGGTACTGTATGTTATTACACTGAGTGATGCATTTCTGTAAGAATGACTGGAAGAAGCTTCACCTGTCCCGCTGTGCTTTGGCCAGGTTGTCCCTGGGCAGTGGGCTTCTCTCCAGGATGTCTTTTAGTTCTTGATGTGACCAGTGTAGTTCTTGCATGGCTTCAGAAAAGTTCCCAAGCCCTGCCTGACCTTCATGGACAGTGCCCAGTTGCTGCTCACCTGCTCGGTGTTGTTCAGTGATCTCTCCAATGTCGGCTTCTACCACCTGTCAGTGCAGAGAAGGGTCAGGAAGAAGTGCAGAGTGAGCTGTTCTGCTTGCTGCATTAGGTTCTCTCTTTTACTATAGCTACTGGACACACACACACAAACACTGCAGCTGCAAGGTGCTGGCTTTCCTCACTGGCAGACCCCAAGTGGTAAGAGTGTGCAGCATTATGCCCAACACCATAACCCTCATCACTGGAGCTCCTCAAGGGTGTGTGTTGAGCTTCTTGCTTAACACACTCTCCCATGCCTGTGTGGCCTCCAACAGCATTAATTCCATCCTGAAGTTTGCTATTGACTGTAGTGATCAGCCTCATCTCCAGCAATGCTGATTCGTCCAACTTAGAGGAGGTGGAGAGTCTGGAAAGATGGCATCATGCTAACTACCTCCAACTGAATGAGCTGAACTGAAGCTCAAGAAACTGAAGCGCTTACTGTGGACTACAGCAGGAAGCCACATCAGTGCTTCTCCAGTGCTGAGGGTGAGCCAATCTTACATTCTGTTGGGGTTCTGAGGATCTCACCTGGTCTCCAGGGTAGCAGCTCTATCACCTGAGACAGGTGAGAAGATTTAGGGCCTCTCCTGTGCTCCTAAAACCCTTCTACTCGACCTGCTCCGCTCAGGAACACGGTTCTGCAGCTTCAGTACCAGGACAGAGAGACCCAGATTCCCCCCCCCCGGCCATAAGGATTTCAGTCAGGACAATCTGGTCAAACGCATCCGTCACATTAGTACTTCCTTACATATCACTCTAATTTACTGCACGCACACATCGCCGCGTCACACTTCCTGTCTGAAGAGTGATTCAGGGATACACTACACTGCTGGCTGGACTTGTTAAACTGTGAGTGACAAATAAAGCTGGTGAATCTTGAATGTCTCACCGAACCGACCCCGGACATGGTGTGTCCCAGTACCGTCAGCTGGTCCGCAGTGGCTCGCAGCACTGTGGAGACCATCACTAACTCCACCGCCGAGAGCTGGGCGGACATTATAGACGATTATTTATTTTAATTAAAGATCAATATAAATAAACCTCCAAACTGCCGACTCGCTGCTGTTTACGCCCGTTACCGTAGTAACGCGGCGCAGGCGCAGTAGAGCCACCCTCAGCGATTAAAGGAACAGTTGCGTGCAAAACTTTTTTGCATGCATACTTTTGTAAGTTTGTATTGATATTTGAAATATACGTATCTAATAAATGTGTGTGTGTGTGTGTGTGTGTGTGTATTGTACAATATGTTGACGCCGTTTAAAAATGCTAAAATTGTGTCTCTTCTTTTTCCATCTAAAATATCGTCATCTTTGATGATCAGCTCTGCCCCTGTCTGATGAGGATGTTCTTTCCTCTCTGTTAATGAGGGTGATGCTTTCACATTAGTCAGAAAGGGAATCTACACTCAGGTGTTTGTCTCCTGCCTCCTTTATGTTTAATTAAGTTGGTAACAGCACCTGGGATCTTGTGGTGTTCCTCACACCTGTAGGTCTTGAGATCAGCATTTTATTTTTGGCCCAAAATGATTCCAGAGAAGAGACGTGCAGCCCCAGTCACCGCTCCTTCCCTGCAAGATGCAGATAAGGAACTGGATGTTTCACTCTCACTAAGATGACTTCATGAGAACTGCTTCTTTTTCTGCATCTGTCCCCTTTTTAAAAAGGGGCCTGAATTGACACGCAGAAAAGACGTGTGGAAATTCAGTACACCTCATTCAACTGCTTCATGAGACATTTTGGAAAGCAGTGCTTCTGGGGACCAGAAGCAGTGCCACAATGGTGGCCTAGTGGTTAGGGACCAGGGCCCAAGATCTGAAGGCCATATGTTCGAATCCCGGACCAGTAGGTTGCCCTGAGTTACCCTTGAACAAGGTACCGTCCCCAACTCTGCCCCTGGGGTGCTTTAAAAAGCTGCCCCCTTGCTGCAAAGGTGTGTGTGGGTGCAATTCAGAGGCTTCTTTTTTGTTTCACTGTGTGCTGTGCTGGGTTTCATGATGACAGTCACTTTCACTTCACTTCAGTAGCCCAATAAGGACCACCACTAAGTGCTGTTACCATTCTTCAACTAGAATCGATGGAAAGATGTTGGAGATGGTTAAAATGTTACATCTCTGGTAGATGTAATCCTGTCCTAAGTGTCCAACACATTCTTGTATGCTCTCTGTAATAAGGTACCTGATTTCAGAAGAAGAAGGTTTCTACAAACTTCCAGGTGTGTGTGGATTAGATGTAGAGACCTGTTTTATACAGTTATACTTATATTACTCTCCTAACTATCGAGTGTTCATCGCCTATAGTAAATAATAATAATAACTCCATTAAAGATCAGAATGATCCGTTAACCCCACAAACCTCTCCATCCCCGTTACCCGTTTTCTCATTTTTAATAAATGGCGAAAGTGCTGTTCGAAAAAGAAACATTAACGGTAGTTCACGTGTCTAACAGCAGGGGGCAGTATATTGTGAGCGGATCAGAGAAACAGACATTGCTAATTGAGCTCAGAACTAATCTACTCAAAGAATGATGCAGTTTTCAAATTTAGGTGGATGGAAGGCTTAAATTATGTTTTTAGTTTAACACTCGTTATAAACACTAACTGGGTATTACATGCATTTAAGAGAAATATTTTCTTTTAGTAAATAACATTCTAAGCGACAATAATAAATGAGCGGCTGATTGTTGGTGCAACACCTCTAGACAAAGTCTTCTGGCCACATTATGAATGTATTTCTCTGTTATGAGTAAATGTATTATGATTATTTGATTAGTTTTAGCTTGTGTTTAAAAACAACAACAACAAAAACATTCACCATAGGAATGTAAATGCCTGGAATGTATCTGTTGTGTGTATTGATATCTGGATAAATCTGCTCTTAAGAGACTGTGTCTGAAACTGTCAGCATTTTTCTTACTCAAGCTTTCTCTGTACTGTTATAGGCTGCCTCAGTGTGGCTGACATATGCCAGGCCATATTGTTATTGCATTTGCTATTATTATTATTATAATTATTATTATTATATTGGTATTGTTATTATTCTTCTTATTATTATTAAGATTTCGTCTTTGTGTGATATGTTGGTCCACTTGCTTGACCATGTTTTACCAGCTAATAGTCCCTGGGTGGGGGTGGCAGAAACAGAAAATATATTGTTGCTCACAGTCAGTGGAGAAGTACAGAGAATGCATATGGCAGGGTGTCTAGAGAGGAGTCAGTATAGGATACAAATGAGGGCAGAGTGACAATGGTGAGGTCTGCAGTAGGAGTGATGGATGGATCCCCCTTACCCTCGTTTATTAACCCATCCATTACCATGGAAACAAGAAAGGACTTGACATCCTTGAAGTAATCTTACCTCTATTGTTTTCATCACAATGTTGTGAGGTACCCTTGAGCAAGGTACCGTGCCCACCAATGCCCCCCGGGTGGTTTCAATAGCTGCCCACTACTGCACATGTGTAAGTATGGCTAAAGGTGTGTAGAAAATGGTTGTGCTCACTCTATTCTTGTCCTTGTGCACAATGACAAGAATAGTCATTTTCATATTCTAGTCTTTCTTGGTTACATTTTAAGCCACACGACATAACACAGTGCAAGTTTGTAATTCTGCCTATCTAGGCTCCCTAGATAGAAAACAATTGCGCGTATTAGAGAGGCGCCCCCGATCGATTGTTCTGTGTTCTCTTGCTCTCGCCTGGCTCTATGTCATGAGCCCAAAACATTTCTCCCGCAGATGAGAGAGAGAGAGAGAGAGAGAGAGAGAGAGAGAGAGAGAGAGACACGCACACGCACACGCACACAGACTGACTGACTTACTGACTGACTGTGATGAAGGAGGAGGGAGCGCTGTAAAGAATGGGCTCCAGCGCCCAGCGAGCCACCGCAGCTGGTAGTTTGAAGCCCGCGCGGTGTTCGGGACGCGGCCCGGTCCTCGCTGACAGCCTGTTCTGAGCTGCACGATGCGGGAGAAGGCGGCGGGCGCGGCGGTGTTGTCGAGAAGCGACGTCTCGGTCCCCAGTCGTCCAGGACAAGATGGCAGCAGCGGGCGGGTGTGCACGGCGTGAGCTCCACTAGAAGTGTGTAAAATGTTCGGAGAGGCTTCGGATCACTTCATCTCGAACTCTGTGTGAAGGTGAGGCGTGTGGACTCTCGCTTCGGCCGCCTTTGGCCTCTTCTGCTGCGTTTAAAGCGACTAAACTGCACTTGTAGCGGGTTAGCCTGCTAGCGGGTCGACGTGTTCGTGCTGAGGTGTTGGATTGTGTTTTTAGCCGTTGTTTGTCTCCCGTCTGATGTTTTCAGGACCATTGTTCATTCGGCTGGATTTCCTACACTTTTTTTTGGTCAAAATTGGACTCGAACTGGACTTTTCACAGCTGCTGCCGTTCTGACACAACTTCTGACGGGAAGTTGCGACTTCCAGGCAAAGCTCAGAAAGCCCAAAACAGCGCCCAGATCAAACAAGATGCAGGAAATTCGCATTTTGTTTTACATTAGACGTTTCTGTGTTGGTAAAACCTGTTAGGGATGCACAAAATTCAACGTCTGCTTTAATTTTTCCATTCCACCTTAACTGCTCAGGCAGCGCCGTGTAACCGCTGCGCCATTTAAGGTGGAACGGGACGACCTGTCATAAATTGTTCGAGAAAACTCCTCCATGTTTACATCGATCTGGAATTCAGTTTTTAAACATTGCGAGTGTACCCGTGTGGACTTCAAGTTTAAAGCCTGTTGTGCGATGGGGCTGATTCTGCTGGTCAAATTTTCCGTTCCACCTTAAACGGTGTAGGGGATACGTGGACCTGCTTCGGCATTTAAGGTGGAACGGGAAATTCTGAGTGGGAATTTGGGGAAAATCCATGATGAGCTTTTAAAGCTCGAGCAGAGACAGACCTTTAGCATTTAAATGGGATTTTTATAGCTGAAGTGCCAAAAAAATCAAAAAACAAGAAGACTTGTTTTGAGTGAGAAGTCCACTTGGACAGGGGGCGTGAAGTTCATTGGAATTTAATTTGTTTGTTAAAAAACAACTGCATGCATCACAGCAGTCCCACATTCTGTAGCAATCCAGGTCCTGCTGAGAGACTTCGTTCCAGGTCAGAAACTCCCTGAGAGCAGGAGGAAGCAGCACTGAGAGGAACCCCACGCCCAGAAGGGGAACCTGTCCTCTGGTCCGGGCCTCCCCGCATGGTGCTGTCGGACAGTCTGCCGAAAATGAACACTTTGACACAGTTGAAAGCTTCTTTGTGTGCTCTCACAGCAGAGCTGCTGTTTTCACAGTGAGATTTTCCGCTTTCAGATTGGGAAAACCCCCTTCTGTGGTGGAAACACTGTGACTGCTTTTGGGAGAATTTTTGGCCACAGGTTTTTTTTTTTTTTTTTCCTTCCAAATTTGGAGGCCAAACGTCCAACACTAGTCAGGGTTTCTTAATAACATCGAAGGGCTCGCCCACTGGTTGAGTGATGTGTTTTTTTGAAAGGTATGCTGGGTAATCTGGTGAGAGAGTGTTGATGGACGAAAACACACAAGCAGCACAATTGTGGATTCTGTCAAATGAAGCCACGAAATAGAAGAATGATACTGAATGAAAGTGTAAGCTCGCAGAGGTAGGAGAACAATTTTAAACAGAAACGGTTAACCGTGCTGCCTATTGGTTTCCTTAAGATATTTTAAGTTTATATTCACACATGTTAATAAACAGTTTCTGTTGATATAGCAGCTCCTCAATTTACACTGCTTTATTTGTGCCAGGCAGTGAATATAATTTAGTTCCACAGTATTTTCCAAAGAGACATTTCCATATACAATATTTTTAAGGTTATAGTCATAATGTTATCTGCTTTTTTGAGCATTGTTTTTACATTTTTTCCCCCCCCCAAAAGTCTAACCCCCTCTCGCAGATGCAATGCTTTGCAGTTTACTATATTTTGGTTTATCAGTATTGCTTAAACAAACAAAAAAAAAAATCAGTATTATTGACATCAGTAGGCTCCAGCACCACCCACATCCCTAGTCAGGATGATGAATTGACACTAGTGCCTGTATACCAATATAGACTATACATCACGCAGCCCTTACACTCAGGTGATCAAGTAACCAATTATATTGAGTATCTGGAAGAACAGTGCTTGTGTTGGACATTCAGGGTGATCTGTATGAGAATGTGGTCGGTAAGGAGCCTCTCTACGCATTTTATTTCTTACTTTGTTTATTCTTGAAGTTATGACTAAACTGTTATACCAGTGAATGGATGAAGGAAAACATCTCAGATAATTAAAACGGAAGTAAGGATTAACATTTAACTTCCTGCTGACATTACGTCTCTGGAACTCTGTTTACATTTCAAGCACATATTTAAAACGCAGTTAACCCCTGCATGTTCAGACACACAACATTGTAGGGCTCTGTTTGTTCTGAAGAATGGGCTCATTCACTGAGAGGGGAAGTTTAGCAGGAGTCACACGATAGCATGCCTCTATTTTAGCAGAACCGAGTGCCCAGGCTTTTGGATTAAAATAGCCGGGACTGTGACTACAGGATATGTTTTTAAGAAGCTTACTTCACTGTGTAAGATGACAAGAGTGTCAGTAACTCTGCTGCTGTATTCAGATGCGTACCAAAACCTGCCACTTTCAAGACTGTTCTTGCTTCATGGCTGTGCATTCTTTTGCTTACTTTCTCTTTAGTTTGTTGGCTGTGTTAGTTTACAGTGGTTCACGTTGCCTCACAGGCTGAAGTTCAGCCCCTCCCCTTGTACAGAAACAGAAACACATGTTGCTTAAACAAAGTAGGCTCTCTCCTGCGGTCAGCTTTGCTGTCATTAAGTTGTACTTTTTTGGCACTTGCGTGTTTGTTTCTTTGCTTTAAGTGTTAATATCACTTGGTGCCATTGAACTCTGTCTTTTGTAAGTAAAGGATTAACAGTGCCTGGTTTACCATGAAGCTTGAAAGGAATAGTTAGGCACATTTTGCTTTTATTTTTTTTATGTGATCCTTTTTGGTGGGTTTAAATAGAGTGTCAGTGTAAATACCAACTGGTGCTCACAAACTTTATGTAAATACGCCACCAGATTTGCTTTGTGCACCCATTTGACTGCCCTCCAAGTTAAAACCATTAGCCCAGAGTGTTCGTCGCTCATAAAGGAGGTCAAACCTTTTGTATGGTTCGTAGTGGATTCTATTTACCCCTTTGTTTTTGTATCCATAGGCTTTTGCGAGGCTTTTCCATTAAAATGTACTGTGCATTCTGTTTTACTGGTGTCTCGTGAGTCTGATCCACTGTTTTGTTGACATAGATGCTCTTCTGTTTGCGCTGCTTTATCGTAACAATTACGCCTGATTCACTTTAGACCTGCTCACTCGTGCCCAATACTCACAAGACAAACTGAAGGAGCATGTGATGTTCTTCCCTGCTTTGCTCAACTGATCAAGAGGCAGCCCTGTAAAGTTAAATGGGAGATAAACTAGTCTTAAAACCATATTCAGGAATTTCTAACCAGCAAATCTGCAGCCCATAGAATATACTTCTATTAAGTACCGAAGGAGAAAAGACAGTGATTCCTTTGTAAATTGTACACCAACTGAATATAACTCCCCTTTAGGCACTGGGTTTGAACAAAATTGTTTGTTTCAAATCTAATGGCCTATTATTTAGTACAGTTAGGCTAACCCAGAAACTAAACTTATTGTCTAAAGTGCATTAAACTCTATAAAATGTTCCCTACAGGATATTTCCCCATATCTTAACCATTTTTCCTATCTGATGAACCACAGGTCATGTCAGGAAGGCCTCTATTTTTGATGTACAAAGCAACTGTGTGTGTTTGTCTTTCAGGATTAGTCTGGTTTTAGCCCTAATCCAAAGTATTTTTTAAAAATTATTATTATTTATTTATTTGCCATTGAAAGAACTTGTAAATCATGCCAAAAGCAAATAATGGTGGTAATTTATACCATCTAATAATGAGAAACTAATATGATGGCTATGGTTTCTAAGAAGGTGTTGCAGTTCATGATGTGAATGATTAGACAGTAAACCCATCGCAGTGAAAAAATATTAGCTTTAGATTTACGTATAAATGTCACCAATAATTGTTGGTTTTTTTTTTTTACTGAACTTTATTGAACTTTGTACTGATTATATGTATGCTTTATCTCTGTAAAAGACACTGAATGCCCTCTGTGCGTGATAACACATTATTCAAACTTGCCTACCATAACCGTTAAGATGGGCCTAAAGTAGCCAAATTGGCTGATAGACTATCTTGGCTGTCGACTGACAACAGACAGGGTTTAAACTCAGATAAACTTGTTACTCAATGCTGCCACCTATGTCTGCTACAGTAAGAATAAGACCATGTTGATGTGTTTTTAAAAAAAAAAATGATGGTTTTATATTCTAATAAATCTAGTAAATGTCAAACTACAGATGGCACCGATGAAAGGCAGGCCTAAGAGAGAACATTTAGATTTATTGAAAAACTATGCATGATGGCAGCTCACTGGTGGCTAAGGAATGAACATGGTTGTTTTCGGCTTCCGGCAGTCACTCTGTTTTTCTGTTTTTTAGCAATGGTTAATCAGAATTTGACCTGTATTCTGAGCAAAATATGTTAAGATCTTAACCCATGGTTAAGATTCACCCCTTCTGTCCTGCCAACACTTAACTTTTTTCCCTTTCCTCAAGTTTGAGTCACTTTGTTAAGCCTGTGTTGTTGCTAATAAAGATGATTAACATTTATTGAACACACTAAGCAAGCTAAGGAGCTGAACCCAATAGAAGAAGGAAAAATGGCACTCATATAAATGGCAATAGCATATTGTGAAAGCTAACAGCTGTGGTTAAAATAAAAAGCAAAAAGTATGTTTTAATGATCACTTTGAGCTCGACTCAATGTAATCAGGTGAATATATAATTGACAGGCTCATTGCTTGGTTTTGTTGTGTCAAGAGTAGTTTCTTTTGGGGGGGTAAAAAAAACATTAAATGTGAATTCTGGGAGGCTTAAGTTACAGGTTCCTAGAAAGCTGGACAGTTTCATGCATGGCTGGAGCCTTAGCACTTAATCTACAATGTCATTTTTACTGTACTCTGACCTTTTAGTGTGTTGCGGTTTCAAAATGTGGGACATTTGCAAGGATGTCAGATCAGTCAGTGGGAAGTGACAGAACTAGACTAAATCCGTTCAAAGAGAATTGGCTCACTGGAATAGGCCCAGGTCTGATCCTTGTTCTACCCTTAACTCTTAGCAGGTAATGCCATGCTTTTGTTCTAATTTGGAGCATTTATTTGACCACTTTATGTGCCTATTTATTGCCCTTCTGTATGTCAGCATGGCTTTGCTTTGCCATGGAAAAATTTGATTGCTTGACAGGTGTTATTTGTTTTTCCTCTCTATTAGATTTAGCATTAGGTCAAAGGAAAGGTCACCAGCAAGCACAATTTTTAACAGTGCCAGGTTAACGAACTTAGTCACTTTGACCTCACTGAAGGAACAGCTTTCTCAGAGGAGCAATATCAGGTTGCATGTCATGCAGTAATAATAGCAAACTCTGCAGCTGCCCCTTAGTAAGCTTAGCTAAATGAAAGAGCTAAAACTCATGAAAGTTTATCTCTGACTCTTCAGGTTCAGGAGAATGTGGCTGCTTTTGGAGTGGTGTCCATAGTATGGCAATTCCATGGGGAATAAGTTGGTTAGCATATCTAGTCTTCTACAATATTAAATGTCATGGTCACTGTACTGAAACAGAATTGAAACATTTTATCCATTAGAACTTTATATAGTTACCTTTACCTGAGTGCTATCAGCTAAATATATTAAATGTATTTGTGGTATATGAATATACTGTATATGGGTTTTTTAGTATTTGGGAACCTTGATTGTTGGAAGGGTCCATATTCAGATTTTTCTGCCTTGGGCATTTGTGGTTGGATTTAACAAAATGGTGCCAATTTGTTTCTGTAAGACCTTTTTGAAACCTACCTTTCACCCTCATGATTAATCAGATTGTGTTTTTAATTGTCTTTTATCTCAGTGTCCTCCATTAAGTCTCATTCAAAAAGAATGGATCTGAACATTTTCTTGTAACTATGTTCTGGACAGGTGGAGCACAAAACTGCTGTAGGATGAATAGATTTAGACAGATCACTCATAACAATGTGACAAATATTGTATAGGCCCCTCTTTGTGCCATTAAAAATGCACTGACCCGTTTACATATGAGCTCCAGAAGTTTCTAAAGGTGCACTGATATATCTGGCACATAGACCTTTAGCAGCAGATCCTTTAAGTCCTGGATGCTATGAGGTTGAGCAGCATAGATCTCACTAGTTTGTCAAGCACATCCAACAGATGCATGATTGGATTGACATTTGGGAAATTTGGAGGCCAAATTACCACATTGAACTCTTTGCCATGTTAATTAAACTGGCCTGATTCATTTGCATGTAGCAGGGTACATTATCCTGCTGAAAAAAGCCATTGCCATTAGGAATACCTGGTGTACTAGTATCTGCTGGTATACTTGGACTGTGGTAATGTTTATGTGGGTTGTTTGTGTCAAAGGAACATTTGCATGAATGTGTTCTTTAGTACTCATCTCCGGGATCAGAAAAGATTCAGTAGCCTGCATGTCAGTGAGTTTTTTCAAGATACTTTTGTGTTATTGGATTGTCCTTCTTTGGAATACTTTATTAGAGGTATTAACCTTGCATACCATGAACCAAGTTGGATATGAATATATGATATGAATCTGTTGTCTAGCCATCATACTCCGGCTCTTAGAAAGCATAAAGATCTGGGCAACTTTTATAACGCAACACAACAGGTTGTATTCATATGGGGTAATTTTGCATACACGGACACTTTTGTAGTCAGTTTGAAACTGTATATCCATGATTGTGTTGCATCAAACTTTAACTTTTTTTTTTTTAATTATCACACAAGACCAAGCACAAAATATACATTTACATTAAGAATTTGCCCAAATGGTTTGATGTACCATTTCAAAGTAAGGGACTGTGCAGATTGATCAGTAAAATACTTCTGGTTCGTTAATGTTATACTCTTAGTTAGTCGCGCAAATATTTTTAAAGATTTTTCTAGTTAAAGATTCTAGTTAAAATTATGGTTTATTATAAAACACCAACATGAAGTGTGATTTTGAGTAGTAATTCAGAAATGGTGAAAAAAATATATAGTTTTTTAATAGTTTTGTGCGTAGTAGTGCCAGGTCATCCAGTGTTATGATTAATCATTTTATGATTTGATGCTGGCTGAGTAGTGTTGGTCAGTCTTGGGCTTGAATGGATTGACATGTTTGCACTTTTAAGTAACACAGTCTCCCCTTTCCAAGTAGGTTAGGGATAACAGGCAGACTAGTTATCAGACCACATGCTTTCTCTTAGGAATAGTTGAGGAATGCCAGGCAAGTTCTATGATAATGAAAGCCTAAGCTTGGCCTGAATCTCAGCAAAGCTCTTTTTGACCTTTTTTAGATCAGTTATTGTAGTTGATTCTGAATCTTAAATGCATGATGCTGCCCTATAAATGAAAGTATATTTTACCGCACAGTTTTACCTTACGAACACATTTAAGGGAAAATTTCAGGAAATAAATAATTAGTGTGAAGAACTGATAAACATGACTTGAACATATTAAGTTTTGATCCACACAACTACTTTACTTTAGTATAAATGTTCTCAAAATCAATTTGTAGGCTCAACTTTAAATTAATTTACTTAAAAAGGGAGAAGCCCATAGTCTAAATGAATTCCGTGTTTATACTTCACATCTGAGAAGTTAGTTTAGGCTTAAAGTTTGGGTGAAGTGTATTTTTTTCTTTATGCTGAAATAGGAGAAAAAATTTATTGACTGAATAAATTGAAAATATTTTTTTCCATATAATACTTTTTGGCCTGCAGTAAATTAGTTATCTTTACTCATTTCACAGTTTTAACAGTTAGGTAAAATAAGTGTTTGGATCCAAGCAGAGAGTTGAGCGTAAGTCATCTGAAAGTGTTAACATTTCATCTAAACGAGACAAGCCAGAACATAACTTCACATATCAGCCAAATGCAGTGGAAATTGGCAACTGTCCCTGAGGAGTAGAGGCACGAGGTGAATTGTACAAACAGCTATTTTGTTAATTTGTCTTTTTATTACTGCTCTGGTGATGATACAGTGGGCTGTAAACATTTATGAATGTCCTCTAATAGAAAATGACAAGATCCTGGAAAAATCATTTTACTTGAGCTGAGATCAAGAGTGTCTAGAGAGTGGGCAACTGCAGCCCTGAAGGGCCTTTGTCATGCACAGTTGATTTTCCTGCCCAAACACACCTGGTTCAGCTCACCTGATAACTGCCAGGTTTAGGGAGAGTGTTTGATGAGGCAACTACCAAAATTTGCGGGACACTGGCCCACCCAAACTGGAGTTGTCCACCACTGATTAAGAGCCGAAAACTTTATAGATGTAACTGTGTGTGAGGCTGGAGTGTTTTTGTTGTTTTTTTTTTGGCCCACCCCCCACCTTTTCAGTTTTGTTGTATGCAGAATGTGCTGCTCATTTTTATGTATTTGGCGGTGGCGGTGGTCCAGTGGTGGGTACTTGCCTATGGACCTATGGCTCAAGAGGTCCCAGATTCAAATCCCACCTCTGGCTCTACCATCACTGGGTCCCTGAGCAAGACCCTTAACCCTGTCCCTGTAATTAGGACATGGAAGTCGCTCTGGATAAGAGCGTCTGCTAAATGCCGTAAATGTAAATGTATTTTTATGTTTTTATTTTTTCAGTAGCTGTGAAACATCCTTCTTAAATATTTATTGTTGCTAGGGAGTTGAAGATTGGAGCCCTACTCTGGAGCTCAGTTGAATCAAGTGTTGTCCTTGTGTGTTTGATCTTTCTACATTTCTGTGCTATAAGAAAATGTTTCTATTAGTTGTTAATAACTAGAACAAATTTGTATTATTAATCTGTAATTATAAATGACTAATTCCTTCTGATATTTTTTTTTGTTCTTGTCTTTACAGGTATGGCCTCACAAGTTTTGGTCTACCCACCACATGTTTATCAAACTCAGACAAGTGCCTTTTGCAGTGTGAAGAAACTCAAAGTTGAACCCAACAACTGTGTTTACCATGATAGGGCCTTCCCACTGACTTTTTTGAATGGTAGAACCCTTGGCATTGCACAGCCAACAAAAATTGCACCAACATACAAGACACGAGACTTTGCAGCCAGTAGAAACCGCTGGCAGGACTTTCCAGTGCAGACAGTCGCTGTACAAGGTGTACGGCGGCATACAGTTGGTGCAGCGGCACCTCATCAAGAAAGAGGTGTCCTGTCACAGGAAAAGGAGCCAGAAGACCCGGAAAAAGGCAGGAAGAGCAGCAGTGGAGCTCCAGGGGCAGCTGGAGGGATCAGGGCTGAGGAGAGTGGAAATAGAGGGGGAGGAGAGCGAAACGGTAGAGGGTCTGACGAGGGGAAAGGAGAAGACACCTGTAATTTTAACTTGTCAGACAGTTCCCAGCGATGCGGGCTGAAACGTAAGAGCGAGGAGCTGGAGAACGTGGGAAGAGCCATGCAGATAGTGGAGGACCTGTCCATGTTACCTGCAATGTTGCAAGCGAATGTGGGAAACCCGCCGGTGGCGGTCCCTGCAGCAGTGGGAGGAGGGCCTTTAAAACAGGGTGGAGGAACAGGCAGCGGGGACGGAGACTACCAGCTGGTGCAGCACGAGGTTCTCTGTTCAATGAAGAATACCTATGAGGTGCTGGACTTCCTTGGCCGTGGTACCTTTGGCCAGGTGGTCAAATGTTGGAAAAGAGGCACCGGTGAGGTGGTGGCTATAAAGATCCTGAAAAATCACCCATCATACGCACGGCAGGGTCAAATTGAGGTGGGCATCTTGGCCCGTCTCAGTGGAGAGAATGCGGAAGAGCATAACCTGGTGCGGGCTTTTGAGTGCTTCCAGCACCGTAACCATACCTGCCTTGTGTTTGAGATGCTTGAGCAGAACCTTTATGACTTCCTCAAGCAAAACAAATTCAGCCCGCTCCCTCTAAAGGTCATTCGGCCCATTCTTCAACAGGTGGCAACAGCACTGAATAAGTTGAAAGCCATGGGTCTGATCCATGCCGACCTGAAGCCTGAAAACATCATGCTTGTGGACCCTGTGCGACAGCCGTACCGGGTGAAAGTCATAGACTTTGGCTCAGCCAGCCATGTCTCCAAAGCAGTTTGCTCCACGTACCTCCAGTCACGGTACTACAGGTAAGTCTTTAAGATTAGTACTAAGAACATAATGTGTTTTAATATTTAGATTATTTCTGCTAATATGCATTCTTTTTTTACTGTAAACGTATCAGAACAGTAGTTAATTTCCATTGGATTTCATTTTCACACACTGTTGACAACAGGGATTGATGTATGCTTCGCTCTCAGTAATGTGTCAAAGCTGGGTGGCGAATCATTTAAATTTCTTTCGTGACCCTCACCCTTGCTACTTTACCACCAATGGTTTGTGTTCCACATCCTGATAGACTGAAACTAAACACTTCAGCCATTACATATTTATTATTTTATTATTTTGATCTTGTCTACTACTACATTTGTTAAATAACCCTGTTTTGTTATTTGTAGATGAAAAGGTGTAAGAAATTATACTTGACAAGAAATGCCTTTCTCGGTTTATTCAATAATGTTCTGGCTTATACATTTTAAATATTACTACCTTTATTCAGCTTGTCCAAAAGCTTTGAAATGCTAACATAATTTAGCACTGGAAGTAGGTGGAACTATTCAGAGGTAGATGCATGCGTTTCTTATTTGATGGTACGATGTGTTGTAAGGTTTGTGGTGAAATGTTCCTCAAGGAGCAGAAACTTTACAGATGCTGTAATGTCCATTATGCACCTGATGCTGGGTAGTGTCGACTAAAGAAATGACTGAATATGTACAAATGTGTCTGAAGTCTGAATAAACTAATTTCCTTCAAAATCATATATTTATTTAAGAATAAGTATTATGGAGTGTGGCATTTTCCATGTCACCTTTTTCTTTTCAACTTTTTTTCTGTCAAACTGGAGATGTGGGTCTGATGCATTTCTTTGTCATGTACCTTTTTCAGTTTTCTGGCCATGTTGATTGATTGACAAGATTTCAACCACTGCATTCATGTGTTTATTGCAGCAATACCCTACGTTAAGAAATTATAATAGAAATATTGATTTTAAATGTATGAGAGTTCAAAGCTTTGTCAGCTTGGACACCATTTCATACTCATGAAGATATTTTAGTATGCACACATATGTACACGTTCATTAATAGTTCATGAAATTAAGTTATTAAATTTACTGCAAAAATGAAATTAAAAAGGTCATTTTTTTTTTAATGCTCCCAATGTAGTTGTTTTTAGCAACAAGGTTGCTATATATGCCTACCATCAGTCCTGTTGGAAAAGCATCCCAGGTGGTTCCTCGTTAAGTTGCTTAAGAGAATGCAAAGAGTTCTTGTCCAGGCAATTGGGCGGCTACTTTCTAGAGAATCTGATATAGAAAACGATTTGGATTTGTGAGAAATATCATTTGGTCATTTTGTGCCACTTGTCATTAAAAAAAGTCCATTGTCACTGCTATTCTAAAATATGAAGGATTGCGAACATTAATTTTTACATTTTTTTTGAAAGAATACCCAAACTTGTTGTGTAATGAATGTTGAATATATTTTTAAGGGCAATCGTCCCCCTTTTAAATCAGGTCCTGGTGGAATTGTTGGCAAGGAAATATCACCAATGCCAAACATCCTGTCTATTCAGGAGCAACATACCAGTCCAGTAGCTATTCCTCTGGCAGGGGGTAGGCCATTCATGGTCCTTCAGTATGGGAAAGGAAACGGTGTTCGGAAAGCAGGCCTAGCACAATGGGATTGGAGAAAATAGCAGTAATTCTTTAGAGGAGAAAGCTTAATTGAACAGTTATACTGTGCTAAATTGGGTATACAGTTAGCTTAATTATTTTTTTGTTGTTTGTTTTCAGATTCGAAATAATTTCCAGATGTTTTTTCAAATATGTTTGTGTTTATGATTTTGTTATACTTTTTCCTCTCAAATCAATATGTTGTGAATGCCATGTTGTGTGTCTGTTTATTAGGAGACATAATCTTGTACTGACAAATGGAAAAGGTGCAAATAATTAACCCTCGCAGCTGAGTATGTGTAGCTGGTCTGTATTAGTTAAGGAAAACAAATGGACCTGAAATACTTTAATCGTTACGTAATCATTAGGAATGGCCCGCTTTGGTGTTTATCATTCCATCGTGTTGAGCATTTCAGTCCTGTGAGAATGTTTATGGGGCCCCACAAACTCTAGAGCGGATGTCCTTACTTAGATGATCCCTCTCTAAAGGACACAATTAGCGTAGATGTAGCCATTTAGCTCAGAAAATTTTTTTGGTTGTGTTCACTTCAATTAAAATGTCAGATATGACCACTAAATATATCCTTAGCAATGATGTTTCCATCGTAACGTTTGGGGTCATTTCCTGAGCTTTTTGATGACTTTTTTTTTGCCTAGGAAATTTGTCTTTTAATAAAATGGGATTGTGAGATTTTCCTTTTGTGGTCTTTTGCTTCTCTTCACCCCATGATGCCTTCAACTCATGCACTCTGTCCTGGGGGAGGCTGTACAGTTTTAGGCATCTGTGGTACGGTTTTGCAGCCAAAGACAAAATGTCAAATTATTAGTTACATCAGTACGAGCATGTTTAAAGCAAAGCTTAATAGAGTCAATGGGAATGGGAAGTTATGGATTTTTTTTTTTTTTTCTATTGTTATTTACAGATATAGTTTTCCAAACTTTACTGAATGGCTACTTTTTGCATGTGTGTTGTGCCAAATTACACTGGGTGTGTGTATTTATATATTTAACAACTACAATATTTGTAAGCCATTTGAGTGTGTGTATGTGTGTGTGTGTGTGTGTGTGTGTGTGTGTAAAATAATTTTATATTCAATTTAATCAAACTGAATATCAACTCAACACCAGTAGAGCACAGTGGAGTGGACTATATGCAAATTCTCCTCCACTATCTGAATTCTTCTATGAACAAACTTGGGAGGAAAAAAAAGTCTAATTACACTAATCAGATATTAAACCTTTAATTTGGGCATCATTGTGGTCTTTGGGGATTTTATCAGTCTGCTTGTCCAGGGTGTCATCATCTGCTGGTTGTTTTCTCCTCTTCAAACCATTGGTGGTCTTGTGGAATAGAGATATTGTTCTAATCAAACACCACCAGAGCCACTCCCTTCTTTAACACACAATGCCCTGTTTCAGACTGTGGTTCTTGAACATCCCAGTCACAAACTCTGTTATTTGGGCTAATTGTATGTGTCACTGCCGCTGAATAGCAACCGTCCATTTTTACTTTTCTGCGAGGGGAAACTAAAGCTGCATCCCAAACCACACACTTCTATACCTTCCATAATACAATACTGAATGCCCCCCCCCCCCCATACTATCAGACCCTATTTAGTGTGATATTGTGCAGGTTTCTGTACACAAGAGGCTTGACACAAAGGCACACAGCAATGGTTAGCTCTAGCCCTAACTGTTCAATTTTTCTATTTAATAGAATTTACATGTAATAGAATATTAAATATTAATTTATTTTTAATGTCTGTCTGTAGGCTAGGTCACACATCTGTCATGAGGCAATTTGACCTGCTTCTTTAAAACACAAAGATGTCGTTAATGTCTTTATTTCTAGAATTGTAAATGTTAAGCTAAGTGCCCTAGTTTATTAGAACATGTATTTCTGATGTGCTTGGCCTGAAGCTGTTAGCTGAATACTGATGTTACTGTTCCTTCACATCCTTTCAAGCCCATGTTGTGGGTCCATAGGCATTTCGTTTTCCTTTGAGTCCTTAAATAGTACATATATGGGCTGAAGGCAGTGCTTTTATAATAAAGTCTCAATAACTTGTTTATAGGCCGAAAAAAATGAAGACATATCTATTGTTTCTGTAATGAGTTTATGGTGATGAAACGTTCTTCTAAATAGTTTTTAAGATCGACATTGATCTTTTTATGCCACAAGATTACATGTGATATGTGTAATTACGCCATAAAGAAGTGCTACCAACATCTTGAGATTTGTCCTGCTGTTCTGTGATCTTAGCCCCCCTCCACCCCAAACTTTTAAAGTGGGCTCCTCTCTCCAACATTCAGACCTCTCCATGTGACATGATAGTGATCTCTGTTGGCTACTGTTGTTGCTTCTCCAGTGAAAGGAGTACCCAAACACATGGGAGTGGGGGCTGGGGGTAGAAGGGCTTGAGCGCACTGCCTAAAATTAGCTGATGGGAGGATAGCCAGCACAGTTTGACTTCTATAGATGGTGAAGTGCACTGGCAGTTGGAATGAAATAAGGCAGGATGAAATGGTAGAGAGATTGCACCAACACTCATTCAAGGTCACCGTCTTACATAGTCAGCTGTTTTGTTGCTTTTAGAAGATGGAATATAGATAGCCTGCAGCAGCCTCCTCCCTACCCCACATTCAGTTTTGTCAAGTGGAAGGGCACCCCTGTTTTCATTTGTTTCTGTTTGGCTGCAATACCTTTCGACTACTTCAGCAACTAGCTGGTCTCCATCTTCATATTTGTTTAAAAAAGCACATGCTTTAATATGAGAATGCTGTGTTAATTGTGTTTGTGCTCATTAATTTTTTTTGGTTAATTGAAGGTAACTGATCTTATTCATGTGGCTTGTGTGCAATAACTTGTGTATTCAAGTTGTTAGGCACTTTTATTTAATAAAGGCATTGGCTAAAAGTAGTCCTGTGAATGCTGACAAGTTAATTGCACATGCCGTGTGGTAGCTAACAAAAACAGCTTGGTCTTGCTGTGTCTGTGTGTGTCTGAGGGCGACTTGTTTTTGTGGGAACGTTAGACGGTGCAGTGGATTTCCTTTATCCTTTGAGCTTTGGGATGACTGAACGATTGCCGTGTCTCTTGCTCATGCCCTGTTTCAGATTGAAAGCCTGCCTCATCAATCATTTATCAGAGCCTGTGTTTAACTTGCATGTGTTGGCAACAGAGTAAACACAACTAATCTAATGATATCTTACAAGGGTAAAAAGACAGATTCATTTTGCAATCAAGACAAGACATTTGTCTTTTTGATTCTGATATATTTGCTGTTCATACCATGTCTGCTTTACCTTTATCTGCCTGATATATTGAAACAATGACTGTGGTATCCATTGCATTCAACAAGTAAGATCTGAAGCAATGTTTTGGATGCAATGTTTTTTTTGGGGGGGGACCCACTGTAATCTCTTCTAGCCAATTGATTAAACCCATTGCTAATTTCTTAAAGATCCCTTACTGCTAAGGCATGTTACAAACTTGAGCAGCCAC
Organism: Hepsetus odoe; assembly: GCA_017165825.1. Classification (NCBI taxonomy): domain Eukaryota; kingdom Metazoa; phylum Chordata; class Actinopteri; order Characiformes; family Hepsetidae; genus Hepsetus; species Hepsetus odoe. The sequence continues at coordinate 21,858,403 of CM029375.1, read as the reverse complement.
ATTGCTGAGTTCATGGACATCAGTAATGCACATTGTCAAGTGAAGGCAGTGTCTGAGCCAGCCAGTAACTATTTGAGCCACTTGGCCTTGAGGTGGTACACATAATCTGAGTGTATAATGTTTTTATTTGACTTAAGACTGAGACCTTTGACTAGTGCGGAACACTAAGGGTGTAACAATACTCAGAGGTTTAAGAAACAATAAGATGGTGTCTAAAAACTTTGCATTCATAAAATGTTTTTTAAAATTTTTATTTTTATTTTTTAATGAAATTTTATAGGTCTAGATATGGAATTAAAGGTATTAAATAAACAGATGTCTTGATGATGGCCTAAAAAATTTACACTTGGTCTTATTTTAGTCTGTATGAATTGTTAATGTTCAAGTGCTTCTTAAAAATCTTAGGGCAATCAGGAGAGTTGTATTAGCATAAAACATATACCAACCATCATTGCTATATGTATCAGGTATGCTTTGCATCACCAAATCCGTTGTCCATGAAAACATCAGCTTGCTCAGTAATTGATTTTTCCCCAGTGGCCAAATTTGGCAATTTTCTTGACCCAGATATCAATATCAGCCACAACACTGTCTTGATTGCCAGTTGTTGTTATTGCTCCAGTTTGTGTGTTTCTAATCACCATGTTTTTAAGGTTGAGAAGTCAAAAAAGGCTGATTATTTGACTTTGGCAGCATGGGACTGCTTTGATAGGACAAGATGAAATTACTAATTGATCAATTATATTAGTCCTTGATAGATATAATCTATAAAGCCATCTATCAATTATATCAGTGGCCTAAGTTGATCTGTATGTTCAGTGGACAGTTGACTGTAAATAATTCAGGCACAGCTTGTTATAAATTGCTATAAAGTGAACTCAAAGATTGAACAAAAGTGAAATGACTCAGATGCTGCGTTGGATGCTTTCTTTTTGCGTTGGCAGAAAACACATGGCTTGGTCAGTGGTTTGTTTTCACATTGAAGAATTGTTGGTTACTTACAGGGTCTAGTCGAAGAAGATAATGGAAGGGTGATGATGTGCTAAGGAAGAAAAGAGAGAAGGCTTATTGTCAGCTACAGTGTTGATCATTGTGCACACGTGTACATGATTGAGCCTGGACTGCTGCTCTCTTTGGAACTGGAACAGAGTTTTCTGGGGACTTTCACAGCTTTGTTAAACAGCTTGTGGTTTTAGGCAGCAGGGAGATGGAGACGCTTTTTACTGCTGGCTTTGAGAAGAAAAACGGAAGTGGTAGTTTCTCTCTTGAGGTTTCAACATCCTTAGTTTTTGCTATGCTTTTAGAAATAACATCTTTTTGCAAAAAGAGAAGGGCAACACTATTGACTACACTAATTATTTAGTGGGTTTGTATAAAAAAAAAAAAAAAAAAAAAAAAAAAACACAGGATTTTATCACCCAAGTTATTTTTTTCCTTTCACCCAAAATACTTCATTTCACTGGGGGTTAACAGTGACGGTGAAAGCTACATTTGAACCTAGGGTAACTGATAAGACTTTACATTCATCCATTCATCTTTGTTTCTTTTTTTTTTCTTTCAAAAGCTATTGTGCTGATAGGCATTGCAGTTATCAACCCATTCCAGTGAATTCACATGCTCCAAAATGTCATCAAGATGGGAAAATGTGTGCATTCACTAGCAAACACCGATATTAAATACTCTCACTGAAGCGCTTAGAAGTGCTCTCGCCTTCATTTCAACCTGCCTGTTATGAGACGTCTTTGCCCTGAAAACAAGGGCATCATAAAAAAACAAGAAAAAAAAAAAATTTCACAATAAATTGGTTTCCTCTAAAAATGGTGGCTTTTTGCATGTTAAGCCCTTTTTCTTTTTTTTCTGGTTAAATTTCTTTTCACAAGTCAGCAAGGGAAACTCGTTCACTTCAATCCATTGGATTCTTTCTTTATTGCCGTTTGTCTAGTTATACATCCTGTATTGTCGTTTTAGCGAATTCCAGAGTAATCTGTAAAACAATAGTGGGAAAATAACAAAAGTGCACACATGTGTACTATAAACAGTGGATGACCAGCAGGAAGTATCCACATATTTAGTAACCAATACTGTTGTTGGAGCTTTCATACAATGTCAAACTGAGATTTTTTTTCATTTATTATAACTATATTATTATATGGCTGTTTTGCATAATTTGACGTGAATATACATGGTTATTTTGCCTCTGAATAATGTATGTTGTATTGGCAAATAATATATTATTGCTTACAAATATGTAACTGGCAGTCATTCATGGGAATTAGTAATGGTCATGGTTTTAAGTTTTTTGCAAACTATATATTTTTCCTTTTCTAAGCGATTTACATGTATGGCATTGAACAGATGCTCTTATCCAGAGCAACCTCCTTTACCTGATTAAAGGTAAAGGTAAGCCTAATGTTTCCCTTGAGCAACTTAGGATTCAGAGCCCAATTGTGGTAGTTCTGGAGGTAGGGTTTGAACCTGCGGTCTCTTGGTTCATACGTGGAGTATGCTACCATGTAGATCACCACCACCCACGTTCGTGATCATTTACTACGACATAGCATTAAGCAATCTAGTATTAAGCAGTCCAGTCTTTAGATCTAAGGTGTTGCTGTTGTAGATTGATTGAGAAATACTGACGTTTATTAAATTGTTGGAAACTTTAATTTCTATTTTTTTTTTTTTTTGCACACTACCTCAGTGTAGTGAACCTTCAATGGCGTGCAGTGCAGCTCAGCCCTGGTATGTCATCAGCAGCAGCTTCTTGAACTACTCTGCAGATTAACTAGCCGACTACGGGATATGCTGGAAGAAATGAGAGCAGCACCCACACATATGGGATGGATACCATCTTGGCCTGAGAGACCGTGCTTGTGCTTGAATGTGAACCAGTTGTCTCTCACTTTATTTTCTGAGCACCGCTTTGACATCAAACAGTGTAGCTAACTGTGGTAAATGTGCCGCAAGACATGTCCATATATTGTTATTTTGGAAAAAAAATATTAGTCCAAACCTTTCCGAATTGAGTCAGACTCTGTTTCAGCCATTATTATTATTTTAGAATAATATTATTTGAATATTATTATTATTAACTTTGGAATGCAGTGACTGATGCCAAGAATAGCTGATGTCCGGGACCCACCAATTACCTACCCCAGGCATTTTAATAATGCATTGAAGTGTTAGAGAAATTAAATTTCACAAAAATACACACACAGTATTGTATAAAAATACTGATTTTTGCTGTGTTTTTAACCTCAGTGAGGATGACTTATCAAGATAACCCTATTGCAAAGTGTCTGACCACAAAAGCGCGGCTATCTCCCTTTGTACTCAGGTTTTTGTGTCTAGCAATGAAGGATATACTTAGTCAGATTATTGCTCTTTGATGGGGGGCATTTCCGTCCACCCTTCTGGAAAGATTGCTGTGCCCATGCTTAGCACTTGATCCTGAAGTATTTTCATTCAAATAACATATAATTGCGCCTCTGTAGGGGCAGCAGTGGCATAGTGGTTAGGGAGTTGCCCTGGATCGGAAGATTGTGGGTTCAGTTCCCTCACTAGTAGGTTGCCTGGAGGTACCCTTGAGCAAGGTAAACTCTCTGGGTGCTTTCAATAGCTGCCCCCTGCTGCACGTGTGTGTGTGTGGGTGAAATGCAGAGGTTGAATTTTGTGTTGTGTTGTGTTTTCTCAGTGACGAATAGTCACTTTCACTTCATTTTATTGCTTTATTTAATTAATTGCTTTGTCAATGCCTGGTGTAAGCTTGTTGGTATTCCAGCCTGTAACTGAAAATTATTATTATTATTATTATTATTTTATTTATTTTTTTTAAAGCAGTGAGTGTACATTATCTTTTCTGGAGTTTCCCATTTAAGATGTGTACATGATCAGCAGCATCTGAACCTGATCCAAAACTGCCCTGTGTGTGTAATACAGCACCAATGCACAAAAAGCTGTGCAGTGTTGCTTGTACAGCTCCGTAAACGTATCATTGGCTTACAGGCTATGTTTCTTCTATGTGACAGGGTGGAATTTGTACAGTGCTTTATTAAAGCTAAATCTTTGAGGCAGACTGGGCTGTAAACGTATGTCTACTCCATGAATTTCACATGAGTTTTGTTTTGAAATCTTAGCTGAATTGGTGTTCTTTTTGTTTGTTTATTTATGTGGTTTGCTTGATGGTTCTGTGTCGTTATTCTGTATCCGGTAGGATTCCGTAAGATTAGAGGTAAACTGATGCCTTTAACTGTGTGCGTTTATCTACGAAGGGCATGAATGGACATTGAACACTACACTAAACCTATGCTCCAATATCTTCACATACATTTTTGATGTTCCCTCTAGACAACCTCACAAACTATTGTTCTGTGAAAATAACTGGAAAAATGCTACGAAATCTTATACTTTTAAAAACCTAAAATTTTTTTTTCCTTTAAATTTAGCAATGATATACATTAGATTTGAAAGGAAAATAAAATATTAATACAGTGTGGATGCAAAAATGGGTCAGATAGTAAGTTTCTCATTGCGTGACTGAAAATTTGTTTGGAAATTTCGTTTGGTTAAAAGCATTTTAACCTTTTTAATGGGTCTGTCGTACTGGGAACATCCAAAAGATTTTGGTGAAATTAGGAATTACAGTGGTGATGGTGGAAGTTATCATAGACTTTGTTTCAAATATACTTGGCAGTGGAAAAGGACTCCATGGATCAAATATATTCCCAATTTAAAAAGTATGTTTTATAAAGAAGTATGTTTGCTCGTTATCTTAAGTGAACTCCTCATAGTTCACTTGTGATAACTGTATTTTGGATTGAATTGTGTTGAAAGAAAGCTTTTTGTAATTTTCTCTTCAAAATGTCAGTTGTGCATTCATTTCCACAAAAAGAGTAAAAGTAGTCCAATCAGTTTTGCAAGCATGTCTCAGTAACTTTCACATTGTGTAATCTCATCCTTGTGAAGTAGCTAGTAGAGCAGAAGGATTGTCCCTAGACCTCTCTAAAATGTGGAGAATAGGGACTGATGTCCTCATTGCTTTCTTTTACTTTCATTCTGACGTCCATTGCGTTCCATTTCTCTTTCGGTTTGTTTAATGAATGAGGGGATTACATTTATAAAGGAAGGAAAGACCCTTGTCACCCCCGTTGTTGCCTCATCTAAGTTTGTAGATGTAAACAGTTGCTGATGAAATAGTAACTTTGATCTGGTCAGCCACTGGCAGAAATGTGCTGCCTTTTGTTGATATTTCCATCCGTTGTGTATGCAGACGCACACAAGTTAGGCATTCAGACAGAGCTTATCTAATTTGTGCTGAAGAAGGTCAGAAGAGAAGGATGCTGTGCCTCATACTCGAGGACTCTGGCAGTCTGTTTTTCCAATTAAGAAACTTTCACTCTGATTTATGTGAGGGTCAGTACAGTGTGTACCAGCAAATAGGAATGTGAGACCTTCCTGGACACCCTGTTAACTGTCAGCCTGGTTGTAGCAGCTACTCAACTCCTTGCTCAGTTAAAAAATTCACCCAGTTTTTATGGGAGGAGAAGCACATGAGCAGTTGGTCTTGTGGAGCCCACCCTTCCCTAAAAGAGGCACTAAAAGTTGGCGTGGGCCACGTGTGAAAGAAGCAGCAGGATCTTCTCAGTTATGTGGATTTATTAAACCCTAAGGGCTGTGCTTTTATCTTCCATCTTCCACTCAGTGGAGGCCGTGGCTTTGCTAAGTTCTATCTTTTGTGTCGGGACACATGTGTTCTCAGACTAATTCAGGGTTCTGTCCTCTTCAGTAATGGAGCTGTGTGGGAGGCCTTTATAGAGCCGCTGTTACAGCTGTAACAAGACACCAGTGTAACCAGAGTAAGGCAAGCTGTCAGGCCAGCTTAGTCAAATGAGTGCCGAGTGGAGCTGCGTCACCCACAGACTCACGTGGCACACCCCTGATGCTATTCAGTGGGATCATCGCAGTGAAATTGTGCTATACACACAGAACATCCTGTCTCTTTTCTGATCAGAATAAGAAAAAATGTGTTCTACCTATGGAAGTTGCTAATCTTACAACATCACAGACTGACAGAGCTACCAGTAGATGTAAACATTCTTTGCATAAGCATAATGGTTAGGCCCACCTGTCCATGGTAACCCATGCAGCAAGTTTTAAGATCACTGCAACCAAAATGCACTAAACCAGCATAGATCCTCTGCCGTCATCCATACAAGTCTTTTGCTTCATTTTGACCCAGTGAGCTTTGTAATTTTTTACATTTTTTTTATGAATGTTAATTTGCTGTTGTTTGAAAGATAATGGTTGTAAAGTTCTGTTATTTTCCATGCTTGTCATGCCATCATGTGCAGTAGAAATAAACTACATTCAATATTCTTACCATGTCATGAACAGTCTTCTTGCCATATATTGTTCTTGTTCTCATGAAGTTGGGTATTATGAAAACTAACTTTGTTCTTGTTTTTCTCCCCCACAGGGCTCCAGAGATCATTCTGGGCCTGCCGTTTTGTGAAGCCATAGACATGTGGTCATTGGGCTGTGTGATAGCTGAGCTCTTCCTGGGCTGGCCCCTCTACCCTGGGGCTCTGGAGTATGACCAGGTAATTATTCTGACCATGGCTGATTAGCCTCCTCACTGGCAGTGCTTCTTTGTTCAACAACAATATGCAAGTGAAACTTTGGACTAGGACTGTCATTCATACTTGATGAAATAAAAAAAGAAATATATATTTATACTGTCTTTGTTGACCATGTAGCTCATTTTTCCAGTGTATTTGGTTCCTGTGTATGTTTGCATAATTTGATAGTGCTCAGTGGATTCCAGTTTTGGTGTCTGCTTTCTTGGTTACACGTTAAAAGAGATGGTAGATCGCTAGAAAACAGTTCCTCACTGGACAAGAGGATTCCTCCTTGCCAATTCGCTGCATGTTAGAGTCGCAGATACAAACTGCTGGCCTCTCCTTCATAAAATCTGCTCTCAGATGTGATTTCTCACACATCTCTGTGCTCTCTGCTTTACGTCATTTGTTATGCACTGAGCTGTGGTATGTGCTCTCGAGCCCAAACACTCCAAAGAAGAATTTGTACTGCCATCTTTCCAAGACTGTCATTGTGTGTGTGAATCTGTCTGTTCACTGTTTTTTAGCTGTGTATACTGCATTCATTCTGCTGTTAGCACATTGACTTCTGTGGCTTCTGCTGAGGCTCCTCCTCTCCTGCTGAGAACTGTGCCCCTCGAGACTCTTTGGGGACTTTGAGAGACATTCTCTGTCCGTGTGTATATGTGAGCAAGGGGAAGAGAGGGATGGGCAGCAACAAGCCCAGATTAGAACACTGTTTCCGGGGAAGGCTGGGGAAACCTACCTTCTGCAGCCCTGCTTTGGAAGGGCCGGTTAGCCCAGTGACAGAGAAGGGGTGATGGGTTCTGTGTGATGGATCTCCAACAGTGTAGCTATGGGGGTTTTGAAGGATGCCAGGGGGAGCCATCAGGTCTTAACACTACCCGTCTAAAATAGCACCTGCTCCCTCCCCATATATCATGCTGCATTATACTATAAAGCCCCTCTTAAGACCTCTGCACAAACATCAAGGTATTTTTTGCCACCAGGCATCATATTGGACACTCCTCCCCCATCTCAAAACACCAGTTCAAGTTCAGTGCTTCTGTGGGGGGATGGGTGGGGTCTCGGAAAGCCCTTAAACATTCTTTAACATCACGTTCATCATAATTCCTAGCTAGAAAGTGTTACAGTAAAGTTATTTTTCAGTTTATAAGCTTAGTTTTATATCATGTGAACCGAATGTAATGTTTACAGAGCTCTCAATAAGAGCCAAGGTATTTTAGGATAAAAGTACCTTATGTAGTGTTCAATAAGTAAAGTCTTACTGTGAACTCTATTTTTATATGCATTGAAAAAGATGTTGAATATGCTTTCCTGAGAGAAACCTCAGCAACTGGACACTGATTATGCCTGGCTGCTGGCTCTCTACTCTAAACACAAACTTGTGACCAGTCCTAATGCTGTTCCAGACAGTGCTGAGAGATTTGATTACATTGTTACTCTAAAACCTTGTTCTATTAATGAGTTGAAGGATTAAGTTGACAAATAAGGATGCTGAGGATATTGGCTGAATATTTGAAATTCAAACTCAGATTGTAGAGCACCTGTTTTTCTGGGGAATGGGTGTCTTAAGCCTGGCCTTAGCTGTTAAATCTGTCTTGGTTATTTTTTTCTAGATAACTTTTGGATTTATGATGTGGTTTTGTAGCATGCTCATCGTAAACCTGAAACCTGTTTCCCATTTCTGGCTCATATTAGTAATCACATATTGATTTAATGTGTCAAGTCTTCACTTACTAGCAGGGCCCCTGACCTATGAAGGTGTGGAGTGTCGACTCTTGGCCAGAAAGCGGGTGACCATTGCTCACTATGCTTTTGCACCCCCTCTGTCATGCTCCCCCTTCATGTGGGTCCAGTTCCACTCTACACAGCAGAATGTATTTATAGCTAAGCTCAACACCATGCTATGACCCCACCAGCAGCATGTCAGTTCAAAGCCATGTGGAACCCTCACTCAAAATTACAGCAATATTTTAGTAATATAGTAAGCAGCCTTTAGGCCACAGGAATGCACCCTCATGGATGAACAGAGCTCAAAAAAGCAATTGTCCATGTATACCCTGTGTTTGTATTTGTGAACCTGGTGTTTAGTATTGTGCGGGTGGCTTGGGAAGTGCCTCTAGGTTTGCAGGCAGATCCTGTCACACAGATAGACATTTTATATGAAAAAATTGTATGAGTTAAATATGTCTATCTTAAGCAAGATTCATATAAATAGAAACTGTTAATCCTGATAGCAGTGGGAGCAGCGACAAATACTGTGGTAATCGCCTTCCTTTTGTTGTGGAAGCTGACTTGAAGCTCCTGCCTTATTTTCATGCTTATCCTCCAACTCTTATTTGTAGTTTTTCATTACTGTCAGGACTGTAGCTGGCAGAGAAAGAATGAGTGGCCATTTCTCCTGAGAGTTTCTTGATTTTTTTTTTTTTTTTTTTTTTTTTTCTTCTCCCCCCCCCTCTCTTTTTCTCCCCCATGCCATTTTCTTCTGTGGGCAAAACAAAATTTGATGTATGTGACATCAGATTTACCAAAGAACCAATTGGAGTTAACCGGGTCAGCTACAGCAGGCTCTGAGAAAGCTCTGCCATAGTGCTCTTCTGATAAGGCCATTTTTTCAGGTTTGTTTGTTTATTGGCTTTAGAAAATAGGTATTTCTTATTATAGTAATTTATCCCACTTGAGCTACTCCTCAGTCAGACAACAAATGAAAATCATGTTTTGACTATGCCTTTTAAAGTCTCATATTTTTTTGCTGACTCCTATGGCTAGCTTGCATGGCCTCACTTTTTAGTAAACAAGAGTTTTTATTTTATTCCATAAAATCTGTTTTTGCATTTTCCTGTTTTCCCATATTAAATGCTGCTAAAAGGTCAATTTTTCATTTAGCGTGAAGTCAACAGAGATAGCAGGCTTAATATGACACGCCATGAATCTGTGTAAATTTGGTACGAAATGGTGAAATAACTCACCAACTCAACAGTGCCAAGTAAGATTAGTTTCAAAGTTTTTCCTTTGATTTCCTGAACACAAAATCTTCAGAGGCTCACAGCAACAAACCAGTGCTGACCTGTTAAGACACACACTCCACAGCTCCTCTAAAGCTGTGCTGTGGTATCTGGCACCAATATGTTGATCCTGGATCCTAGGATCTCCATACACAGATCATAGAAGCCCTTTAAGTTACAAGTTGGGGCATCCATGGACTAGTTTGTTCAGCACATCCCACAGATGCTTGATTAGGATCAGAAAACTTTATTGAGCCCAAGGAAAATTGTTAAAGATTGGATTGAGAACCAGAGAAGTCTGTCATGTTATTCATACCATTCCTGTATGATTGAATGGTCTTTTGATAATATTTAGGAAGGTAGTACTTGTCAAAGGAACATTCACATGAATGCTAGCATTCAAGGTTTCCCTGAAAAACTTTATCCAGAGCATCACACTGCCTCTACTGATGTGCGTTTTCTCTCCATTGTGCATCCTGGTGATTGTCTTTCCCAGTTCTGAAGCTCAGTTGCCCGTTGCACTCTGACCAGTCTGCAGCTTTGCTCTTCCTTGGACCACATTTTGTGGATGCTAACCACTGAATACTGGGAACCCAAGTAATGGGTGGAGATGTTCTGACATTGTCGTCTAGCCGTCACAAATTTGGCAGTTGTCAGAATTGCTAAGATCCTTAAATTCAACTTTTTTCCTGCTTCTAGCACACCACCCTAAAGAACTAATTGGTCACTTGCAGCTTAATATATCCCACACCATGATAGGTGCCATTTTAAGAAGATAATTGGTAAAATGCACTTCATCTGTCACAGCACTGGACAGCAGTGCTAGAAAGTTTCAGAGGACAGTGGCAGGCTGCTTTTTCTACAGCTTTTACCAGAAGAACTGACTCCTGTATGCTGAGCGTTTTCCATCACAGAGTGGTGATGTAAGAGATCGGAATGTTGATGAATCAACTCTCTTGTCCGGCCTTGCTCCTCGTTGAATATGTACGTGGTGCACCAATCAAAACATTCAGCTCGTGATGCTTTGCTTACTTCCCGCCTTGCCCGTTTCCCACTCACTGGGTTTTTTTTTTTTTTTTTTTTTCCCCTCTCCCTAGGCAGCTGTGACTTTCCTCATCTTTGATTTTTCTTTAATTTTTGGCTTTGATAAAGGCCACAAAAATGTGAATGCACTATTTGCAAAAGTGCAGCTTGTTTTGAAGAATGATTGGTTTCTTTTATCATGTAAAATGCTTCTGTTCTTTCCTTACCTGGGGCATTCAGCTGCTTTTTCCCCAAACAGAGGAGACAAAGCATCCGTGTTGTGATTTTAGTGTTTTTCTCGAAGACCTTAAGCTCTCATATAGTCTTATCAAGTAAATATACCATTCACTTCCATTCTGAAAGGCATCTGACAAGGATTTTTTTTTTTTTCTTTCTTTTTAAAAAAAAAAAAAATATTTTAAACATCTTGGGCTGCGTTTTTGGAATTTGTTTGAACAATTTTATGTTCTATACATGTACATCTTTATCTCTTTTGTAACTTGAACAGTTGCTTGCCATTAGAGTCTTGCAAACCTTTGTTTTCCGATTGATGGATTGATTTTGTCTATCGTGGTGAAGAACAGCCTACATGGATAGTAAAAGACTATTTGACTTGCATGCAAAACAACCAGTGATGGACTGTTCCCTACTCAAAAACAAGGGCATCAGCAGATAGAAAACTATGTGATGTTTTGGTCTTTTTACATGGGAATGGGTTTGGTGAGCCTTTATGATTAATAATGCCGAACAACACTATAGTATTAAGAGTCAACTGACCTGGGGACCTCAAATGCCTAAAAGACCACGTCTTGGAGTGCTTCTGTCGCACCATGTGTCTAATGGAGGTTTCTAGTCACACCAGAATGCTGATAACATCAGAGTGATCTCATGCACTCTCTTGCGTTCTCTTTCTCACGCACTCTCTCTTTCCCTCTCTCGCTGTCTCTTGCGCTCTCTTTCTCACCCTCTCTCGCTGGGTTGGACACTCGCACACAATACATACTTACCCTCTCACATGCAACTACAAACATACAATCACATGCTTCAGTCTGCCACAATATTAAGCCTCCTGATTTTGTTTATATTGTGTGGGTCATCAAGACATCGGAGAGTCCTGTAATGTGTGAGATTTCAATAGTTCATATGTAACCGTCTAGCACATCTCATAGATGAATGTTCAGAATGAGCTCTGGGGAATTTGGAGGCCAAGTCAACTCTGTCATGTTACTCAAAACATTCCTGTACAATTTGTGCAATCGTGAACTTAACAGACGAAGATAAATTAGGTTAAATAAGTTAAAGCCAAAATCTAGCTAGTTATATCTACCTAGTTAAATGTAGTCAGGTGTTACAGGAGAATTAAACATACAACACCCATGCATGACTGAGTTAACTTAACCTTTTCTTGCTCCCTTCTTTTCTACCCACCCCCAATCTCCTCACTCTGTTAGATTCGCTACATTTCACAGACGCAGGGCCCGCCAGGAGAGCACTTGTTGAATGTGGGGACAAAGACGTCACGCTTTTTCTGCAGAGAGTCCGAGTCCCCTTATGCAGCATGGAGACTGAAAGTGAGTTCAGAAGCCACATGGTCACTCTGCAACATGCTCGGCACAAATCCTTTACCAAAACCCCAAGCTGTGAGAAATCATCTTCTGTAAAGAAATCTTTATATATGATTGCTGTATTGTTTTCTTGTTTCAGTCAACAGAGGAGCATGAGGCAGAAACAGGAATGAAATCAAAAGAAGCCAGAAAGTACATATTCAGCTGTTTGGATGATATAGCGAATGTATGTATAGTTGCCTAATATCCAGCACAAGTTATTTTGGTTTATTTCAACTTTAACTTTCTTAAACCTATAAGTCCCATATAATTCTCAAAAGGGTTGCTTTTCCAGCAGATTAGAAAAGAATCACCCCCATCTTTTGAGTTTTTTTAGTAAACATGTTAAGCATCATGAAGTCATGTGAAGTTATTAAAATTATAAAATGTGCACAGCCTTTTTTGTACATTTAATAAACTAATTTCTTCGTTTCTTTCTAGGTCAACTTGGTGTTGAATCTGGAAGGCAGTGACTTGTTGGCGGAGAAGGTGGACCGTGGAGAGTTTGTGGTCTTGCTGAAGAAAATGCTGTTGATAGATGCAGAGAAGAGAATAGTTCCCAGTGATGCCCTCAATCATCCATTTGTTACCATGAAGCACTTGATTGACTTTCCCCAAAGCAACCAGTGAGCATTTAAAACGAAAAATTAAAATTTTAAGTTTGTCTTTTTAGGTAGATATATAGATTATATAGATGTATTTATTCAGAATTAATGCCAACGTTATTATACATCATATAAATACAAAGGATTCATGTAATTGCATATCTTTCAGTTTTTCTCTGGCAAGTTTCAGAATAAAAATTTATGATAATATTATAACAATGAAATGAATTTTATACTCTCCTGTTTCCTTTTCTTACAGTGTCAAATCATGTTTCCACATCATGGACGTGTGTCGGGCCCGTCCCGGCACGTATGACACGATCAACAGGAATAAGGCACCATTTGTGAGGCCCGTCACCACCTCTGCACCCAACTTAACCGTGCCCTTCAGCAAGATGGCTGGCGTGCACACTCAAGTACAGCAAGCACTAGCACACTGCTGCACTCACACATTTTAATGCTGTTTGTGAGGTGGAGGCTCCTGTGAAATGTAATCAGCCACAGTTGTGTTTGCAATTCAGAGCCTAAACACTTTCTGTTCGCCACCAGCCTTGCCTATGTTTTCAGTTTTTTTCTCATGCGGTTCATCACAACATGCAGCTTTTTGCGTGCCTTGGTAAGAAAATGCAGAGACCTTAAGCATAGATCAACTAAGGCCGAAACATGAAGGTGACACGTGTTTCGCCTCACACACGCTTTGACCAGACAAATTAAAATTGAAAAACATTGGGTTTTCTGAGAAAAGCCATTGTGATCTTGAAGTGCTGTAGGAAATCAGGAAGTACTGTTAATTTATGTACTTTCTATGGTGAAATGGTTTAACTTGGGCTAAGCTGATGTCAGTGGGTGTTTTTGTGTCCCTGCTTCTCATGTAAATGGTCCTGTTTACCTCTAAATCATTGTTTTCTCACAGACCTCACTAATGTCACCTCATTGCATGGCAGCGTCATAGTCATGGCAACGCTGGCTGACGTCAGTGCGACATGGGGAGAGCGTTTGGTTGCCAAGGAGAAAGGGAAAAAAAAAAAAACCTCTCTTCAGAGAGCTGACCTCCCACAAACATAGGGCTTGCTTTATGTCATTTTTATTATGTTGGTAGTATTTCATGAAAGGGCCTTGGACATTTGATTGCATCTACTTTGTAGCTTCTGGATGCTTTAGAAGTTATACAATTATTTGTTGTATCAGGAGAGCCTTTGGTCACATGTGGTCTCCTGTGTATCAAAACTGAGTGCCTGAACTACCTTTGCGTGCATAGATTGTAAGGGGTAATTGGTCCAGGTTAAGGCATAAGTGGAAAAGGCTGGTCAGCTGTACACATGGGTAAAAAGGGGCTTTGTTTTTAGCGTGACTGAGAGTGGCCTCTGTCTGTGTGCTCTTTTGATCATGTTCAAGCTGCCAAAACATAATTGGCATAATTTAATAACACTGATTATTCTGGTGTTGCACTGGTCTGGAGTGAACTTCAAGCAAAAGGCACAAATGGCATATGTTTTGGATTGATGTGTATGTGTACATTTGCTTCTCACATATAAGTTGTAACTAGAATTGTAATATTGCCCCCTATAGGTAATTTGGGTTTGGTGCAATTTGCTCATCAATGGAACGTGTTAACATTAACCTTAGGTTACACAGTGTCCCCTTGGACTATAAATGAAATGGAATACAGATAATGAGGAACTAACATTTGTTTAATACTATGTATCTTTCTCCCTATTGTGTGTGCTATACAGCCTTTAGCTCCATCTGCTCCCTCTGTTATGCATCATGGGATCCCACTGCCAACGGGAAGCGCACAGTTTGGGGACTCCTTTCAGCAAGCCTTGATTCTCTGTCCCCCAGCCATTCAAGGTACACTAACCATCCAAGAGCTTTGTTTGCCACGGAAGTACATCAGTTGCAGCTATTATGTGCAAGAATATGTTATACCTCATATCTGTTCTTTTGTGAAACAGGCCTCCCCCCAATTCCAAATAAGCCAACAGGCTATTCCGTAAGAATGGAGAACACAGGGCCCCTTGTGACCCAGGCCCCTGCTATCCAGCCCCTACAAATTAGACCAGGGGTCATCACTCAGGTATGCACACTTCTGCCCCTGTGTTAAAACAAAGTTTTGTTTGTTTTGTATCAGCTATGATTACTTTAATCTCTCCTTTTCTCTTTCCTTTTTTTTTTTTTTTTTTTTTTTTTTTACAGCAAACTTGGTCTAATCGCCCCCAGCAAATTCTGGTACCGACCTGGCAACAAGTGACTCAGGTGGCCCCCCCAGCAACCACACTGGCCTCTGATACTGTGGCAGGCCCACAAAGACTGGCAGACTGGGGGTGAGAAGAGATTGTAACAAAGTTTGGCTAATAGTAGTGGTTTAGTTTCACAGGATATAATACTTTGCTCTCTCTGCTTCTTCTTGTCCTATAGGAAAGTTCGTCCCCATGGTAACCATTACAGTTCCATTATCCCCCAGCCACTCCTAAACAACCAAATGACCATGTCAGCACATCAGCCCATTAGCATAGGCATCGCCCATGTGGTGTGGCCACAGCCAGCTGCTAACAAGAGAAATAAACTCTGTGGAAACAGGTTAGTCTTTGAATTTAAGCATATTTTGGGCTGAATAAATAAACACTTGCATGAAGTCCATTGAATCTATTTGTGTACATTTGTATACTCTGATTATTTAGCATAATATAGTTATGTTTAAGAAGGAAAAATTAGTTGGCCTAGTTTTTAA
This sequence comes from Hepsetus odoe, assembly GCA_017165825.1. Classification (NCBI taxonomy): domain Eukaryota; kingdom Metazoa; phylum Chordata; class Actinopteri; order Characiformes; family Hepsetidae; genus Hepsetus; species Hepsetus odoe. Next base: position 21,842,818 of record CM029375.1, on the reverse strand, counting down.
TAGTCCAAGGTGAATTCAGTAACTCTCCTTTTAATTTTAGTTCACAACATTGCCCTACCCTCAATACTAGAATGCTGTTTCCTCCTTTTAGGAGTAACTTTTCACACAACACCAATACTCAAAATTCAACTTGCCAGTCCCCAAAGATGGCTAACAGTGGGAAAAACGTAGAGGAAGTAGAAGATCACTGTCCAGAAACGGTGTGTGTGGTGGAGGCAGAGTCACAGGCAGTACATCAGGAGGAGCCTGTGTGCTGCAAGCTGGAGCCAGAGCCAAATGAGTTGTGTGTCTCCCAGAAACAGAGGCAGGCAATTGTGATGGCAGACACACCAAGCCCAACTAGTAGTGTCATTAGTATCAGCAGTGATACAGATGAAGAGGAGCAGAGAGCACAGAGACACTCACTAGAGTAAGTCATTGGTTTTGTAATGTTTATTTCAGTTAGTTTGATTAGTACTACACTAATTATGTTAATATACACACCGGTTATTTCATACAAGTCTGTCTAAGCTCTGAAGATTTAAATTGCATGGAAATACTGCTCCCAGTGCAGCAGTGATCACAAACCCCCTCCTGGAGAACATCTTCCAACAAACTTCAGGTCTCTGAAACGCAAAAGAATAATAAATGAAGATAGCTAACAGAACACATTAAGTCACCCAACATTAACCTGGTTAAAACAAACTTTTTTGTATGTCAGTAAAAACCTCCTTACAGAGTATTAGTTTTTTTGTTTTTCTTGTAAAAGGTATGGAATAAATCTGTTTTTTCCAGCTTGCACCATGTTTAAATGTTTGACATGTGCTGTGTCTGACTATATGTCAGGTGTAAAGGGAGTCCAGAGTGTGAGGCTTGTCAGAGCACTCTGAATATGGAGCGAGTATGTTCCCTCAGCAGTCCTGACTCCAGCTTAAGTACCAGCTCCTCAGCCTCTCTGCAGTCCAGTGCTTCACCTTGCAAGAGACCCAACAGGTTTTCCTCTTTTGTTCCACCTCCTTAAAATGCTTTGCTCATATTACACTTCGTTAAAACATAGGGGGCATTATTTGGCACCCTCTCTGAGATGAATTGTATTTATCACCATGTGTTTGATCTGTGCGTGATATGTCCTGATCTGCATTCAGTATGTCTGATGATGAACGAGAGGGTGGCTGTGACACAGTGGACGGCTCGCCTGCCTCTGATTCATCTGGCCAAGCGGACAGTCCTTTTTTGGAGGACCGTTACATAGCTGATCGGAACGAAAACTGCAAGGCTCATGTAACCACTGAGAGGGAACCAGGCAAACCACCCATTAGGACCATGGTGGTGCCCCCCATGAGGGTCCAGAATAACAATGAACCCTCATCTAGGACAGGTAAATATCCTCTGTTACATATAGGAAAAGCATTTTTAAATAGCATCCAATAGAACAAAACTGCATTAAAACTTGAACAGCCTTAATTAATAATAGATGGTTCAATAATGCAGGAACAACCCCTGTATGGTTTTAGTGGACCAGTCTAAAACCACTGTCTGGGCTCCATTATTTTAAATCAATGACAAGTTGATTGTATCTATGAAGCAAATACCTTAGAACAAAAATTATTCAGGCAGCACTTGATGATATTAGCTATGAAAAGGGTTCACTGCTCCTTGCACTCAAACCTCATTGAATTTGGTTCCAACACATCTCCCATACCCATCCAACTACTCAGCATTTGGACCTTAATTAGACAAGAAAGTTTTTAGTTAAAACTGAAATCAGTGGTCAGTGATAACCTTTGCAGTCTTGACCTCACACTTTTTTGATTCTCTTTTGCATCAATTTAACCACTTAGTCAGCTCTGCTTTAGTATAATTATTCTCCCCCACATCCACCTACAGGGCAAAAGGGCATGACCCCATGGAATAAATGGTGATGGATTCATTCTTGTTCAGTCAGTGTTTTAATTGCGGACTGGCAGAGGGTCAACTTTGCAATCACTGTTGATGTCTCTTTTCAGGTCACATGCTTTGGAATTATCCAGCTTTAGTAGGTCAAAGAGGCTTGTACAGGTGATTATGGGTGCAGCCCCAGTCTCACACTTTGTTTGACTGGATATTCTGTGTGCAGTGTTTTCTTTTCTCTGTAAACATGCCTTGTTTTTCTGTACCACCTTGGTTCTAAATTTGGACTTTTTCATCCTGTGTATGCGTGAGTTTTATGAGCTCTTTAGGCTGTGTTCATACTCCTGGTAAAAGTCCCCCCCCCCCAACAATACACAACACCGATTTGTGAATTTGGGATATTTGGACCACTTACATGCAGAACTTTTTGTTTGTTTTCTTTTTTTAAGATCAATCCAGTTTTGTCTGTATCAAAATTTTGCATGGATGGAAATCGACCCTTTAGCAAATGCCATATCAAAATGCATGTTGCTATGGTTACACTTCACATCTCTCATTTTGAAGGACATGCGGTGTAAAATAAAGTCACTGTACAGTCTAATGAGGGAAGTAAAATTTAAAGTTTTCTAAATTTAAAAATATTGTGAGGGGGCAGAAAGATGATAAAATGTGCCTCCTCAGGATCTATCATATTTAAAGAGTCTGCACTTCTTTTCTTTGGTCATTTTTTTTTTTTTTTATCTAGTTAAGAAGACTTTGCTTTCTTTTTCTGTTTAGCTGACTTTTATTAATATTATATATTTTGTTTCATGAACAGCTTTTTTCCACATGATCATTTTCCACAGTTTAAGTAAAGTTTAAAGGAGCAGTTTTCACAGCTGATTCGGACGTTGTTTGAAGGGACTTTATTGATCCTAAATAAATATGGAGCACAACAGTAGTAGATGAGCATGCTGGTTAGATTGTTGTTTTCCTGTGCAGTTCTTAACATTGATCAGTTCTGACAATACTGATGTCAGATATGGGCCACATTAAAAAGATAACGTAAACCAAACAACAAAATCAGATTTAGCAGTAAAGTGGATTTGGGACAAATTTAAGTTCAGTCTGAATATCTAAAGGATTATTTATGAACCATGCAGTATCAAATCTGGAGCCTACACACTAGCTATAAAGGAATCAAGTTATTAACTTTTCCGGTGGAAAAGCCCTGAACCAATGCAACCGCCAGTACTCTGCAATTGCAATTAAAGAATAATTGTGCTGTTGTTTAACTCCTATGAAAAGCTTGTACAGTTGGAACTGATTAGGACCAATAAGAGAATGCAGGAGGGTTTTCAAGGCACTGAATAAATCATGATCAGGTCCGTACTTTTAATTTTACAGCTTTTAAGAAGTACTTTTTTTTTTTTTTTTTTTTTTCCTCTTGTTGAAAATTCCCTATCAGTGCCAACAACAAAATGGCTGTTGCTTTTGAGGAGACACCCTCCACCACAGGCTCAAACCTGATCCACACTTACAAGGCCAGAACATGCTATTCTGATCTTGAATGAAGTAGTTTTTGATGCCAGTGTGACCTGTAGCTTTAAATAAGAATTATCTTGTTTGCCAATCCTCCCTCCCCCATCTTTAGCTTTTAGTTGGCGTCTCTATTTTAAAACACCCTGCTCATGTCTCTAAAGCCACTCCCTCTGTCTCTAATGAAATAGGGTGATGTTTAAGCATAATTTGAGTAGATGAAATAAAAGTACAGCAAACCACATCCTCACATGTAGGCTAGGTTACTTTAGTGTTTCTTTCATCTTTCTTTAGTGTTTCTAATGCTAAATGTGCAGGTGTAATACCTCACTTTCCAATATCAGTTCTAGAGTCGTCATGCCTCTCCAGAGGCCGCAGTGGCCACAACAGACAATTCCACCACTCTACCCTGCTTCTGAACCGGCAGCAGAAGATCACACCTGCATCCCAGCCCCAGCTCCAACCACAGCCTCAGCAGCTACCACCTGCTTTTGGACAGGTCAGTTCTTTTCTCTCGCTGCCTGTATGTTCAGATTGGTCACATACAATGTCAAGTGTACAATTCCCAGGAATGTGAATAAGTGAATTAGCTATTGTAATTCTTCTCTATTCCATAGGTTCAGCATTACAGCTCCTCCCACCAGGAGTGGAATGGCAACTACAGTCACCGCAGGCCCCAGGCCTTCATCCCGCCTACAGTCCATGGCCACACATTCACGTTACCACACAGCAGCCCCACCCATACTACGGCCCACCCCCATCCACCACACATAGGCGTCCACCCCCATGCTCATACCCAACCCACCCTGCTGCCCTACCCTCCTTCAGCTCCTCTTGTGACAGCCGCACCCATGGCCCACCTCCTGGCCTCCCCTGGGGCTACACGGAGCCACGTTCTGCAGCCAGCCTACAGTCTGTCCCATCCGGCCAGCCACATGGTGCACCAAGTTACTGTGGGCCTCAACCCTCGGCTGCTCCCATCACCTACCCTCCACCCACAGAGCCAATTCAAACCACTCTTTCCCCCGCACTCATACATTGCCTCACCCGCATATGCAGGCTTCCCCCTCAGCCCCACCAAGCTCAGCCAGTACCCATACATCTGAGGCCTGTTTCTCAGCCCACTCGGAGGGCGCAGCCTGCTTATGCCAGTTCCTTAGCTTTGGCCTTGAGGCTTAAAGCAGTGCCCTTTACAGGAACCACAAACCACCTGTTTTTCATGCCCAAAGCCATGGCACAAGAGAGAAAGCAAGCTATTTTTCTTAATCACATAAACTTGGGTGCAATTGAACTTTGAGCTTTAAAAATTAAAAAAAAGGATTCTTTGAAGGTATTTGGCAAGTCGACACAGAAAGCATAGAGTATGAGAATAGATGAGTGGATTAAAAATAACTTCAGTGTGTTTTGCACATTTTGTACACCTTATGGGATTTTCAAAAGGAGTTCTCCTCAAAACAGGTAAATAACTGAGGGTGCCGAAAAAAATTTAAAAAATAAATGTGGCACACCCCTTTCCTCCAATCTATTTTTCTATATTGCCTTCTAACTTGTGCAAGACACATCCTCGTTTGTAAAGCCACCATGGCCAACACATGCACATGTGTCCACATTGTGATGTTCTGCGCGTTTGAAGTATTTGTACTCTTCCTGGTGTCACTGGTGTGTTTTTTCAGTGTTCAGTCACTTAATCGGATTAGAAAAGTGGTTGTTACTCACGCTGCATGTGTTCTTGCATGAGCTGCAAACGTCGATCAGAGAGATGCCTAGATGTTGCTCTTAATGTTTGTCATGACACTCGCTGCATTGTTAAAACTTGTCCCCAGCCATAGTGCCTTAAATATTTGAGGTTGTTAATGTTACTACTTGTATATGAATATATATTCATCAATATATATAAATGTACTGGACTGCAGCACTTGAAATTCAGATCAGTCCATGCATTCTTTGTGTGTGCATATGTATTATGTATACGCACAGGTGTATGCTTTTCATGCATATAATTGGCATGGATGTAATGCATTGCATAAAAAGGCAGTGCTTATTTTTGAATCCCTTGCATATCTGAGAAGTAGTCGGTTAGGTTCTTGTTCCTTAATCAGAGGACAGCATGCTTTTGCTGTAGCGAATGCTTGCTGTTCAGTTTTAATGTTCGTTTTTGTTACCTTTCCCCCGAATGAAATAGTGTACAAAGCATTGAATACTGCTTAATGTTTGATAATCAATTTCTATTTAGTAAGAATTCTTACTACTAACAGTATTTTTACTGTTTAATGAAACTGCAATACAATCTAAATAGTTGTTGGTTTTCCAATGTCTGTGTTTATATTTTCTTGTTCAATCGATTGGATTTTTTTTTTTTGTTTGCTTTTTCGTTTTTTTTTTGTTTTGTTTTGTTTTTTTAATTCTTCTAGATGTGTAGAAATGTGGTGGGCATGGCTTTGACTAGATGACAAAAGTGCAAATAGGTCTTCGATTCATGGTATAGATTCATCATAGCCTGAGCAGACCATGCAGTATTTGGTATATATGAATCTTTATACGATATATATAAATAAATATATATATAATAGAGCTAGTCTATTTAGTGCTGAAGCTTGACCAGGTGTGAGTTTATTGTGTGCAATCCTCTCATTTATGCATGTGTGAGACAGTTTGTTATTATAATTATTATTTTTCTGTATTATGTAATTTGTTCAATGCTTTTTGGTGTCGACTGCTTATTTTATACATTCCGTCAGGGAGAATATATATATATATATATATATATATATATATATATATATATATATATATATATATATATATATATATATATACACACACACACATACACACATACACACACACAGATATATACATACATACACACACACACCCACACACACAAAAAATTGTTAGTAAGTAGGGAGAAGTACAAGAGATCTATTCATGTTTGTTGTACCTTTTTAACACCACCCTTATAGCCATAATTATAATTTTAAATAATAGCTTTACACACTTCCACTTTAAAAATTTTACTTTTTTTGATAAAAAAAAAAAAAAAAGAAAAAAAAAGAAAAAATATGAACAAATATGAACAGATCTTGTGAACTTCTCCCTACTTACTAACTTCTCCTTTTAGAAATACTGCTATATAATGATTGCCACTTCAAATAGCTTTCTGTGAAATTAGGTGATTTTATTTTATTTTTTGTTTGTTTTGTTTTTTTTTTTGTTTTTTTGTTTTTTTTTCTTAGTCCATTTCTGCGTTTGTATTTTATATAGTTCTCTCTTCTTACCTGGAAATAAGTGGTTTAGGTTAAGTAGTTTGCTTTCATGTTTGGAGTGTCAGTGTAGCTTTATGTGCAGATACATGGACATTAGATGCATTTGTTCATGTTTCATGGGTTGGTGGTGTTTTGCATCAGTATTTGATGTTCATTGTCCTGGTTCATCGCTGCATAATGATGGATGCATCGGAGGACCTTAATTTTCCCATGTTTACTTTTCCACATCGTGTTGACGTTTATGGTAATAGCTTGCAGAATTGATTTAACTTTTTCAATTATGACAGAAAATAGCATTGATGAATTTGAGCATTATTGCTACTAAACAGCAGTGTTGAGGGCAGTCCTCACCCCCCACCCCCCCGTTCAACCTGTGCTATGAAGCATTTAGCTTGAATGCAGGATAGCTCTTGCTAAGATTTGCTACGTGTTCCATAAAATCTGATATTTTGATTAGATTTTAAAGAAGATCTTTATAATTAAGAAAACCTATTTTGTTTTCTCTACTTGATGCGTCGGAAAGAAGTGGTGGTACACCTAAACGTGAACTGAACTCGGTGTCAGGAAAAAAGAGAGACATTCTTTGAAAGAACTGATGTCTTGTATTAAATTTCATCCCCATGTTCATGTACTATGTTGCTTAATGTTATTTAGGACAGTGTTTTCAGCACTGTATGCGTGCCTTGACTGAGGAGAGGAGTTAGTAAGGAAACAAACCACATTGCAAAAAGCAGTCGTGCATTACATTATGCCGCGACTAGGTCAAATAAGACAAACGGCAGTTAAACCTTCCATTCCAGGATCAAAATACTTTCAGAATGACACTTTCTCCATTTAACAACAAATCATTTCCTAATGCTTGCTTTAGCAACGTGCAACAACTGTGCCTGCCTTTCACAACACTCTTTTGGCTCAAATCAGTAAATGTGTCCAAAAGTGTTCCTTCACAGGGCATGTATCGTGTGCAAACTTGATATTATAAGTCTTTGCAAGGTTGTTTTGTTCAAGTCGTGCTCATAATTGCTGTGAACAACAGTAAAGCACTTGTGAGGCTGTATTTCGATCCCTGTGAAATGGCATTCACCAGCAAATATGCCTACATATGTCCAGTGTTATTGCAGAAATGACTGTACCCATTATTGTTCCTCCCAGTCCAGTTACTAATGGTTTTGTTTTTTTTTCTCCAGTTCTGCACTCTTTTATAAAAACATAAAATAACCAGGAACACTGCAGTTTTTATTATAATTATATTATATATATATATATATATATATATATATATATATATATATATATATATATATATATATATATATAAATAAAAATAAATATATATATATAATTAAATAAAATATATACACACACATTGTTATTGTTTTATATGGGTTTTTGGAAATATATTCTCTTAGCAAGTTAATTCAGGGTCTTTGTACTAATCTGACATTGCTACTGTTTTATCTTCAAATCACCTCTCAAAATGATGGCTTGTGATGGTCATACAGCTCTAATGCGCATGCATATATATATTTTATATATAATATATAAAATATAACTTTTTTTTTCTTCTTCAGATTTCACCATAAGTCAAAGTTAATTCATACTGCAAGTTATAGTCTCCTTGTTTATATGACCCATCACACAGACTCAACTGCTAAATTCAAACTGTTACTGTTTAAATACGTGTAGATTTTTGTGCTTTTTTTTTTTTCCCTTCTAGTTTCATTTGCTTATTTGATTTGATGCTACACTAGTTTGCCATGTAGCAATTGCACTGTGCAATATTTGACAATATGAGGACTGGGAAAATGTAACCCTCTGATGTAATGTCTTTACAGTTTGCGATAGTGTATCCTCTCTAGTTCTCAGTGATTTAGATGTGACCAAGCCTTCTCAACTTTGTCACATTAAGCGGGTTTTCCAGGTGACTATTTTGGTGAGTGTCAAAATAAGAATTTATGGTGTATTGTCAAGATTCACTTTGAATAAAAAAAAAATCTATTGCTGCAGTCTCTTAAACTTGTGTTTTCCTGGTGACAAAACTGACCTGCTTTTTAAAGACTGTCAATTCAGTTTTTCCAAGCCTGGGGTGGAGGCTGAAATAATATAGTATGTATCTTGTGTTTCTCTTTTATGAATGCAGTTATCTACAGTGATAATAGTACACACATAGTATATAAATATACAAGTTTTTTGCATTTTGAAGTGTTTGTCATTTTCGTTCATTTATTGCTCGTTGTTTAATAGAAGAATTTATGAGCAACTTTACGTTGTGTCAATATATATGTATAAATTAGAGACATTTAAATTATAAAAATAGTTTCTGTAAATTACACATCATATATGAATTACAAATTATACCAATCTGTGAACTAGCTGCAAAGGCAGTGGTGGCCTAGGGGTTAGGGCGTTGGCTGCATGATTGAAGGATCAGGGGTTCAAACCCCTTCCCAATAGGTTGCCCTGAGATACACTTGAGCAAGGTGTCGTCCCCGTCACTGCTCCCCAGGCGCTTTCAATAGCTGCCCACTGCTGCACGGTGTTTGAGTGCATGGGTTAAATGCAGAGGTCTGATTTCATTGTGGTTCACTGTCTGCTGTGACCTCGCAATGACAAGGGTTGTCACTTTCACTTTAAATACTGTTTCGGATGCCAAGCCAATCAGAAGGCCCATATTCGTCTGTATGTGATTATAAGAACTGGAAAAAAGTAATGCCTGAACATCCAGAGGAAACTCTTGCTGATTTTCCCGTTACTAAAATGCCAAAGCTGTCTTAAGTGTCTTCATGGGTGTACGCCTCACTTTCAATAAAACCGCCTCAAACCAATATTTAGACTTGATTAGACTTGAGGTATGCATGTATGTATGTTTGGAAGAAAAGCCTTCCAGTGTGACTACTTCAATACAAAAACTATATTTATTCAAGATTGAGCGAATAGTCTATTAGAAAACCTTTTATTAGTATTATTATTTTTATTATGGCTTCCTGTCAGTTTGTTTTTGCTTTAGCTGCTTATGACACTAAATACTGTGTTAACAAAGGTTCTGATGTTCTGACTTCTTTATCGAACTAGGCCTCATCCCAAACATGCTGTTTTTTATCCCCTTCTCAGGTTTTCTTGGTGAAGCAATGTTCTACGCTGTTTAATCCCTAACCTATACATCTTCTCAAAATTGAAATATGGGATTTCCCATGTAACAGTTTCACGCTTAATGAAGTTGTGAGAGTTTGTTAAACTGTGATTGGTTACTCTGTGTTTGGAGGTGGGTTTTAGTGAAAGTATGGGTGCTGGGTCCCACTTTGAGGAGCCTGGTCACTTTCTGTCTTGTATTATATCCAGATATGAGATACAGACATTAGTGGGCGCACTCGAGCGAGTCCTAGACATAATACATAATATATGATACATTTACAGCACTGTGCAATAGTTTTAGGCAGGTGTGGAAAGAATGTTTTCAGAAATATAAATAATGACTGTTTATTTTTATCAATTTAAAAAATGCAAAGTGAGCGAACAAAAGAAAAATCTAAATCAAATCAGTATCTGTGTTTCTACCTTTTGCCTTCAAACCAGCATCAGGTCTTCTGGCCCCACAGAGCCCTGATCTGAACATCATCCAGTGTGTCTGGATTACATGAAGAGACAGAAGGATGTGAGGAAGCTACATCCACAGAAGATCTGTGGTTAGTTCTCCAAGATGTTTGGAACAACCTTCCAGCAGAGTTCCTTCAAAAACTGTGCAAGTGTACCTAGAAGAATTGATGCTGTTTTGAAGGCAAAGGGTGGTCACACCAAATATTGATTTGATTTAGATTCTCTTTTGATCATTCACTGCATTTTGTTGATTGATGAAAAGAAATTATTAACACTTCCATTTCTGAAAGCGTTCTTTGTTTTATATATTTTACCACAAACAGGCAGGTTTGATGTCTTGGCCAAACATTTTTCATTATTTTTTAATTTTATTCTTGTTCTTGTTCACTGCCATCACAGATGTACACAAAAGGTGGAAAGACCGAGGCTGCGTTTTATTGTTTCACAATGACAAATAGTCACTTTCACTTTTTGAAATTATTTTTATTTATATTTTTTAAATGAATTGCTCTCAGCATGTAGGAAGTTTAATTGTAGAAATATGTTCGGAAACTGGAGAGCAAGCCCTTCTGAGTTCTGTACAATGTTCAGGTATAAATACCCCTCACTGTCTGACCTGCAGGCCAGATTTAAGTAGATCATTTTCAACAAATTGTGAAAGGGGTTCTAGTCTCTGAAAGTTTGTCTTCCAGTAGGCGTACGATAGCAGATTCCTCTCTTACTGAGTGACCAAACACTGTCTAGGTCCACCAACTTCAGTTCAGTGTCACTGATCTACACATGCTATGGGCTTGTTTCTGAGGCATAAATAAATATTTGTCACCTGCTCACTTGGCGTTTCTTTTGGTATAAATTTCTCCTCCTTGCTGCAGTAACATCTGCTCTTCTGCACAGGCTTTAAACTGGGTGTTGGAACAATGCTGTTAGGATCTGATTGCATTCAGGCACGAGAGCTTTAGTGAGGCCGGGTACTGATGATGGATGATTAGTTCTGCATCACAAACCCCGGCTCACCCCAGAGGCAATGTGTGGTGCTTCATCACTCCTGAGAATGCAGTTTTATTGCTTCCCATGATTGGGTATAGCTAACGCCATCATGGGAAGCAGTAAAGGAGAGCATTCATAGAAATTAATGCATTTTCAGCATTTATTAGATGGCCTGATCCAGAGTGACGCACATTGCCTGATGAGAGGGAAAGTCGTCCTGGAGCTACGGGCCTTCCCCAGCCACTATAGTGGTGCGAGAAGAGGAGCGGATTGATCACAGCTCAAAGCCACAACAGCTTGACCTGCCCCTACGCTACCACTACCAAAAACCTTTATCTCCAGGTGAGACACCATCTCTCTGATGGAGTCCAGTGCTGTCCCCACTGTCCAACTGAAGCTGAGCACAAGTAAGTTAATTATTTAAGGATTGAGTCAAATGCGAGATAAGAATAATTAGTTTTAAGTCCCTGCTACCCCTGCCTACAGTAAAAAAAAAATAAAAAAAAAATTTAAAAAATGAAGGAATGAATGAATGGTTAAATAAATAAATAATGTCTGTATAATAAATAGTGCCTGAGCTGCAATGTGAACGCCTGCAGTGTGCATGTTCTCCACCGGGGGGCGCACTATCTGCACTGAGTGCAGGCGCAGGAGCGGGCTTGCGCTCTTACTGCGCTGCATCAGAGGAGCTTCAGGGATGAATAGACTGAACCTCCAGCGTGCAGTGATGAGCGAGTGCTGGTGAGGAGCTGCTGCAGATGATGAGCGAGCGGAGAGTGGAGCGCGCATGGCGGGCGGAGTGAGGAGGGAGCAGGGGGAACCAGGCGGGTTCGGCCGCTGCAGGACCCCCGGAGCCCCTCCGCTGCTGATCCTGCTGCTGCTGCTGCACTGCTGCACACGGGCCGTCACAGGTAAGCGCCCACTGATGTGTTGCCTTGAGCAAAGTTATGAGGGAGACCGCAAGAAGAAAAACCAATGGGGCGTGATCTCTGTCTGTCTGATCGCACATGTCCATGGACACTTAGACTGGGCTTACTTCGGACAGGATTACGCTGATCTTTGTGGGCTATTTCTTAGACTCAGATGAAATCCTCTAATATAAGAGGCATATATGAGCATATGGGACATAGACCTAGAAGTCTTCATTCTATATCCACCAAAATGACTGCAGTGTGTGAAGAATGAAGACCTCAGGGTCTGTGTCCCATTTGATCATACTGGCGACGCTACCCCTTATGTGTCCATTATTAACCAATAGGATGCTCCGGTTAAAGCCCCTGCTTCTGTTGGAGTTCCCTGTCAGTGTGGGAGTGTGCAGAGCAGAGGAAGATTCTGCAGCACTGCTTTGTCCTTCCAGCTCGAGTGGAGTGGCTGCTCAGCAGGTGTATATATAGAAATACAGTGAACTAGATAGGACAAGCATGTAGGGGCGCTCAGTGGGTCTCTGGCTCTGGACTGGAGGGTGGGGGGGGGAGTTGGGGGGAACTCTGCATTGCTTTGCACGTGATTCTGATTCCAAGCCGAGGCATGTGAAATCTTGAAGGGACACCAGGACATTTTGGGGTGTATAGATGAGAGTGGTGATTTAGTGATGGTTATCCTAATTAAAAGAAAAGTGCTTTTTGACTCTTGTAAGGCTGAAGATAGCAACATCAGTTACAGACGTACTGACTGTATGTATCTGTCTATTCAGGTTAAATTAGTATAGACCTGCCTGGTCTGTAGGCAGAATGTAAAGTCTAGATATTGTTATCCTCTTTAAATAAAGGGGTGAAAGTGCTGAGAGTTCCAGTTTGTAATTTTTAATTAATCAGTTTAATACACTTGCATAATTTTGATGAGTAAGGCGATGTCAGTATGGTGCATGTGCATTTCTATAAGCTGAAGCTTTGAGATGGACTTTCAGTGAGGTGAAGGTAGTGTGTGTGTGTGCATGCGGGCGCATGTGTGTGTAAATTAAATCTGTACTCTTTCAAACTGTGATTTTATATATAGAATATATATAAATATGTTCTATATATAGAATATATAGAACACTAATCTTTCTGTCTTGGTGTAGACGGTGATGGGGAAGGTACTGGTGTGTTTCCAGAACAGCAGAGCCGTATGCAGGGCACATCAGAAGCAGAACTGGGTCATGGTGCTGAGAGAGCTGTTAGAGATCAGCTAGAAATGGGTTGATTTTAGGGAAAACTCACTGCATAACTGCTTTCTTTCCAATGTCCCTTCATGTCATGTAACTGATCTTAAAACACGCTGTTGATTTACTTTGTATATTTATTTAGCTGCAGCAACACACGTTACACCAACATCTTCTCACTTTCTGTCTCACTGGTTTCTAGACTTCTGCTCATAAGTAGAGGAACTGGGGTAAAACCAGCCTGTAGTTGGAATGAGACATGTTGCTGATTGGTTGGAAGAAATATTCAGCAGGGTTTTAAAGTCTAACAACATATTGGGAAGTAAGATTGCTCTACATTTAGCAGAACTTGCTAAATTCACAAAATTCACTGAGAATCTAAGTTTTGCAGCTCCTGATAAATGATGTTAATTTACCAGCCCAAGCTGGTAGTTCTCTTAATCGAACATCAACACTACATTTTCCATCAGTAGATGAAGTAGATGGACTGAGTCAGGGCTGTGTGGGGAGAGAAATAATTTAACTATGCAAGACATTGGTCCTCCAAGACCAGCGGTGTGCTGCGCTGGAATAGTCACTGGGGCTTTTTTAAGTACAGTAACCTATTTCCTGGTTCAGTCTTATTCATCAGACTCATATTTTTGAAACACCATCTTCATCAGGTGTCTTCATCTAAAAGCAGTGGTTTAACAGATGCACAAAAGAAAACTGAAGCTGAATAGTTTGAAGTAAATCTGTAAGCACAATGAACAAGAGGCCTTGGCAAGCAAATGGAATATTTCTGCATGGTTTCAAACACTTTTTATTCATTAACTCTCTTGAATTTAATCTGTCTTTTTTGACAACAGCCTTACTGTCATCAGAAATGTGCCAAGTAATGGCTCAGTAGTGCAGACACCTGCCCCACCTATGACATTCAGTTGTTCCACTGGTCCTTGAAATCACAGCTGACTGCATTCTTTTTGAAAATAAGGGATGGCAGGATACCAGAGTGACACACACCACCCAGGTATCTGCATGTTCTGTTGCACACAGTGCAGTTCGGAGTGTTCTTCCTGCTGTAGAAAACTTTGTCCTTTAGAGCTTGAAAAGTTGCATAAAAGAAAGGGCTTCACTTCTGCAGAGTCTGGGCCAACCAGTGATAAGGGAAAGAACAGACATAGACCATGACTGAAACTTAAATAAGAGAAATTCACATTCATGCAATTGTTTTAGAATTATTTACATGATCAGGTCATCTTGAATCAGCATCGTCGCTTCCATTGTCCCTAATTGATAAGTAATTAAAGGTGCAGTGCAGTAAAACGGTGATATCCCGCTGAAAATAAATACTACAGTGAAAAATCAGCTTTCCACATAAGACGCAACTCAGAACGTGGACTGTTCCAATCACTAACCCAGTTCCAGAACCCGGTTTAAGTGCTTTTCATTTTGCAAAACTGAACTGTTAAAATTGTTTTCCTTGCAGCTTTTTTTTTTTTCTAAATCAGCAAAGCTTACAGTGTTTACCCTTTCGTTTTGTTCCTTTTATTCTGTATTTTGAAGTTTCACAGACATTGATTTAGCCCAGCGTTTTTTGATCTAACTTGAATGACAACACACGATACAGCAATGGTTGCATCTGACCAATCAATGGCCTGCAACCCATGTATTCCACATTGGCATGCTTGGTAACTTGCAAATTCAGCAAAGCTACTTGCTTTGTTCACTTTGCATGATGAACAAGACTAAAGGCCATTGCTGAATAAACAGCATATTCTTGGAAACATTTGAATGCAGACTGCACACACTAATGTGATTGGCTAAACCATGATCATACCTGTAATCTATAGGACCTGATTTTTAAATGATCATTTCATCATTTTTCTTCTTTGTAATTACGCACATTCTTTGACTATATTTAAACATCCTGACACCTCTTCGGGAAAGTTCTTCCTTGATTTTGCATGTGTAAGTAGAGAGTTGTTCAGGGTCCACTACAGCCATAGTGCACTGTCCCTACTGTGCCTCTGTAACGTTAGTAATAAACGTAATGGCTGAAAAGCTACTAATGCTAACATAGGCCTTAATTAGCATCCTCTGCCATCTGCCCAGGATTACCCTCCCACTGCTTTCCTTAACATCTATACAGAACAGCAGCAGAGCCTGCAGAGAGTGGGTGGTGGGAACTGCAAGCCTTTTATTCAACGAGGCTCTAGAAGACTTTGTGAATGATTGCTTGCAGTATTTACTTCATACGGCCTTCATGCAGCCGTCCATTTAACATTCTGATCAACATCCTGTAAATTACAAAGATTCTTACCACTTGCATTCTGGATACTGGTACAAATTAATGTGACTTTTTTTTTTTTTTTTTTTTTACACCCTAACCACTCGCCAAATTGTGCCACAAGTCTGGAGGGGGGTAATGTCCTCTCAGCTGAAATGTTGTGCCCCCACAGCATTCAGGATAGCCTGCCTAAAACATCTTACCTCTTATGGCTTCAGAATTGATCAAATGTCTGATTCTAGTTGGCCTGCTGTGTCACACATTGTCTTGGTGTTTCATTATTTTTGATTGGTCAGAATGCAGAAATTGAAAAAAATTCTGTTGGAAATTTATTTGAGCAAATCCAGTCTATGAATCACATGATTAGTATACTGCACAAATTACAGCACATAACTTACTGGAAATCGACAGTTGCATTAAACCTGATAGCATATGATGTTAAACCATCAGTTATGATAGATCTGGTTCAGACAAGTACCTGCTGCATTGCAGTGAGGATAATGCCTGAAGAAAGACTGGCATACTGTAATGATCGGTTATAAAGAGAGGATACACCGGGGACAGGTAGTGGTTCCTCCTCCAGTAATTTGTTTGCCCCTTTGTCTAATTAGCACTGTCACTGAACCTGCCCACAGCACCTTTAAAGCCATCTCGCTCATGATTTACTACCCTAAGTGAGAGATGTCATGAATGTCGAAGCAGGGGGCTTTAAAAAGTTTTTATCATGGGAATGTGTCTGTCTCAGTGTTGCACCTCAGGTCAGACATGTTAGAATCTAACAGCAGGAGACTGCTCTGCAGCACAATCTACCACTACATGTTACTGCATGTTCTGTTTAAAACAGAACATGGCTTGTTGCTCCAACTCTGCTGCCATGGGGAATTAGGTGATGCTGACCTGCCAGCATTAGAGCTAAGGCACACAGGATGACACGGTTTGGTAAAAAACAAACAGCAAACTAATTAACTAAAACTAATGATAATAATAATGCATGTACATATTCAGAATATTTCAATTATAGCAGATTAGGTACATTTCCCTCTTTAGCGTTGCATTTGAGCAGTGAGGCTAAATTAGAAATGTTTGTCTTAAACAGCTCTAATTGGCATTGTGCTAATGTTTTGAAAGTGAAAGTGACAACCCTCGTCATTGCGAGGTCACAGCACACCACAACAAAATTGGACCTCTGCTTTTAACCCATGCAAACACCGTGCAGCAGCTATCGAAAGCGCCCAGGGAGCAGTGATGGGGACGGTACCTTGCTCAAGGGTACCCCAGGGCAACCTACTGGTGGGGAATCGAACCCACAATCTTCCGATGCGGGGCCAACTCCCTAACCACTAGGCCACTGCTGCCCTTTTAATCCTTAAATAGTAAAATTTGCAGATTTTGCAGTGTTGTAACTTTTAAGAATTTCTGATATAATTTTGCAGTAGGGGGATATTCTCATTTTACAGAGATGGTCCCTTTTTTTGGCCTGTCCTTGGCTGGTGCTGCCCCAAGAAATATCCTTATACTTACCTGTGAATTCAAATCGGAGCAGAAAATAAGACTTTTAAGATGATGGACAGATGTTTTGCACTGTGCTTGTTTTGGCCAACAGAACATGTTGGCTGCTTGCTGTAGCAGATTCATTTCACTCTTCTTCTACTGCTAATCACTCACTCGCACAGTTTTAGTGATAAACTGCTGCATAAATCCCAGAAACGTAAAATGCCAGAAACTAGCAAATTTCGTACAAAAACAGAACATCACCAGAAATGTCTTTTCAAACAGAATGTAACCCAGAGTTAGAATAAGGAGTAGGGTTGCAGGATATAGGAATCATGGTTCTGGCTTATAGGGAGTTGAAGTTTCCATGCAATCTACAAGTGCAGAGCGACATTTTTAATTTAGCATATTTCTCATGTGAGCTAATGTACATCATTTTAACCGTTGATCCATCAGCAAATCTTATTACGGATTAAACAGGAACTCTCCCTCTTTTTATTTTATACATGAATAAATGTATTTTAAAATGACTAATTCATAGCAACCTACCTGTTATTCATTTCAGAAACATGGGTTAGCTCGTGATAATTGATTAAAATTTGTGTTTAACCTGGTTTTTGAAATGATGGAATCACTACTTCTCCCTTTTGCACCCCAGTTCGGCTAGAGGTGTAGCCCTAATTTGCTAAATGACCTAGTTCTTTTCTTCTTACTTTATCCTTTAAATTAG
Organism: Hepsetus odoe; assembly: GCA_017165825.1. Taxonomy (NCBI): domain Eukaryota; kingdom Metazoa; phylum Chordata; class Actinopteri; order Characiformes; family Hepsetidae; genus Hepsetus; species Hepsetus odoe. The sequence goes on along the minus strand of CM029375.1, from coordinate 21,824,954 downwards.
ATCCAGCCGGATTTGGATTAGGTGCATGGATCAATTTGCACAAAGACCGTGAATGTGCAACAGTATCATCAGTTCATGTGTTATGAAATCATTTCAGCTTGTATTAAAGGAGATCAAACTTAGCAGCATATCAGAGAGTATCAAACATATTCAGATCAAAATATTTTCATTAAGTGTGTGAGATGCTTTTGCCTTTTCACATTATTCTTGTTGTCACAGTACAAAGTATTACTTTACAGTACTGCAGTAGTTTTCTCCCTGCAATGAAGCAGTTTAATGCATTATATAGCTTCAGGCTTCATAAGAACTATGTACTTATGTCTGTAACAGAGCAATGTTAGTTAGACATTTAAAATATATTACAGATATAATTCTTTGCATGCTTGAGTGTGGATATAAGCAGCACAACAAGATAATAAAAAAGTAAATTAGGTGAAGTAACTACTGCAAAAAGGATTTATCTATTCAAGTAATTTCAATACAATTCCAGGCAGTATTTACTGATTTGGAACTTTTTTGAGTAACTGCCACAATAATGGGTGTGTGCAGTCATTTTAGTGGCATGAAGGAGAATAAAGGAAAAGTTACTATCTAAGATAGAATAATGAGAAGTGAGATGTACTAAGCATAAAGGGAGTGGATCTTCAAAGAGATTTAAAAAGCTTCTGTGAATATCACAGCTGACCTCTACCTGACAATAAAAAAGAAAAAGAAAAAGCATCTTGCATATAAAAGTCATGTTTGAACAAAATGCATTATAAAAGCCTAAGAAACGTTTATTGAGAATCTGCTGTTCGGACAACACATTTTTTGCATTCATATGGTAAGCCTCGCATGACACCTGCATATTTGTTAAGTTACATGACACCGTATTTTATATTTTATATCTGTTTAGTCTGTCAGTCAGTCATTTTCTGGGCCGCTTGTTCTAATTAGGGTCACGGGGGGGTGCTGGAGTCCATCCCAGCTCACACAGGGCGAAGGACACACCCTGGACAGGTCGCCAGCCTATTGCAGGGAATATCTGTTTATACCAATTATTTATATCATATGTGTTTTTTTTTTTTAGGTACATTTAACCCACACACCAAGTGAAGCAGTGGGCACATGGGGACAATGTTGTGGAACAGTACCTTGCTCAAAATTAACTCAGGGTAACCTGCTGGTCCAGGACCTCATCCTTTGATCATGGGATTGAGTGCCTAACCACTAAGCCACCACTACCCTTCTATATAAGAATATATAAGCCTTTCATGGAAACTGAACATAAACCTACATATAACTTACATACCTCGGTTACATAACCTACATACAGTATCTATAAAGGCTCATTCTAACAAGCATCAGTTGCCGTAAACACTGCTAGGTTCAATTTTGATGTCATTTCACTTCAGAAAATGTGCCTACAGACCAAGAGATTGCAGGTTCGAATCCCACCTCCAGCACTACCACCATTGGGTTCCTGAGCAAAACCCTTAAGACCATGACACTTGAGTCCACCTTTGTCTGACTGAATTCACAAACACCTGTCTATTTCAAGGTCTCATATTGATGGTACCAAAAAATAGAAAGGATTGTGTTAAAGCTCAGAGAAGGATACAGGAACATATCTGCAGTATAGAAAGTTCCCATGAGAACGATTCCCAATGTCATTCTCAAATAGACGAGATTTGCAAAAACCAACAGGCTTCTTGTATCTGACCACCCACACAGAGTAATTGAGTATGAAGGACCTTGGTTAGACTGGTAACTAAGAACCCATAGGTCATATTGAATGAAATCCAGAGTTCCATTGTGCAAAAAGGCAGAGCCTTACAGAAGGGCGACCATGAGTGCAATACTTCAGTAGTCAGGCCTTTATGGTGGAGTAATATTTTGTGAAAGATGGTGTTCTTTGAATGGAGTGCTACAGCTTCATCAGTTTAGCAAGCACGACTGTGGCAGGAACTTAAAGTTCCACCTAACACTGCTTAAAAAAAAAAAGGAAACTTATATTATATTATATATAATATATATATATATATATATATATATATATATATATATATATATATACATACACAATAATAAAGGTGTATAATATATATATATATATATATATATATATATATATATATGCTATAACTATATATATAATTACACAGTATATATATATATATATATGATGCTATGCAAAAATTTTAGGCAGGTGTGGAAAAAGAAATGCATGAGCAAAAGTAACAAAGTGGAAGTGTTGATATTTTATTTTTTTTACTCTCCCCCTGCTCCTTCTTCCTAAAAAACCCCTCTACTCTCTTTCCTGTCCAAAAAAAAAAAAAAAAAAAAAAAAAGTGTATGGTATATACTTGTCACAAGGGCTCTTAGTTTGTTACTTAGGTGGTACTAGCTAATCAGCAGTTACTGATCTGTGCTGGTTACCAAGATGATGATCTAATGTGGAAATAGCACTGTTGTAAGTCGCTCTGGATTAGAGCGTCTGCTAAATGCCGTAAATGTATTTATTTTCATCAATCAACAAAATGCAGTGAATGAACAAAAGAGAAATCTAAATCAAATCAATATTTGGTGTGACCACCCCCTGCCTTCAAAACAGCATCAGTTCTTCTAGGTACACTTGCACACAGTTTTTGAAGGAGCTCGGCTGGTAGGTTGTTCCAAACATCTTGGAGAACTAACCACAGATCTTCTGTGGATGTAGGCTTCCTCACATCCTTCTGTCTCTTCATGTAATCCAGACACACTGGATGATGTTGAGATCAGGGCTCTGTGGGGGCCAGAAGAACTGATGCTGGTTTGAAGGCAAAAGGTAGTAACACAGATACTGATTTGACTTTTTACTTTGTGTCTATGACCAATAACATTTGATTTAGCATATATAATTTATTTCTCTCTTAGTGTGCATATTCAACCTAATATCTATGCAAGAGTCCCAGAACTTGATATGTTGCTTTACTTTGTGTTATGTACTTTAGAAGTGTACCTTTAATCGGCTTCAAGTGGGCTTTCTTCCCTAGTGCTTGGAGGAACATTAGTTAAAGTATTATACTTTACATGGTCAGTTAAGGCAGAATGAACAAGAGAAAAAGAGTGAGCAGATGGTTTCTCATTCCTCTCTCTGCCAGAGTGTCATACTTTAGCATGACCCATTATTTTAATAAATGGGATTGGCCAGTCAGCCTCTCTCTCTCTCTCTCTCTCTCTCTCTCTCTCTCTCTCTCTCTCTCTCTCGCTCTCTCTCTCTCTCTCGTTTATGATAGGACATTTGCAGCCTGCAGCAGAACCTGTCTCCATTCAGACTAATGTGATTTTAAGAGGGAAGAGGAGACATGGAGTATTTCTTAAAATCCATCACTATGGAATGGTCTTAACATAAAGTCTGTCGCAGGCCAGTTTTTCACCAGTCTGTGCACAGGAAAACTCAAATCTATAGCAGCATCTGTGATGAGTTAGTGACATGTAAAAAGGTGTGTGTGTGTGTGTGTGTGTGTGTGTTTGTTTACATGTGTGATCATGTTGTGATCTGACAGGGTCCTGCTGTGGACAACTTTAATAATTTTAAACACACAAAAATATGATCACTTCATTTAAACTGCCACATACACAAATTTATCAAATATCACATAATTATGAATATGTACACACGTTCTTTACTGTTGTGCATCCCTAGTGGCTGGGTTGGGAAGGCACACAGTTAATTTCCCTAAAATTCATTAAAATCAAAAGTTCTGAAAATAGAGATTAGAAAGTGCTAATATTTGCGTTAAAAGTAAATGTTGTCAGAAAAAATAAAGCACAGATACCTGAAATATCTACCTATGAACAGTAATAGTAACCATTTGTACATTGTTACATTGTTGCTATGGTTATATGCAGGGTTTTTGTGACACTTTTGAACCATTTCTTTTGTTCCATTTCATGAAGTTTTTAAACAATGTAAATAGCACCTAATGGTGTAATAACACATTTTAAAAATCTTCTCTGTGTTGAAAACCCTGATGTACATTATTCTTTATAGAACCTTTTAGAAAATATAGCACCTAAACAAGTTCTAGTATTCTTAAAGCTCCAAAAAACCTTTTCAATACTTTTCAAAAATGTTGTTGAAACCAGTGTCAAAGCAGTCTGTTACAGCGGTCTTCCATCAGGTCTTATTCATTCTGCAGATGCTAAAGAAGGACTAGTGTAAAGTATTAGAGAAAGAAACAGTTGGTCAGATGATCAGATCCCAGAAGATGCAGCCAGTATGATTTTTGTCCTTATATACTTAACACAGCTTCTTACACCAAACATAAATGTCACATTATGTCTTGTGTTACTTCTATATTTTTATGTGAGTGGGCATAGCAACTCCTTCACCCTTAATGCCCACTCAAAACAAAGCTGTTTCCTCTAGCAATGATTTCCAAATTTAGAAAGAACAGTAAGTCCTCAGTTGCATCCTTCAGAACACTTCATAGATTTAGTTGAAAGCCTAGTCAAGTAATACCATAATTTAAAATTAAGAAGCATTACATTTTCAGTATTTTAATAATGGTTGACCTCAATCACCAGACCTCACTAATGCTCTTGTGGCTGGGTGCAAGCAAATTTTCAAATTTTCAAATTTTATTATTCTAATATCTAGCGGGAAACCTTTCCAGAGGAATACAGGCTGTTACTGCCCCAAATTGAGGAAAAATACCCCATAAGTACCCTTGACTTCAGGAAAAAAGTTAGATGAGTTAGATTAGCAAATGCTTAAATTTGATGTGTAACATCAATATCTAAGAAGAGTCTTTGTGGGTACTTGTTGAAAAGTGATTCTGCACATTAAAATACAGAGTTTTTTTCCCTGCGGCACTGGATTTTAGGGATGCATTCTTCATAAGCCAAGTCCCTCATATATATTTTATTGCTTGGCCCCAAGGATGAAAACCTGCCTTTAGAATTTTGTGGTCAGTCCCAAAATATCCCAGATAGGAGTTTCCACCTTAAAACATACCGGCGCAGTAAGCTTCAGGAAGCCAACATCCAGGTTTTCTCTGTGGTTCTTGCTATATTGTGTTAGCCTTTAGAAAGGACTGGAGTAGACAGAGACAGAAAATCTAATAGTAATTTTATCACTCTGATATAATCCTATTCTTCTTTTCACATGGCTGTTATACCTGTGTGGCTGTCACTAATGCTTGAGCAGTCCATATGTCTCTGAGAATTTGCTGCTAAATTAACAGATTTTAAGAGTGGGTGCAATGACATTTACTTTTTCACAAAAATGTATTTACTTTCTTTTCTTATTTCCTTACATGAATTGAAATAATTTTATGTAGTTTGCATTTTTTTATGCAGGTGGTAAGGGTGCATGCAAAGGTGGAGGAATTTAAATACTTGGAATCAACAGTTCAGAGAAATGGCGAGTGTGGAAAAGAGGTGAAGAAGAGAGTTCAGGCAGGTTGGAATGGGTGGAGAAATGTGGCAGGAGTGATCTGTGACAAATGGGTACCAGCGAGTGTGAAAGGGAAGGTTTAAAGGATGATAATGAGGCCAGCAATGCTACAAGGGTTGGAGGTGTCAGAGTTAAAGATGCTGAGATTTTCATTGGGAGTGACAAAGATGGACAGGATTAGAAATTAGTATATTAGAGAAGTTGGTTTGGACAAGTCCAGAGGAGAGATGAGGATTATATTGGGGGAAGGATGTTGAGGATGGAGCTGCCTGGCAAGAGTAACAGAGAAAGGCCAAAGAGGAGGCTGAAGCTGTAGTAGTGAAAGAGGACATGCAGGTGGTTGGTTTGAAGGAGGAAGATGTAGAGAACCATAAGGAATGAAAACAGATGATCCACTGTGGTGCTCCTTAAACCAGAGCAGCTGAAAGAAAAAGGACAAGCATTTGTTTGTGTTTATGCAGGTGTGACTGGTAACAACGGACATAAGAAAAATTAGAACGGGTTAAAATAGGGCTGATTTATAGTAAATATTCACCCGGCCTATATGTGATATTGTATCAAATGTGATATAATGTTTGCATGCAGTGAACTGCCCTGTCACGGTTTGGTTATGTTTTATTTATGGTAGAAGGCGCTCTGTTCTGACTGAGCACACCTGAGCTCATGAAGGCACAGGTGTGCTTCATTGGGGTTGACTATTTAAGCCCCAATGAGTCAGAACAGAGCGCGGTTCATTCTATAGGTAAAGCCTGAAGTTACGGGTGGTTCAGTTTTATGTCTGGTTTTGGTGACTTGTGTGAATAAAAGTATGTCTTGGATCACTGGCTCTGCGCAGACGTCCTTCCTGCACCCTGCCACCGTGACAGAAATGAACCGCCACCCTCTGGACATCGCAAGCCTTGAAAGTTGGTGTGAGGAGCACAAGTGGACACTTGAATTCATGGTGGCGGTCCTCAGGGCGGAGCTACAGCGTCTGAGGACTTTCGCACCAGCGGGGCTGGCTGTGTGTTCGCCGGAGCTCCGCAAGCAGAGCGGAGGAGCACAGAGCACAACGGCCACGGAGCTCTCACGATGCTTGGACCTGCTGGTTTGCTCAATCAGGCTCGCTCCCTCTCTGGAGACCAATAAGTGGCTGGAGGAGTACGGCCGGATTAAACAGGCACTGCTGGCCGTAAAGGCAGTGATGGGGCGGTCCCTCGACCTGCTAGAGGAAGAGGCTTTCCCCTCTTTCCCCCTTCCACACCGTCCCTAGCTCCTCAGCAACTACAATGCGGGATGTCGGCGGAAACCGTCCCCTGGATCAATCACAGCGGAAAAATGGCAGAGAACGCGCCCTACGTGAAACACAGCGGGAAGATGGCGGAGAATGCCCCCTGCGGGAATCACAGCGGGAGAATGGCGGATAACGCGCCCTACGTGAAACACAGCGGGAAGATGGCGGAGAATGCGTTCTGCGTCATTCAACACGGGACACTGGCAAAGAAGGCTACCCGCGACAGGGAAAGTGGGACACTGGCAAAGAAGGCCGCCCATGACACGGAACGCGGGGAGCCGGCAGAAAATGCCCCTTGTGCCGTAGGCTGGGTATCTAGAAAATGAAAGGAACCAGGGAGAACAGATTATGTGGTTAACTGAAAGCTTGAGCAGTGTCCAGAAGAAACTAAGGGTTGAATCAGAAAAGCTCATTCAGGACAATGTAAACCGCAATGCACTTCTCATGGACATTCACCAAAGAGATGAACAGATCAGCTGCATGAACTTTCAGATCACTCAACAGGAGGAGTTGCTGACCAAGCTCACCCAGCAGCTGGAAGAGAAAGAAGCCTCCATGCTACAGATGAATGCTTCGGTCACAAACAAAAGACTGAAAACCAAGGAAAGGATTACCAATCTGCTTTCACAGCTTGAAGAGACCAAAGGCCTCTTGTCTCTTTGTCAGAATCAGGGAAACAGAGGGAAGCGCTCTGGCTCAGGACTATGGTGAACTTCAAGGAGAGGTCAGTAGACTCATGAAAGAGAAGGAGGTCCTGAGAAAGCTGCAAGCTGTGATTATGGTCCAAAGGGAATGGCTGAAGAAAACGAAGGAACAGGAGAACCAAACCGCACGCACTGCAACAAGGGGAGTAGAGATTCCAACCTTGCAGGAGAAACTGGAGAATAAAGTGGCCAATATGGAACAACAACTGAACCAGACCAGGGCAGAGCTGAAGCAGGTACAGGACAACAGTGCCGTTCTGCAGGCAGAACTAGAAGAAGCCCGGAGGGAGGCCAGTAAACTCACAGAGCTGCAAGAGCATGTCGGGTATGGGAGCAGCATTAGAGACCTGGTGCTCAGAAGTGAAGGTCTTGAAATCACAACGTGCTTAACAGACCAAAGTGCAAGCTAGAACCCTGGTGGAGAGCTCCAAAGTGGAGCAGAGGAGAAACAGACGAGGAAGAGAAGAAAATCACATTGAACTTGAGCCTTTCAATCCCATCTATACCTCACTTTATCTCTGCAAGGACTTTCACACGAGTCTCCTATAGCTTTGTTGTCTAGCAGCAAGTTCGGCTTCATCATGATCGAGGGTAGCAGTGTACGATATGAACATCACAGGGCAACACTAGAGAGGTGCTACAAAGGGTTACAGTGGACCCTCCCAAGGAGCCTGTCCGAGGAAGGCAGTTTGCGGACAGTTTTGCATGTTTAAGTATGGAAGAGAAGCCAAGAAGTCGCTGGTTTTATGAGAACCTGAACACCATGAGATTATTCCTGCAATTACAAGGGATAGAGAGCCACAGGGCAGAGAAAGACAAGACCATTTGTCTGACATCCAAATGGAGAATGGTTAGTTCTCGCATTGCAGACAAGGGGACAGGAAAAGATTATGAACTGTGTAAGTGAAAAAGTGAAAGTGACAACCCTTGTCATTGCGAGGTCACAGCATAGCATTACATTTACATTTACAGCATTTAGCAGACGCTCTTATCCAGAGCGACTTACAACAGTGCTTTATTTCCACAATAGATCATCATCTTGGTAACCAGCACAGATCAGTAACTGCTGATTAGCTAGTACCACCTAAGTAACAGACTAAGAGCCTTTGTAACAAGTATACACCCTTGTAACAAGTATACATACGTGTGGTTCACGTATACACACGTGAACCACAACAAAATTGGACCTCTGCATTTAACCCATGCACACAAACACCATGCAGCAGTGGGCAGCTATTGAAAGCACCCGGGGAGCAGTGACGGGGACGGTACCTTGCTCAAGGGTATCTCAGGGCAACCTCCTGGTGAGGGAATCGAACCCACAATCTTCCGATGCAAGGGCAAATCCCTAACCACTAAGCCACCACTGCCCCAAGTGCCTATGTTGAAATGGTTTGCCAAGAAATTTCAGAAATTTGGTGCCCCTCTGGAGATCATCGACAGCAATCAGAAGCAGGCAGAAAGCCCAAGGGAACACAAGCCAATCTGCTTCCATGTACACTGTATCTTCAGTTTTAGTGGACTCAGCACAGAGCAACTGGCTGCGGAAGGTTGCACTGCGTGCCCAGAGCAGTCAGCATGAAGCATCTTTCAGTGCAACCAAGAGCGAGGCTCCTGTTCTGGAGGATGTACTCGCCTTGGAGACCTAGCAGGTTTGTGGTTTGGATTATGCGCCCGAGATGGTGATGATGGTTTCATTCTAATTATATATATATATATATAAAGTTTTAGGCAGGTGTGAAAAAATGCTGTAAACAAAGAATGCTTTCAAAAATGGAAGTGTTAATCATTTATTTTCATCAATCAACAAAATGCAGTGAATGAACAAAAGAGAATCTAAATCAAATCAATATTTGGTGTGCACACCATTTGCCTTCAAAACAGCATCAAGTCTTCTAGGTAAACTTGCACACAGTTTTTGAAGGAACTCGGCTGGTAGGTTGTTCCAAACATCTTGGAGAACTAACCACAGATCTTCTGTCGATGTAGGCTTCCTCACATCCTTCTGTCTCTTCATGTAATCCAGATACACTGGATGATGTTGAGATCAGGGCTCTGTGGGGGCCAGAAGAACTGATGCTGGTTTGAAGGCAAAAGGTAGTAACACCAAATATTGATTTGATTTTTCTTTTGTTCGCTCACTTTGCATTTTGTAAATTGATAAAAATAAACAATCATTATTTATATTTCTGAAAGCATTCTTTGTTTACAGCATTTTTTCCACACTGAATATATATATTCAGTTAGGGTTTTCTTATGCAAATGTTCTTTTTTGTCCATTTCCTTCCCTCTTTAATGCCTTCTTGAACAACTACATATTATTTCAGCGCCACACTCTTGAGTCATCTTTTTATGTTAGAAGTATGGACAGTAAAATCTCTTTTTTTCAGATTTTTCAGGTTCATAGTGTGAACCTTGCCTTTTTTTTTTTTTTTTTTTTCCTCCAATCTCTCAAATATCTAAAACAAATCAAATATAAGAAACCAGTTAAAAGCCAGCCAGGGCAGTACTCTACTTCTGTAATTTCATGTCTGCATGTCATGTAGACTGAAAGTTGAGCACAAAAATCTAAAAACAAAATGCTGCAGTGGAAGCTCTGCCAAAAACATGTCACGCTCAGTAGGTCACCCTCAGTAGGGTTGGATTGATGAACTTGGCCTTATTAAATTGATATATCAGACATATTTAGAAGGCCATGGTCAGCTAGACTGCCTGCACTGCTCTCAGTAGGGTGTCTTTCAGAGGGCTCAATTATGGGAGTCAGAATGAAGCATGCATTCAACACAGTCCTGAGGTGCTGCACACACATTGTGATCTATAAGCAGGGGACTCAGTGGAGGCATGCAGGCTTACACCACTGAACCATACAGGTTCATTTTTAATAAATAGCTGAGCAAGCCTCTTATTTCACCTCTTCAGCAGTCTGAGTAAACTATTGATTGGCTGCAGACTAGTTTTCAGGCCTTGTCTCTCAGGACCTAGAGCAGAGGGGTGAGGATGTGGACTGTGAATTAGAGAGTGAGCACTAGTATGCACTGGTGCTCTCACTGAATGAGTGATGTTGTTGGGGGAAAAAATTCTTACTATTTATTGATTTTTTTTTTTCAAACCGAATGGTTTTTTTTTTCCTCCCTTAAAAAAGTACGTTTTCAAAGCCTATAATATAATTTTTTTTATGTTTTTGAAATTAGCTCTTCTTTATTTATTGTCACGGCCTCCACCGAGCCTCAGTCATGGCCGCAGTCCCAGTCACCGGACTTCTAAACCACATCTTCCACAGCACCCATTCATCACAGCCCAATCCCTCACACCTGGTCAGCCGGGTTCTTAAGGAATTCCAGACCCTTCGTCCATGCTAATGTTTTGTTTGCTTCCTGACTGATTTTTTAACTATTAAAGTTACTAAATTATTCCCTAGCACTTGCGCCTCCTTCCGTTTTTTTCCATCATGACATTTATTACTGGATACTAGAGCTCACTGTTTCAAGGATGTCTTGCACCTAAAATGTCTAGTTTTGATTATATGGTTTCTTTAATTAAACAGAACTCAGAAAGATAGAACCCACCTGTGGATTCATTTGAACTCAAAATACAAAATAATCTAATGCAATTAGCAAATTCTATGTACAGTTCAGGTTGTTGCTATCAATTATATCTGTTTTCAAGTGACCTAGTAATTGGTTTGATGCTAAATTTAATTATCACAGACAGTTTATAACAGCCAACATTTCATTGCAATTTAAATTCGTAACTACAGACAAATGCCCCTTTGTGAGATCATGCTGGTGTGGGTTATTTCCCTGTAACCGATGCGTAAATGGTTTGCTTATTGCTCCCACTTGTGGGGAATTCTCAACATGGCTTTATAATAACTTACATATTTTTTCATCATTAAAAACTGCCATATGAATTGCACACTATGCCCAGATACATACTCTATATGTCCACAAGTTTGTTAGACAAAGGTCAAAATCAATGTTCTAGAACGATGTGGGAAAATTGCAGTTAGGATTTCATTGCATTCACCTGCTTAATAATTAGTGATACTAGGTAGTGTTTTTGGAAGTCATTACAAAGGTACTAGCCCTACAGCACAGTGCTGGAAGGTCTTATACCCAAGTAATGCTTGGCACTGGCATTGTGACCCTACACTTGTGTGCAGCTATTCTTTTCTCCCATTCTATTGGTCCTTATTTTCTAAGAAGATTGTAAAAGCTGTGTGCAAAACTCATGTAAGCTCCTGTGTCAGCAGTGGGTTCTTGAAGAATGAATAAATAAACTTTTGGACATAAATTTCAAGGTTTTGTTGTTTATCACAGTGACAGCAGTTTGTCTGTGTTTTAAACATTGCTTGTAATTTTGACTTTGATTACTGGGTCTTCCAAGGCCATCTATATTGTTGCCTCTTTATGCTAAAATAAAATGTTCATTTTACAGTGCAACACCAATAATGAATCCTGTAGTTCTAAAGAGAAGCACAGAGAATGCTCAAAGAAATCAGTAGATCTCTGCTAAGGGTATTTACTACACCATAATGGCATGCATAAGAAATAAGCCAACCACTGAATTAGAGTACACACACACACACACACACACACACACACACACACAAACACAAACAAACAAGGGAAATAGAAAACTGTGTCAGTTCCCACTAAGTGCAGAATGAGACAAAGAGACACTGTGACCTTCACTGTAGTAAGTCTTTGTCCTAAACCCGTGACTGGAACCTGAATGGTTTGTGTAACACACTGTGGACCCCCTTCTACTGTCAGTCTAACACCTCCAACCTTCCTTGCCCTTGTCCAGAAGACCCAAAAACAAACTCTTCAAAGTGAGAGGATGCACTTTTATATTATATACTACCACCATGTACCAGGGAGGTCCTAATGTTAGCAGAATCTCTGTTTGTGGGACTGTAGCAGAATCTCTGTTTGTGGGACTGTAGCAGAATCTCTGTTTGTGGGACTGTAGCAGAATCTCTGTTTGTGGGTCTGTAGCAGAATCTCTGTTTGTGGGTCTGTAGCAGAATCTCTGTTTGTGTAATTGTTAAGTGAGTGGGAGTGGAAGTGGGTTAGCGACATGAGGTTCAGATTTTTTTGTTGTCTTGTTGCTTTTTTATGTCTGTTAAGCAGTCTTAGTACAATTTTACAATAGGTCAAGTATGTCATATTTAAGTTTGTGTAACACAGAGGTGGTGTTAACACATTTTCCCTTAGAAATTCTGCAAAATGTGGGATGTGAGATGTGTATATATTGATTGCAGCTGCCATTAAAACTCTTGTAATTTTAAAGAACAAACCTTGTTGGGGAAAGAAGAAGCGTCTTTGATATATTCATTTTTTGATATGTTAAGGTTTTAAATGATCATTTAATATTATAGACTAGTATTCAGTTTCTCTAAGATGAGCTACATCTTTATACTACTGGCCTCACATCCTATTTTTCAGTGCACATTAAACAGAACCCTTGTAATTAAATAGGACTAATTAAGGGACAGAGTTTAAGAGAGGTTTAATAATATGCTTTTATCTGTGGGAAGGCTCCTGTGCTTAGTCAAGTGGTCAGACATATTTTTCTAGTATTTCTAATGTATCTGTATTGGTTCAAAGAAGGTGCCTGATGTGTAGCAAAAGGTGGGTGTTTATCCTAGTTTCTGTTGTTATTCTGTTATACAGCTGTTTGAATTTTTTTTTTAAAGCTGCTTCTTTGGTTTTATGGGTAACATACAGCTTTGATTTATTGTTATGATACCATTTTTCAACCTCTGTTTTTCCCTTGTATTAATGAATACTGTATCTTTGTTACTGCATCTTTAAGACAGACCTAAGTAAATTATATCAATTAATTATTGTGAATATTGTATCACTCAAAAAAAAGGTTAGGGCTGAAAGATTCTTTAAAACTTCTTACTGGTATGAACGGGTGGGACTATACTGCTGTAGGCTGAGTAGACAGATAAAGATGTGAACAAATTTTTTCCATTGGTGGAAAAAGAAGCCTACATTTGAAATAGCTTAAAACTGAAATAAGATAACAGCATCCTTTATTATTTATTCTACATTTATCACAAATCAAACTTTGCTTTTTATTTTTGATATTTGTTTTATGTAATACACTTAATACTTTGCAGCACAAAAACAAACGATCTGTAGCTTTAATCTTCCTCACCTGTGAATTTGCCTTTTTTCCTGCAAACTGCTCAAGCTGTCTCTAGCTGTCACTTCATGTTTTTTTTTCTTCCACAGAGCTCATTATTGTTCAAAAGGTGAGGGAGGGAGCGATCAGACAGTCACTTTCCTTGACCCTCAGCTTGAATGTCATTGGATGTTTTTCTTGGCTCTTTGTCTAAAACCACCACTCTGCTTCTGATCAATCTGGGGTTGCATTTCCTCTCGGCACAGTCCTGGCAAGTTTGCTACACAGGAACATGAAGCTACCTGAAGATGGTCTTATAGCCTTTTCAATTAATATACTTCTGTATCATTTTCCTTCTAAGCTGCTCAAACAGCTTTTACCTTGGCAATCCTGTGTGTATTTAGCATGCAGTGTTTCCAAGATAATTCTGTTGAAGGAAGAAACTTCTGTCAAAGGAAGGCCTTATCAGCCTGTGAAGGCTATATCTAACTCTTTTTAAGCCATTTATGCCCTGATGCCTATCAGTGCTTATAGATCTGTAGTCTCTCCAGAGTTCTTTGGCAAAAAAAATGAAATTAAAGTACATCATTAGTGATTGCTCTTTTGTTTCTCCAGAGTAGAGAGCTTTACCGAAGCACTATTAACTAAGCTCAGCATCAATTCTGACTGCTGGGCTTCAGTTTATAGTGCCTCAAATTAAGTGAATGTGAAACTGGCCTATCCAGCACCAGTTAAAACACACACACAGTTTAGGAAAAACAGACAGATGGATGGTCTTTGTTTGCGTATGTAAAGTAACTTCAGTTTTTCAGTTTCAGTTGGGGTTGGGGTTTCAGCCATGCCCCATATCTCAACGGTTTACAGCTTGTAATGCTGTTTTATCCCTGGGGATCAACATTCACACAGCCATGGCCAAAAGTTTGGAGAATGACACAAGTATTGGTTTTCACAAAGTTTGCTGCTTCAGTGTTTTTTAGATCTTTTTGTCAGATGTTTCTTTGGTAACTGAAGTAGAATCACAAGCATTTCATAAGTTTCAAAGGCTTTTATTGACAAGTACATTCAGTTTATGCAACGAGTCCGTATTTGCAGTGTTGGCCCTTCTTTTTCAAGAGCACTGCAATTCGCCCTGGCATGCTGTCAATCTTCTGGGCCACATCCTGACTGATGGAGCACATTCTTTGATAATCAATGCTTGGAGTTTGTCAGAATTTCTGGGTTTTTTCTTGAGGTTAACCCTAGGTGCCATTCTTTATTCATGGCTGTGTTCTTCGGAAACATTGTAAGTGAGCTGAGAAGCAACAACAACCCATTCCCTTGGCTGAGATGCAACAGCACACATGAATGGTCTCAGGAGGCTTTACTGTTTGCATGACAGAGGAGTAATGGTAGCGTTCAGCTTTTCTTCTCTGGACAATCTTTTTTTCCGGATGGCCCATGTATTCGGAAAAGGATTCATCAGAAAAAAATGACTTTACCCCGGTCCTCAGCAGTCCAATACCTGTACCTTTTGTAGAATATCTGTCTGTCCTTGATGTTTTTATTTAAGAAAAATTGCGGCTTCTTTTCTTCCCTCCTTGATACCAGGCCGTCCTCCAAAAGTCTTCACCTCACTGTGTGTGCACTCACACCTGCCTTCTACCAATCCTGAGCAAGCTCTGCACTGGTGGTGCCCCGATCCCATAGCTGAATCAACTTTAGGAGACGGTCCTGGCACTTGGTGGACTTTCTTAGGTGTACTGAAGCTTCTTCACAACAATTGAACCTCTTTCCTTGAAGTTCTTGATGATCTATGATCATGATAAATGGTAGGTTTATGCAAACTGACATAATAAAAACTGAGGCAGAAAACTTTGTGAAAATACATTTTTTGGTCATGCTCACACTCTTTGGCCACGGCTGTACACAGGGAAGGTGTCTTCACTCAGGTGGAAAAACTTTTTTCTGTTGTATATTCTTAGAATTCTAGTCATATGGTGTTACATTTTTATTACAGATTTATTTTATTCTAAATGACAGAATATTAACAATAATAAATAAATTATCAATAATGTTTCAAAGCTAATAATTCAAAACATGATTAGTGACTTTTTTGCTTTTTTCCTAGGGTTTGGGTTAAGGTTAGGGTTAAAATGCATCCTTTAAAATGCAATAAAACTTTGATTTGAGACTGACAACATAGTTGTTCTAAAAATAAATGAAATAATCTAGTGTGTGTGTGTGATATTGAAGGAGGAACTGGACATAAGGCTGCAGGTCTATGGGCTGTAGAACTGTGGAACTGTGTTTTCTGGATAGATCAAGCTCCACCCATGCCTTTTGGATGAGTTGGAGTGGGGATGTGATCCACAAGTGGTCATCCATTACCCATACCTTACATCCTTAACTAATGCAATCAGATCCTTACAGCAATGCTCAAACATCTAGTGTGGAGATGTAGCATGGGGCTCATTTCCTTTCAGAGTCAACATTGCAGTTTTTTGAATGTCCATGAGAAATCTTCCTCACTGTAAGACAGAATGCCATCATAATTATGGGGACCATCCTCAGAAAAGCAAGAGTAAAAACTGAGGGCAGAGCTATTAATGTGCCACAGGTTTAAACAATTAGCTTGAAATAGATATTACTGTCTATAGATTGGTCATTTTCACAGCTAGTAGACACTTGCAATGCAGGAGTATTGTTGATGTGTCATGTTGAAGCTCTATTTGTTCATCTTCACTGATTCATTGTGTTGTAATTGTTTTCTTTTTTTTCACCTTAATTATGCATAATGTTGTGCTTCATTTGCACTGGGTTCTGGTTAACCTGATGTCTTAGCAACAGTTGTTTATGCATTCTGCAGCAGGCTTGCAAATCCTAATAAATGAATCATAGTGGCTCTGAGATATTATTGAGGATGTTAAAGAGACGTGTGTGGACTGGTAAGAGAAGAGGCTGTTTGGGCAAATGCCAGCTCCTTCCCAGACATTTTGCATGCGATCTGGCTTTCTCTGATTCAGAAATGTGACACTGTGCATTTCTAACCTTGCTTTTCTTTGAAGGTGACACTGACTTTAGCAATAATATGAGTGTTATTTACAGCTACTAATAATGGAGTAAAAGATATTAATACAGAGCACCCTGTCTTGCATGGCTGATTACTGCTGAGACTTTGACTTCATGAATGGGCCCAGATTACTGTGCTAGGACCCTTCAGCAGGGCTTAATAATATCCACTGTGTGTTTCACAATATTATTGAGTTAAAGAAAGCAGTTTTAGCTAATCAACAAAGACAAAAATTATTGATAATTATTCTTTTAGGTCATGGCTACTATGCTGGAATAACTCATTTGTTCTTACTCTATTCTCTTTCCTACATTTCCAGTTATAAATGATTATTAAAGCACATTGGTCTCAATTGTGAGGTTTAAGTGTAAGTGTCAGTTGTCAAACAAGCACCACTGACCTACAGCTATTAGGCCCTTTTTAAAGAGATTGCATGACATCATGGAAGTGTTTAACAGGAGTGTCCTTGGACACAGTCCATTTATCTAATCAAATTGTGAGCTAGCAGATGCAAAACATCTCCTTCTAAGTATTTATGGAGCTTAAAAGGACATTATTAGAGTTAACAGCAATACCACGTCCCAACAACTCATGGCTTCACTCATGACTTCATGCATCTATCAGTGCTGTATAGATTGAGGAACCAATTCAGTAATTAACTCAAAATCATATATTAACTGCACTGGCAAATACTCTCCAGAAAATGTGGCAAGACCCAGCGACAGGGTTTTCTTTCATTTTTTTTTTTCTGTTTTGGATTTTCCTGTGGAGACATTTATAGCTTTTGTGTTACATAGCAAACATTATTTATAATTTAATGTACTTATATTTTACATAATATGTAATTTCATATCTTGAATGTTGTAACTTAACTATTTAATATCCCCTGAAATAAAAAGCTGTTACTATATTTTTTATAATGACCTATATCAATTATCTTTATTCTGATTGGCTGCTTTGTATTGTGTTTTAACATTGCTGATGGAAATTTTAACAAGCTGATGGAAACGGAATAGGTGGATATAATATACCTAAGCTGTAGAAACTTGAATGCTTATAGGATTTAAGCAGATCAGGGTGATTTATATTTGTGTAATGAGGGTGCCCTTAGGAGATCAACACTATATAAATATATACATTTCTATATCAAGATGTGCATAATTATTAGGTAGCTTCTTTTCCTCCTCAGGCAAAATGGGCCTGAGAGATACTCAGGACTCTGAAAAGTCAAAAATTGTAAAAAGTCTTTCAGAGGGGATATTGGGGCGTGATCACAGAACCATCAAACAGTTGCAAATAGTCAACAGGGTCGCAAGAAACATGTTGAAAAAAAAAATACTTTTTGAAGATTTGAGAAGAATCAAACGTAAAGCTACCAGGAACCCATGATCCTCCTGTGCTTGGCCAAGAAATATCTATGGAGAAATATTTATGGAGATGAGATGAGAATGACTCTTGGTGGACCAGATGGATGAGCACAGAGAACACAGAGCTCCACTTCCACTCAGACTCCAGTAAGGTGGAGGTGGGGGACTGGCATGGTACTGGTATAATTTAAGATGAGCTAGTTGGACATCTTCGGATTGAAGATGGATTCAAAATCAACTCCTAAATCTACTGCCAGTTTCTAGAAGACACTTTCTTCAAGCAGTGGTTCAGGGAAAAATCTGGCTCTTTCAAGAAGACCATGATTTTTATGCAGCATGCATGGAAGTTCTCACTGTGTGGCCAGTAAAGGTCTTAAAGGTGAAAGAATAATGATATGGACCCATTTCCTCACCTGAACTAAACTCTACTGAGAACGTGTGGACCGTCTTAAACTGGAAATTGACGGGGAAGGAAAACAGTCCACCTCTCTGAACAGTGTCTGGGGAGCTCAGGAGCTGCTGCACAAAAAGTTGATTGTCAACAGATCAAGAAACTGAGAGACTCCATGAATGGATGGATTATGACTGCTATTATAAAGCAGGGTGGCTCTGTTGGTCATAGATTTTTTTTATTGTCAGAAATGTTTATTTATAAATTTTGAGTTGTTTGTTTAATGTTCTCTCTTTAATAGATGAAAATAAACGTATTTTTCATTTAATTGCATAATAATTCTGCACATCAATAGTTGCCTAATAATCGCACACACATACAGCACTGTGCAAAAGTTTTAGGCAGGTGTGAAAAAATGCTGTAACCAAAGAATGCTTTGTGTACCTAGAAGAACTGATGCTGTTTTGAAGGCAAAGGGTGGTCACACTAAATATTGATTTGATTTAGATTTCTCTTTTGTTCATTCACTGCATTTTGTTGACTGATGAAAATAAATGATTTAACACTTCCATTTCTGAAAGCATTCTTTGTTTACAGCATTTTTTCACACCTGCCTAAAACTTTTGCGCAGTACTGTATATATCCCCTGAGAATGTTCACACACACATTTCCTTTGGAAAACATTGAGGTTTCAGGGTTTTCAACATTTTGGATTGACTGATAGCACTGGATTTTGTCCAGATTAAAATTAATCTACAAAATACTCACTTGTCTAATATTGTACACACAGTGTATGTCTCTTATATTATTAATAAAAGGTCTCATTCAAACAGAAAGTAATTTCTGCTATTTCTTCACAGGTACTCTTTTTCCTAACCATAAGCTAATTATAGCTTTTTCTATTTACATTTACTGAAATTCATAATTCTGTTAATTAAATCTGGCCAGATTAACCAAAAAAGGTTTTATTTTCCTCCCTCACAGATCACTTAAATGATGAGGCATCTGGATCATCATTTTTGGACCAAACAACTCAGGTCACCTCTCTTCATCAGCTGGCTGATCTGCTCATGATTGATGAGGACCCTGTCTCAGTCATTCAATCAGATGCGCCCATTTTATCAAAGAACATCAGAAAGGAGCCCGCTTTCTCCTCCATACTGACCCTACTGGCCAGCACAGACTTTAAACCACAGAACCCTCCTCATTTAGGGTCCACACTGGAGAGTCCTATTCAGAGTGACAATGAAACTAACCAGTCTCCTTCAGGCGGTCCCATTCCGAGAGCAGAGCCGTCCTTTAAATTACCTCCCTCTTCTGCAGTGGTTAGCAACAAGTCCTCTGCCTCAGGTTTGATATAGAACTGCAAGCTTGTCCATTCTTATCCATCCGCACATCCTGCCTCTTCACTTACCACCCATAATCACCACAGTTTATATATGCCAGAATTAAAATTATCATCTCCTTAACCATCAACACCATCAGCATTATGATAAGCAACATTACTATCTTAATCACAATAATCAGCATCATCATTACTGGCACCAGTGGAAGCTTCATTAACATCATATTCAGCATCGCAATCTTCTTTTATCTGCTCATAGTACCATAACTGGTCATGGGAATAGTCTTTCCTTCCCTCCATCTGCATCTGCAGCCCATGTCCCACAGCATATATCAAGTCAGAGCCAAATGCAGTTACACAGTGGTAGTATATTTCTGTAGGCCTTGACAAGTAGAGCCACAAAACTGTTTACAGAGCGTCAGCAGCTCTGTCCACTGCAGCACTGGCACACATGATCCACAGAAATACTGCTTCAGTTGCTTCAGTAGCCATGAAAAGCAAGCAGTGTTGCATGCAACCACATTTTGCAGCTTAAGCATGACTAGCTATTTACAACCACAGTACTCAAAGCTATTTTTCTTCTAAAAGCTTTGTCTGAAATGTATAGGATCCCATTCTATATTGGTATCTAATTGCATCATTTCAAGTCCAAAAATAGAGTGAAATGGCTCTAGTTAGCTAGTTGAAGTTTAACAATGATTTTCTTCCATCTTATCAAACAGCTTCTATAACAAGATACCTAGAACAGCTATGAACTCCTTTTTGTACACGTATGACATTTCCACATATCTTCTAACATCTGCTTTTGTCTGTTGGATTGAATGTCCATCTAGAAAAAGCCTACTTCTCTTTTACATCATTTATTAACTCCACTGGCACCAGGTCTCCTGAAAATGAGCCAGACCTTCTGGCAGCCTTTAAAGGGGCCATATCTTAATTTTTTCTCCCAACCTCTTACAGTTAAACAAGTTGTTTTTGTTGCTATACTTTTAATTCTGATATAAGTATGTAATCTTTGTTCTAACTGACTGCCCTTAAGATGCTCTTAACCTCAGTAAAAATGAGCAAGGATCAGCTGCTGTAAATGGAAGAGGTGGAGATTGTAGGTAAATCACAAAATCAGTTTCCATTTGAGCTTAGATTTTATGGACTGGTGATTGATTTCACCTCATCTAGATCCTCAAGAAAACTTTTTGCATATTTTTGTGTAAGTTATGTCAAATTGTGTAAAATATATGATTTTGTGTAGAGATTAAAGCTTATTTGACGCAAAGCCTTTACTCTTTCAAAATCTTATCCTTCAGAAAATGTATGATTAGGTCAACTCTGATTATATACCAGATACACATGACAGAAACGTATGCTCTAGTTCTGTTGATGCAATCTGAGGATCCTTTGATTCTACTCAGCCATGTGTTCACCCATCAAAAGCACATCTCAGACATTTCTTTAACTCTGTCATCCCTGGAGATAAATGCTTTTTTCGTGTTCTTGGGTCTATCTATCTCTCTGTCAGCTATCAGTGACAGATCTTTTTCCTTTGCCCTCATTACTAGATATGAAACAAATTGTCAAAACAGATGTAGCAGAGTCAGAAAACCAAAAACATACAATCTTTTTATTATTTTTTTTTTAAACTAGACATTCAGGGGTGAGTATGTCTTAAATAACAAATCTCTGCAAGACCATATAACATCTTAAAACAGCAAATTTACAATTATGGGTGAAATGCCAGTTCACCTACAGAGAAATATAGAGTACACTTGCAGTGTCCACAAAAATCCCTATATTTAGCTGAATCAAAGCAAAGGTATCAGAAGAGGCATATGTGGGAAGACGAAAAAGAATACCGAATGGATTGTTGATGAAACCGCATCTGTAACTACATCTAGCACTGACATCCAGCCTCTGAATCTAACACCAGGAAGACCAAACCTGGCTCCACTGAAAAAGCAAGGCCAGTAAAAACCAGTTACATCTATATGAACATAAAACATCCGATTCGAGATCAGAAACAGTTAACATTATGCTGCAAGCATTTTTAACCAAGAGAAGAGAAACCCTAGCGGTGGCCTACTGTTTAGGGAGTTGGCCACAGGATCGGAAGATTTGGGGTTCAAACCCCTTATCAGTAGGTTGCCCTGAGGTACCCTTGAGCAAGGTACCGTCCCCATCACTGCTCCCTGGGCGCATTCATAGCTGCCCACTGCTGCACGGTGTTTGCATGGGTTAAATGCAGAGGTCCAATTTCGTTGTGGTTCACTGTGCTGTGACCTCGCAATGATAAGAATAGTCACTTTCATTTTTCACTTTCATATTCTTCATTAAGCAGTTCTAATTCTTAACAGTTTTACCAGGTAAACCATCATGACCTTTTTGCCATTTAAGAGTTCCTTCAGGGAAATGTAAAACTTTCTAAGCCAAAAAAAGTTTCTAAGTTTTTGATAGTATTCTATAAGATGGTGTTATCAAATTTTCTGATACTTCAAATACAACATTAACAATAAGGCTGAAGACAAAAGGGATCAAAAAAGGGTCCACAGTTATTAAAAAAAAATTTAATTACGTTTATAATTTTAGCCATAATCCTAACCTTTCCCATCAGTATTCTTACGTTTGTCATTAACATCATTGCCGACATCATCATCATCATCATCATCATCATCACCAATGCCTTGTCCATTGTGTTGCACTTTATCTACAAATGGTGTTGTCCTTGATTTTTATGCATGTTGAATACTAAATACAGAAACAAATAGCGCTACATATGCACTTTATTTGATTATAATAAATTAGAATGATTCTTTCTATGATTATATTAGAAGTATGCTACACAGAAACCCAAATGTTTCCCCAAATGGGTGATGCTTTCATCTTCATCATTATTATCATCATTAACATTGTGATTTTAACCAACGGTTTGCACTACTGATATCTACATTTACGGCATTTAGCAGACGCTCTTATACAGAGCGACTTACAATTCCTGATTACAAGGGCAGTCTCCCTGGAGCAACTTGGGGTTAAGGGTCTTGCTCAGGAGTCCAGTAGTGGTAAGGCAGGAGGTGGTCTGTAGGCGAGTATCCTACCAATAGACCACCAGCACCCCTATCAAATAATACTGAATGTTATTTCTTATTTAACAGTTTTAAATGAAATCTTTTAACAAGTACTGTTTAGCCTGTAAGCTCTCTTTAAGCATGTTAGATAGCTGATCGGTCTTGTCTTAGTTAAGAAAACACAATTCTGAGGTCATATCAGTGACCAGAGTTAGCTTTTTGCTATATCTAAAACAATCTTCATCATCATCATCATCATCATCAATTTGTTCTTTGCTTCCTATTGCACACCCAACTTGCCATGGTTACTCTGAACAGTAATTTGAGGACAATTCTCTGTTGTCATCTCTGAGCAATACACACAGCAAGTAAGTAAATATGGTTTTGTTGTTACAGAGGAGTCTTTGCTGGATGAGTGGGTTGCAGAGCTGTCCTCTGTGGTCACGTCCAGAGAGAGTGGTCTTCATTCAAATGGAAGTGACTCTGCAATGACTCCCAATGTCTCCCAAATGAAAACTGATACAGTTCCTACAAGCAAACCTCTGAACACATCTACACTTACAGAACCCACTTCTCAGGAGTTCACAGCTAGCAGTGTTCCTCAACTCACCACGGTCACCACCACAACTGTTGCCACAACTTCCACCTCTACCACCACAACCACCACTACATCTCCAGTGACCAAAACCACACAAGTGACCAGCACAACTCAATTAACCAGCACGAGACCTACTACCACTTCTACAACAACCACAGCTACATCTAAGCCGCTGAGAACAATTGCACCTGCACTGCTTCCCACATGGACCACCACCACCAAGCCTGCCAGGACTAGTCCACCCAGAAGTCCCACCACTACAACTCCGACTCCTCCACTCAGTTGCAATGTAACTGACCGAATGTGGGTTAAAACAGGTAAGACTAGCATGCTTTGCTTTCATTTCAGTTTGCTGTCTATAATTGTCTTGTGTATTATAAATGAAAAATAAAAAATGAAGAATGAATAAATATTTTGCAAACATTTATAAATGGCACATAAAACAGTTTCAATCTAGTTGATGTATGCAATGTTTCTTATAACAAGATTATTTTACTAAGATATTTAGTCATTTTATGAAAAGACACTGTCTTATTCTGTTGGTGGATTGTTCTGTGCATGTTTAAAGCCATAATACAGATCATTTTAACTTATTTTAAACATAATGCTTGAGAGCAAAGGTATGAAAGAATTCTTCTTTGACCACAGAATCATTGCTTTCCCAATCCTCTTGAACAATACTTAGGTTATTCAAATTATTAAATATTTCATAATAATTATGTATTATTTGTAGACTAAATATTCCTTTATAGGAATATATAATTATAGGTAAGATTTCTTTTGTGTTTTTCATGCGACTAAGATAATTGTGCAAAAAGCCATCTTTACCAAAGGTGAACCCATAGTTATTGGTGCATTGTATATTTTGCACTGATAAGTTAACAGCTGAAAAGAACAAGACATAATAAAACGTGAATGGTCAGTACAAATTAAACAAATACGTATTTTTAAAACAGATCATTTAGTCATTTTTCTCTGTCATATTTTCGCACTTTGATGCTGTTGCTTCTTTACTTCTCTGCCCCATTATCCTGTGCCCACACCTTTGGCAGTTTTGTCCATCCATTTGCGGAGGAGTCGATTAGACAGTATTCTGAAGCAGAACCTTCCAAGAGGGCTCACTATAGCTCTGCGGAAAGCTCTGAATGACAGCGCTGCTCAGGCACAGGTCAGTTTGTTTATAACAGCCTCATAGGTTAAAAAACTGTCTACCTTAGGGTGAAGTAAGCAAATACCTGTGTTCAAAAATCCTATTTACATTTATGGCATTTAGCTGATGCTCATATCCAGATCGACTTACATTTCTTAACTACAGAGACAGTCCCCCTGGAGCAAGTTGGGGTTAAGGGTTTTGCTCAGGAACCCAATGATGGTGGTGCTGGAGGTGGGATTCAAACCTGTGACCTCATGGTCTCTAAGCGGGTGTCCTACCACTAGACCACTAGCATCCCCAGTTTCCCTCAGGTTTAATGTAATTTTCATTTGAATGTCTTTCATTTTTTTTGCTCTCTGAGACCAAATGGAAAGGAAAGTTTCATTTTGTGCTGATAAATGTTGTCTTGAACATAAGTTTGAATGTCTGATGATGGGCTAATTTAAATTAATTCAGTATGCAGTAAGCTGAAAAAGTGCTTTATTTCTCTTGCATTTCTCTGGTTCTGAACCATGCAGAATGGTTTATTGCTAAGTCGAATGGAGATTTCTCCTGCAAATTTATCACAGGAAGAAGAGAGTGGTCTCAATAATTTTATTCTTTGGTAAAAGGTTTTAGAAAGGATTGAGTGCAGACAGTGTAGACTGGGGTGAAATGCTGTGCACTAATCCTGTAATAATCTTCTGAATTGAGGTAAATGAGTGTGCTTTTCAAGACTGAACGAAATGCAGCTCCTCAATAACACCTTCATATGGCTGGAGCATAGGGTGCTCTTTGCCAACACAGTAGACACCGGCAGAAAGCCAGCCATCATCACCTGCAGCAAAGCATGGTTCTAAAGGAAATCCACAACCCTACACACACGAACACACACACACATAGGCTCACTCACTCACACATTGCCTTTAAAGTGTGCTGAGCCATGGAGACCATCTGTCATTTTGTCATTCACTCCAAGTGATGAAGCAGGACCGTCCAGCTTTGCTTTTATATGCACAGGGAAAGCCTTCTGTGTTTGTGATAATACTGTCAAGTCTCTCATCTCTTTTAACAGTTCTCATGTCCTTTTCTTTCCATGCTTTAGTTCTCACTCTCCTTTTTGGAACAAGAAAGAAAACTGTATCTCAGATGACTTTGTACTTGCAGTTGTCTCTTTGTCCCAGTTCCACTCATTAAAGAGCATGTTCTATTTTCTCTTATCAACTTCTCATCATATTTCCATTTCACACATTTTTCTGAATGTGTATTAATGGTCGGGTAACTTCAGTACTTGAGTATTAAGCATTGGTGTTTGATTCTGTACATATAATGAAAGCTTTGGCCCAATCCTATTTCTCACATTTACCATCACCCCTTGTTTTTGTGTGTTTTCTTGCCCAGTTGAAGTGAGTAACAAGCGGTGGGGGTTTGAAATCTTCCTTTATGAAATGGAGCAATCCTTCAAGAACCTGATATGTCATCAGTTGCTGGCAGTGCAGTGTTAGCAACCTTAACTGTCTACATTAATAGCTTTTTAGAAGAGCAATAAAGTTCCACAGCCTCACTGATGGACTGCCTTCAAGTGTGGTGTGGTGTGGGGTGGGGGTGGGGCGACAACATGAAAATATGTCAAAAGCCTTGAATTTTCAGTTTTGCCTGTCGCACCGCACTGCTGTGCGTAATAAGTAATAAGGAAACACACATATAACCCATTATAGGAATACACACTGCTGAAAACTGTACCCAAATTAGCCCCCTGATTAACTGTGAACATCTCACCACCATGCCTGCAGAGCAAAATTAACTCATCCAAAACATTTATAGCCTACACTAAGTTAAAGTCTATCCCAAATCCATGCGCCTAAACCTAAAAAACCTGAGAGCTCCTGCACTTCACATCTGCATATTGCTGACATCAGCATATGAGGAGGACTGCAGGGGACAAGTCCAACAATGCCAAAATGCCTTCCATTTGTTATCCAAAAGATGTCCCTGTTTCTCTCTATTGCTATTGCTTGGTACAGTTGGGTAGTGCAGTAGGAATCTAAAGAAAACATCATTATAATATACCAATAAACATTACTCAGGAAAACTCAAGTATAAAGCCTGTTCTAAATTAGCCTATTTCACAAATCAGTAAACAGTAATAAATGATCTAAAAAAACATTCTGTACGGTAGGGAGTAACTTTTTAATATTTTTATTCCTATAAAATATAAGAAAGGCATTATGACTGAAATGAACTTAAATGGGTTCCTTTTCTTATATTTTTGCTCGAATATTGCTTACATGTAAGCTGCCTTGGACAAGCATCTACTAAATGTGCAAATGTGAATGCTGTGCTCTTCACGCTCCTTTTTCTTTATATTTTTATTATTATATTATTACTACTATTTTTATTTACTTAATTTATTAATTAACCTTTTAAAACATTTTGTAAAAAATCTAATGTGAAGAGTGGAGGGTTCTGTGATACTGTAGACAAGTTAGAATATATCTTCATTTGTGTTGTTTCCCCAGTAAAGTGCATAGACCAATAAAAGTAATAAATGTGTTTGCCAAACATGACTATAACAGCTTTTGCATTTTTGTTGGAGTCCTGCAATTTTATTTCAATTTCTGGGCTGAAGTGAGGTCACCAGTGTTAACGTCATTAGATAAAGCAAATTTAATGGAGTCAGCAATAATCAATCACAATATATAAGCTATGAATATACAATATAACAATACTGCAAACACGATGAATCATTTTTTTGAAGAATTGCAATTGAGCTGAGCTGTTGTAATGTCGGAGATGTTCATCTTTCTGATTGTTACTATTTCCTCCCACAGATTGAAAGTTTGTCCACTGTGCCCAATGTAACAGTGGGTTTCTATGTGGTCCATGGGGATTTGGTCTACATGGCCTCTGTTGTAGTGGAGGCTCTGAGTGCTTATGGCATGGAGAGGATGATGACTGATATCCGGCAGTTTGTGCCGTTGGTGCAGTCGGTGCCAGTTCCAGCAGCACCTTGGAAACCCAGTCCAGCTATTTCACTGATGCTGAAGACAGGTCAGAGACACTGAATGTCTTACAGAGTTAGTATATGCTGCCAGCTGGATTTAATGCCATTAACTGAGTCATTCAGCTGGCTAATAGAAGAGAAGCCTTGTTAACTTCCACTTCAACTACAACAAATATATGATTTAATTTATGGATTTTGGTTCTTTGTGTTCTTAATCTCTGAATTATGAGTTTAAGTGTATTTAGGGGTTTTGTTGCTCTGTATATGCTATGTGTGTGCATGTTTGTGTTTGCAGTTCTGAGATTTGTAGGCCCAGGAGATGACCTAAGGTCCTGCAGGTTTGCTCAGATGATGGAACAGAGGCTGGAGAATGCATTTGCTGAGACTGAAACAAAGGTGCTGAACTCCTACAGTGGACTCAATGTACAGGTCAGATTGCATGCCTTGTTTGTGTAAGTGTACTTTTATATGAATTCTTGTCATTGTGAGTACGCAGCACACCACAACAAAATTACACCTCTGCATTTTACCCATACACTCACACATGTGCAGCATGGGGAAGCTATTGAAAGCGCCCTGGGAGCAGTGACAGGGATGGCACCATGCTCAAGGGTAACTCAGGGCTACCTACTGGTGTGGGATTCAAACCCATGACCTTCTGATCCTGGGGCCAACTCCCTATCCACAAGGCCACCAATGCCCACAATATATATTTAAATATATATATATATATATTTAAATGAAGTCTTTTATTTTATTTTATAGGTTTTTGGAATACATTTGTAACTACAAATGAATAATTAGGGTACCATAGCTTCTGCCAAGCAACACCCTAGCAATCATTTGCAACTATATAGCAACCACTTACTGTTGCAATGACAATGGATGCCATAGCAACATATTTGCAAAGGCCAAGGAACTGCCTAAAACACTGTAATAACCACCTAGTACCCCCCATGCAGGGACCACATGGAACACTAAGGCAACCACCTAATCTTCTAACATGCAACACAGATACCATAACTACCATGTAGCAACACTGTAGCAATGCACTGACATGCTATAGCAACCACCTAGCAACCCAATTTAAGAAATTGACTGAGTAAAATCTTGAATGCTAATTTCCAATGATTAATCAATCATTAATGTATTTAGCAGAATACTTCATTACTAGTATATAATAGTTCCCTTAAGTCAATACTAATTGTTGTATATTGAGACTCATAGTAATAAGGAACTCAACTGGAGCCTGCAATTCAAGTCTTTGTTATAAGAAACCTTTTACATAATTTGAAATTGCCAGCTGCCCTTTATAGTGTCTGAACAGTACATGATGAATGTTAGAATAGAAAGGTAACAAAATTGCTTGGAATAAAATCTCATTACTTTAACAGTAGACATTTTTTTCAATTCTCCCATAAACTTGCAGCTTCAAAGCTAAGAGATTTTTTTCAGAAGGCTGATAATTAATGTACTCTCTTCTTACCTATGTGTATGTGAATACAGTACTCTGGATATTCGGTTTACAGTAAGGAATGAATTACCATGATAACTGGCTCATAATTAAATGTATTTTCTTCAGTAGCATGCTCTGCCACTAAAGAAAATCTGTTTTTCAAGCTGTTTTTTGCGTGTTCATATTAAGCTTTCATAAAAATGTAACATTTGCATTTTTATGAGGTCTAGTTAGTGTAATTTTGGCTAACTGCTTTCAGCGTCGCAGTAATGGAGACCAGCTTGATTGTTTGCCCCATATTTTTCAATAGATGTTTTAATTAAGGTGGTGTTTTCTCTGATCGCATTAACTACTTTCCTATTCTTTTTCTGTGTCTGTCCCAATCTCTGTACCCTCTCTATCTTTCTACCCTCTCTGCTTCAGATTTTAAGTGCGTCTCAGTCAGCTGGCTCTCCTGCTGTGTCACTGATATATGTGGTTTGGAACGGAAGCATGGCCCTAAACGGCACTGTGGCCAGTAACCTGCTGAGCAGACTAACCGCTGAGCTTGTGGGCTACTTTCTGTTTTACCCACCTCTTATCACTGCAGAGCGTAAGTGCATCCGCCACAAGTGCTTCTTAAATGTTATATCATTTACCCTGTCTGTCAAAAGTGGAGGACACCTTTTATTGTTTTGTACTTTAGCAAGTACTGTGTGATTTTCAAAGGTTTTAATAATATAAGCCAGTTTTAAATCTTGGCTCAACGATATGAGTGCAGGCCAGCTGGGTATTCTTTTGTGGAGTTTGTATATTACATTTATATTTGCCTGGATTTCCTCTATATGCACCAGTTTCTTGCCCCTAGAGTGTGTGTGTGTGTGTGTGTGTGTGTGTGTGAGTGTTTCTGTCACTTTGAGTGTGTGTCTGGGCAGACCGTTGCTGATAATCAAGGCGGTCCCTGTCTTCCCAAATCAGTGCTGGAACAGGATTGAGCACATTTAAAAAAAATATGTTCATACAAAATCAAGAAACCTATACTTAAATTCATATTAACACTTCAATAAGAAATCAGACTTAAAGCAAAATAAAAGTCACAGTTGTTAAAAGTGGGATTAAACTGTGACCACTGAATTTAGTCTTTAATATGGTAAAATAATGCAAAACAATAAAAAGATGTTAAGGATAATTTATAAAAACCTATTGGTCATCAATCTTTTGGCAGCCAGCTTATGTGGAATACAATATTCATATACACATTCTGTAATGCTTTACACAACAACCCTGAAGTAGACTTGAGGGGGACTCAGGGCAATATCTAGTACTCTAGCTGGCTTATTTTTAGAAGGCTTACATGGATTATGTTTCATTGGAGGTTCAGAACAGATGAAACAAAATAACTGTTGCAGGGTAGGAGATTGCGTGACTTCTCTGTTGTCCACGTTAATGGTCTTGTGTCCAAATTGCCCTCAATAGGTAAGAAAAGGCTTCTGATAGCCGCATGACCTGCACGAACGTTCCTTGTCTACTGTTCATTTCTTAGCTTTTTGACTTTGGTTCTCTATCTGTACATGGATAAATGTGAAATGTCGTTTGCAGTAGGGAGGTTAAGCTGTTATCTGAATGGAGATTGTCAGGACCCCCTTGTTTTCTAGCCAATAAGAAAGACTTGCTAGATGAGGGACATGAGTACAGGCCCTGACCTCCTGTCACACACTGTTACCTAACAAGGCCTCTTGAGACGCAGCCACTTGGGGACCACTTACCTGGGGCCTATTTCTCTCTCCAAAGCCTTCAAAGAGTAAAGAGACCTCAGCAGAAGTGCAACCTTTATGGAAAGAGCTTTAGTAATACCATAAGAAACTTATGTAGCGTTGTATGGATAAGAACTCTTCAGTAATCTAGGAAGCACCTTACAGAAGGCCCTTATTACCCTTATGTACTTATAAATGAAGGTTTTAGAAACATTTTTAAATATGTTTCTTAATAACAAAAATAGTTTAAATCTGTTAGAAGCACTCATATTATGTTCATGAAAGGGCAAGAGATGACTGACCAACTTAACAATAAGTTTAAAACATTCATTTATGCTGTTAAACTTTAGATCTTGCTGATCTTACTTTGTCTTCTCCATCAGACATTATAATACTCATCAGTTTCATCAAATTTTCATATTCATGTTCTGTAACAGGTCTCAGTTGTACTTTTGTTCATGAGCTCAGTCTTGATTAAGTCAATTTTAATTTTGTTAACTTGTTAAATTAGCTTTAACCTAAAAAAAAAAAAAAACATTTTTAAGCTTTAGCTGGTAAACATTGTTGAAATGTCATAGAATTACAGTCACAACCAATCACAGCCAGTCCTTATATGTGATAATATATATAATGTAGCTTCTCTTAAATGTAATGACACAGAACAGTGGGATGTCTCTTGTATGAGAAGGTGAGCAATAGCAACTAGAGGAAGCTAGACTTAATGTTCACAATGGGGGATTTAGACTAAAAAGATTTTGCTGTTTTAAACACTTCATTTACCATTTACAGAAATAGTCTTATTGCAAAGTGATACCATCACCTGTAATATTTTCACATTAGCACTGTATTGACGGCAGAAATGTGGTGTATATCACACATTTATAGCTGTGCTTTGTGTAGAATAGGCCTGAAAATGACATTTTGCACATTAGAATAATCATTTGTCCAATCGTTTGTGTGACAAGTGTCTTCTTTGAAAACACTGTAATAAAGAATACATTGATTATATGCCTTAAATAAACATTATATTGTATTAAAGCCAGTCAAGAACTTATCAACTATAGTATAGAATGTTAAACCACATGGAAATATGACTAAACCAATGCAAGTCAGTGTTGGGTAGGCACAAACATTAAATATTAATATGCATAATATTCCATAATTAAAATAATACACTTTCCTCAATCATCATATGAAAAATACATCATATTGACATACTATAAAAAATATATTGTTATGGCATTGAAAAAGCAATGTATACTGTAGCCATATGTGGACTCCAGGAAAAATTGGGGCAGGCTGGAGTGTGGGATGAAAGCATTTGTTTGTTTTGTACATTGCCATCTGTAAAATTTCCTCTGCCTCCTGTGAATATCATTGGCGGTTTCCTGCCCTCCCTGGCAGTGGCAAAGCGTGAACATCAAAGACAATTACGAGAGTAAATAAGGGTAAATAATTAACAGCGGGAAGTGCTCTTACAGGTGTGTGAGAGAGAGAATAGAAGAAAAAATACAGAAAGAGAAAAAGAGAAAGGGTGGAACACTGTAGAGCACCTCAGGTCTTGTAGATAGAATGGAATCACACAGAGTTTCCTCCTAGAGAACACATGCTCATGTTTGTGCTAGCTGCTGGAAAAGCTGTTTCGGGAACTGCCATGACCTCAGGCACTGCGTCTCTGTGTCTGGAGGGGCGAGTTCATTTTCCTTTCTTTTACAACACTGTACAAATATTTTTAATCACTTGCATAAAATAATAGTTATAATCTGAGCTGTTTACAATAATGAAAACAAAGTCTTATTCAGCATTTTAGGAAGTTGTTCAGGAATATCCTGTAAAATGCTTATCTGCATAGTCATCTGCATATGCATATTCTGAAATATGACAGATTCTGAATAGGGATGTGCTGATAATTTTTATAATTGATGCTTTAGAAGCCACATTCATTTATATATATTTATATATATATATATATATATTTTTTTTTTTAATGATACATAAACACATGAATACTTTGCATGTACTTATGTACTTCTTTTCATTTTATCTTCTTTCTGTCTAAAGTCTAAGCTTATCTATGGAGATACATAGTTTTATGTAACTGAAATATATTAGTTTCACACTTTTCCAATGTAATGCACCTTTCTATAAAGAATAATAGTTATGTTCCTCTAAGATGTTGTACATTGCCAGTGTAGTCCTGATGTTTGTACAGGTGTATTTATTATTGCACTGCTTTTACTCTTGCAGGAGAAACAGACAATGCTCAGTTCTGATTTCACAGTTCCAGTAACTGAATGCCCTGAGAGAATGTAGCACGCTACTGCTTTTAATCAGGCTGGCACTATGCAACTGAGCCAAAGTTTCATTAGGAAAACGCTGTGAGACATCACGTATAGTATAGATTGTCTGCCCACAACACACAAGGCTAAGATATTATAAAAAGCCTCTGGACTCAGGATCAAAGTGGTTCTCTTGGAAGCAGGCCCTCTTATCTACTCTCTCTCTCTCTCTCTCTCTCTCTCTCTCTCTCTCTCTCTGTTCCTCCCTTGCTTGCTCTCTCTCACTTCCCCTCTCTTCCTTTCTAGCTTTGGAGTACCACAACCTCAACACTTCTGCAGCAACCAAGGAGCTCTGGTTAATCACAGGTAATCACCGTATTGATTTGAAATGACCTGAGAACTGTGAATTACTGTTTTTTTCTAAAGAATCCCAACCCAGTATTTTCATTTTGACTGCACAGACATGCAGAGGTTAGATTCACAGTGAATACTTAAAAGTTTGGTGGGCTTTTATATCTAAATACACAGACAGTCTTGGTATTTATACTTCTACTGAGGGTCTAACAGTTATCTGAATGCATTTATTATTATTGTGGACCTTTAAAGACTGGCAAGATTGAAAACAAAGTCAAGACAGAGCAATAGAATATGAGTGATTCTGACTGGTAAAAAATATATATATATGTAATATATGTAAAATGTTTTTGGGTTTTATTTCTGCATGCATTTCTGTGTGCGTGTGCGTGTGCGTGTGCGTGTGTGTGTGTGTGTGTGTGTGTGTGTGTTGTATTTGCAAGTACTGCAGGGCAGATTGTATTTCTATGGTTTCATCCAGTTAGGATGGCTGTTCTTACTTCAAGGTCAGCTTCAGTGAGGTTGATTAACTACGGTGGAAAAGATTAAACCTCAGTCCCCTCTGTTCTTCCTTCTCGCTGCTGGATGTGTGCAGTAATTCAGGATGTTGAGAACACGTCCCTGGAGGGGCAGTATCAGAGCTTTGCCAGTCTGATGGAGCAGCGTTTGGCGGAACTCTTCGTCTTGGCCCATCAGCAGGGCGCCCGTTTCAGACGGGCTACCACAGTGGGCAGCTACACTGTCCAGGTAACCAAATACTCCTTATACCGTTTCCAATTATGGCGTTTTATTAAAACATTTTTTGTTGAATTTCTAAGTGAAAGTAAATGTCCTTTCCCAAGGGCACACTACATTTAACAAATATAAATAAAATATCAAATTAACTATGTTTTGTTCAATGTTATACTGACCAAAAACTATTTTCTTTTGTAATACCATATTTGGGCCTCATTGCTGCTCTGTATTTTTGGATTCAGATGGTTGCTATGAGGCGAGTGGCTGGACCGAAGAACCCTGCTGAACTGACCTACTATGTCCAGTTTAACAGCATGCCCCTCCCCGGCACATCCGCCGCTAAAATCCTCAACACAGTGGACTCTCAGACCATGGCTCTCACACTGGGCTACTTCGTCCAGCTACAAGCTGAACGTATGTGTGTCTCTTCTTCTGTGCTTTATTTTTAATAGACTTGAGTCTTTTTTGGGCAAAGAGCTGTTTTTCATGGATTTAATAAATTAAATTAATCTAGGACCAATTTATCACAGTTACAAAACAATCAAATCAAAGTAAAGACTGGGGGTCTTTAATCTTTTGCACATCCATATGTGTGCAAGAAACTGAACCGTTACCTTAGAAGCATGCCTGGAAGTGTTTACTTTATTACATGACTTACTACATAACATTTTTACATTTTTACTTCCTTTTTATTACCTTGGCCCCACATATTGGGCCAGCCACATACTGGGACTAGTCTTAAACTAACTGCAGTGTCTATGGGGAAGTCTTCTTTTTGGCTTAACCTGGGTATGGGAAACAAGCCCATAGTGTAATAATTTTCCTGCTCAAACATTCCCACTCTAAACCGGGGTCGGCTTATAAATTGAGGAATTGAATCAGGTGTGGTCGGTTGTTCAGAGTCGAAAAGGCACTCAAATGTGTAGAGCAGCAGTAAAACATGGATAAAACAGTATGCAAAAAAGAACCTGCTTTACCAACTGAGGTCTTTCATCTCAGTGAATCTAGTTTAATATCACATGATAAATAGTGCTTCTTCACTAATCCCTCATCCTACATGTCACTAATCAGGGGTTTAATGGAATACATATGCACACTTGTTCTCTGAAAGTCTGGGGGCTATAGACACCCTTGCAGCTCTCCACAGGAGAGGAAGAGGGATTGGTGCTGAGCCAGGAAGAGATGAGGAGAGATAAATCTC
Organism: Hepsetus odoe; assembly: GCA_017165825.1. Classification (NCBI taxonomy): domain Eukaryota; kingdom Metazoa; phylum Chordata; class Actinopteri; order Characiformes; family Hepsetidae; genus Hepsetus; species Hepsetus odoe. The sequence continues at coordinate 21,789,714 of CM029375.1, read as the reverse complement.
TTATGAACACAGTGGAGCACTTCCAGCAGAGAAGACTAAAACAATCCTATATAATCATTATCTCACACCTGAAGCGCCATGCACACCAGAACAATTGTATAAGTGCTAATACACACATACAGGAACATATCAGTGCAACTCAATTAGCATGAACTTTTCAATTTATTCAAGTTTTCCCAAGTGACTCACAGCATGTGACCAACATGAAAATGAAGCATAATTTGACTGTGAGTGTTGTTAAGTGACAGTGTGAGGTGCCCAGTTTAACCTTGTAGATCCTTCTTGGTATATAGTCTCTGAAATATTAACTTCTTCTTGTTTTTTTTTTTTTTACTTTTACACTTTTAACTCATTGAAACAAGCAGGAACAATCTGTCAGAACAGACAGAGCTTTGAACTGGTTCCACACTTTTTTTTTCTAATTATGAAAGAAAATATTTAATTGTAATTTGAGTTTAATAACATTTTTAATAACAATCATTTAATATTGTAAGTACCCAATGTTTAACTTATTATAAACATAAACATACAGTAGTGGGCAAGATCTTATCCACCTCTCATTTTATTATATTTTACTGGAAAACTCAGACAATAAATACAGCGGTGATTTATTGCTGCTTGTATAAACATGTATAGACAAGGGATTTTGTGTAATTCCAATAAGTTTGCCTTGAAGAATACTTTTGGTCATACACTCACCTACACAAAATGAATGGTGGCCTTTTCATTTACACACTATGATATAATATATATCATAACTATGATATAATATACAATAATATATTTGGATCATTTCAATATTTTCTTCTGGTGCAGCTGTGGTGAAGAACCCTTCCAACAACCTGTGGATCATCGCTGCTGTTTTGGCTCCCATTGGTGTTGTGACCATCATCATCATCATCATCACTGCTGTTTTGTGTCACAAGAACAAGAGTGACTTCAAGACTGATGCCATTGGCAACCTGAATCCAAGAGTCAAGGTAAACTTTTCCTTTAATTGTGCCTTTCCTTGTCAATCCTCAGACTGACGTTTGTCATTCTCTCATTTGAGTTTAACTCATAATGGCAAAATAACATAATGTTGAGCTCTGCCAACATTATTTTGGAAAACAAATCTGTCCTTGCATACTTAACATGGTTACCTCCAGCAGCCTGAGCTGATGCGTGTATGTGCTTGTGTGTGTATGTATAATGACTCTTCATACTGTTTCTTTCATTTAGACTGCTTACCGGAGAGACGTGGGTTATTATCATCAGGTAGCTATGCAGCTATTTATTTAATTCATCTGCTGTTCTGGGGTGTGGATGTTTGATACACTTATGACTGCTCATGGGGCCATATAATACGATGGTTGGTGTACAATATGGCGCTTGGTGCTCTATGAAGTCATCAAATATGCCCAAAATATAAAATTTAACTGTGAAAAGTCATTAACATAGGCCTTAAATTTGGTTCAAGGTTATGGAACTTCAGCAGGCAAGACCTCTGTGACACTGTATGACACTATTGACCTTCATACTTCTAATGACACTTCAGTCATCTATATTTTATTTGAACAAAATCAAACTAAAGAAACTCCATTCCATTATACCGTATCCAGTGGTCTCACGGGGAGATGGCATCAGATTACATTCATCTGCTAATTCGTCTGCTTTATCTTCTGTGGCATCAAGATTACACTCAAAATGCTATATGAATACTATACATAACATTCCATATGTTTTATCACACTCACTATATTACACACTTAAAGGATAAAATGCAAGTTAATGTGCTACTATGAATGATAAATACTTTTATGCAAATGCAGAACAACACAGGGATTCTCAGTCACAGTTTGTGTTTTTTCTCTTCTCCACACACCTTACCCAGCCCTAAAGAAACTGAAATGAAAACATGATTATAAAGGAAAATAAGAATTCAGCAACTTATAATTATTATTATGAAAATATTTTAGTTTTCCCCCTGGGTGAGGACAGGCCAAGGGTAGTTTTACATATAACACACTGGATAAGGGTGTCTGCTAAATGCTGTAAATGTAAATGCAGTTTTCTAGCAGGCCAGATAAAACATCTTCAAAGTTCAGCTTTGCACTGCAGTCTGCACATTAAACAGCCCGTCTAATACAGTATGCTGTATGCATGTTCTGATGACCTGGTTTGAATGTTTTCAATTTAAAGTTGAAAAAGTGTTGTTCAGTGATCAAGTCGGTTCTACCATAACAGTGTCTTAACTTAGCTAGATGGTTTTATTTTAAAGAGGAAATTATGGACACAAAAGTCTAAAACTGACATTGTATTTATTTTTTAAGCTGTATCATTTTTAAAATGTTCTATTATTGAAAACTAGGAGTGGAAGGGGAGGTCTCTTGAAAAGGTTTGCTGTGCTTTGTGTGTGTGTGTGTGTGTGTGTGTGTGTGTGTGTGTGTGTGCGTGCGCGCACTCAAATAAGTGCAGTATGTATTGAGAACAAGGTCAGATATTCTCAGTAGATTTCAGTTAAAGTAGGCTAGCAGTACTAGGGAGGCTAAAGATTTCAAGGTATAAATCATCAACACACAAACTGCACACATAACTGTTGGTCATGTGAAATTGTGCTTTTCTCACACATCAAATATGAAGCAGTTCCTTTTTTCTTTGTCTTTTGCAATGACATGTTTGGATTCCCCGCTCTGCCGTTCATTCTTCTGACCTATTTTATCATTCTCTGCAGCTTACACCCCAAATTCCCCTCCTGAATTTCTGGAATTTGCTTTGCTCTCACAAATCTCCCCCTTGTCTCTGTGAAACTTAGAACTTCATATGATTATGTAATGTGTGTGTTCAATATTGAGTGTCAGAGGAAAGGTTTAATGTGGCAGTTATTAAAAGAAGATAAAAGAGCTGAATTTGCTGGGATATATTTTGTATGATCCAGACTTCTTGTGAGACCAGGGAGGAAATTGGTTGTGGAGGAAATTTCTGATGAAGATCTCACAAGTTTCCACAAGTCTTTTCTTATACAATGCAATACAATACAAATTGCAAGAACATTACGGTCAATAGGGACCTGTTGGACCTAAATAATCAGTTTCTAGTTTTTAGTGCCATTCTATAAATGATTACTTTCCAATTCCAGAAAAGTATTAATTATTTTATTATCAAAATATCAAAGGGGATCCTGACCACAGTCCTTGAAACTCTGTTTTCTATTTCTATTGTTCTTTCTTTCTCTATACCCCTGACCCTGCACACTTCTTCATTAGTCAATGAGTTGAATTGGGTGTGCTAGATTCCAGAGCCCAGCTTTTGACCACACTCTCCAAACTTAACAAATTTGTCTAATCATGTATTTTGCATGCATAATGTGATGACCTGGTTTGGATGATCTCAATTTAAAGTGGAAAAAGTGCTGATTGGTGTTCTAACGTCGGTGTCGTAGCTTGTGGGTGAGGTTTTAGGAAGGCTTTATCATGCAGTTTTTATTTTTTTATACTTGCCCTATCTGTATGAAACAAAGGGTGTTAAATAGAATATGACAGAAAAGCAGACAGAACATGTGCAGCTGGTGGCTTCTTTTTGTGCAGCACCTGCTTACGGGTGTGTATGTGGGGTGTTATGGATTTGGAACATGGAGAAGTATTTCGTGTAGATTGTTCAGCTCAAAGCTAAGCAGTGGAGTGTCCATGATGGCATGTGTGGCTCATGAATCATTGTGCATGACTTGTGTCTACTTATGTGTGCTTGTCTTATGTGGTTTCAGACATGGTGAATATGCCACCTTTAGACATCTTCAGAGCAATAATTCAGAAACATGTACTCTGCTGGGTGAATCTTAACTGGCTGTAAATTGAAGATTGAACATTGAAGCCTACAAATATTTGACAAGGAAGGAAATGAGGCAAAGACAAAGAGCAGCAAATTGTGCTTTGCTTCTTATAAAACATCATGAAATCCATTATTATAATCCATTATCTTTGTGTGGAAAAGAAAAAGTAACCAAAACCCATGAACAGCTGATACAGTCATGAATAAGGATTTATAATTACTTATCTGAGAGGTCTTTTACTACTTAGATCTAGACTTCAGTCAGATTTCTGATGTGTGATTTTTGTTTGTAGCCTGTTCAGGGGTTTGACTATGCCAAGCAACACTTGGGCCAGCAGGGAGGTGAAGAAGAGACGTTGCCCGTCACCCAGGAGAAAATGGTGCTGCCCCGGACGGTCCGAGACACCTCTCTCTCCTTGGATAAAGTCATCCATCCTGAAGGAACCAACTCCAAAAAGACCCTGACCAATGAAATCAGGAAAAGGTTTGGAAAATCTGAGAATACTTTCCTAAATGTGAGTTCAAATTCAGATGATTTGTTTGTAATAAATTAATAAAGACCAGTAGGCCTAAAGAATAAAAACAGGCTGGTTTTTTACAAAATTACATGGCTGTTAGACTCAAAAATGATTTCTATTCATGTAACCATTCACATTCTGGCAAATACATCAAAATCTTTTCAGCCGCAACTAATACTTTAATATTTAATATTAAATATAAAAAATGTAATGTTAATTTCTAATCTTCCTATTTTGCACAGATAAAGATAGTAATGACTGTAGCTTTTCATCCCACCTTATGTCTTGTTCCCTTTCTTATGATGATTTGCACATGACTCTTTGAATTCTTTTGTATACCCAGAATGTAATCATCTCATCGTCTCACCTTTATTATGAGAAACATGAACAATTTGTGAGGACTATTTCCTGTGTGTCTCTCCATAATCTAGTAATTTAATGAAATCCTCTCACTTCCAAACTTTTAAACTGGGTAGAATTAAGGATTAAGCAAGGGTTTCTGGGCCACTGCAAGGTATAGCTGGTCACTGATAGATTAATTATTAATTTGTCACTGACTTAATGTGTCTGGTACATCTGTTGCATAGTTACCCGGGAGGAACAGGACATGTAAGGACTGTCAAGGCTTTTCTTAAATGAGCACCATGTAAATCACTGTCCTTCACTGGTCTCAGCAATGCAGGCCTGTTTAGAGTAATAGGACAATCATTAGCTGTGCATGTCCCTGCAGGGCATGGTGGAATAACCTGTCCACCCACACTGACATTCAGGCTTTTGGGGAAATGAGTAGAAAGAGAGAAAAGACATGAGAAAGGGAGAGAAAGAGAGGAGGGGTGATGATAGTTCAAATGAAGATGTTATATAAAGCTGTAATGAAAACATCATGCTGCTCTGTAAATTGTACAGTTGTATGCAAATGTTTCGGAGCCCCAGTCAGATTATGTTTTCTGTTGAATTTATGACAGAAAATACTAAACGTCTACAGAGAACACATGTCTACATATCTCACTGTGTTTAACTTAATGGCATACATATTTCTCCCTCTATCTTGCATGTATGACGGTGATCGGACCTTCTAAAATCATAAATTCATATATAATCCTATAATCATATTTAAATATGGTCTGATCTGGCAAAGTGTTTGATGGCCAAATGTAACACAATAAATGAAAACAGCAAAAATGCTGTGTTGTTCCCTGTAAATGATGTGTTCTTATTTCACCAAGAAACTTAACAAAATATGTCATTTGGCAGAGAATGTTCTTTTCTCTGTGTTTATTCTTGTTTATTCTTATTTGTCTTTGGGTATGCATTATTTTGCAGTGAACTTTCTCTTCTAAATTTTACACATTTTTTAACAGGCTTTGAAAACACATTGGAGTAGATTAGACTTTGAGAGTCAGATTGTTTTGATGTTCATTTCTATGTATTATTTGGAAGAGGTCTGTATAGTCCAGTTAATAGAAGCATAACACTAGCTGTTGTTTCTCTAGGAGAGCATAGATCCTGCTTGAGAGGAAAATCCATAAATATGTAAACGAGAAGCAAAATGCAAACCAAGACAATTGGATTATTATAGGACATGATTAGAATACCCAATGCACAATTTCACAAATTTCCTTCACAATACTTCACTGCTTATGCTATAAAATAAGGTTTTATTATTGAATCCATTCCTCTTTTTTTGCAGAAAAAATCCTTGCATATTCCAGGTCGTGTAATCTTGCAGCACATTTTACTAGTGGATGTGTAGTTAGAAACCATCTCTGGTTTTATGCTGCCACAAAAAAGTACTCACAGGGGCTGTAAGATGGACAGACACTGCAGCAGAGCATGGCAGTCCAGGTGCAACCCATAGAGAGAGTAGACAAAGAGTGAGTGAGTGAGTGTGTGTGTGTGTGTGTGTGCGTGTGACATAACCATCCTTGCCGCCTCGCACATGGACCCTGACTTACTGCTGCTCCTTGTTGCTATGGTTACTCGCAGCAGGTTGCCGAGTGAGGATGGTTCCGTCATCAGCAGCGAATCAGCGAAGGCTGTTTCAGGCAGAGGCTTGGCGCTGCAGAAAGTGACAGCACAGCAGAAACTCACAAAGGAGGAGAGCAGGAAGAGGAGTGGTGAGAGACAGTCCCGACACTTTCAGCCCTTCACGCCCTCTGCCAGCCCCTCACCTTTTTCTGCATCTCGCTTTTCTTTAGTTTTCTGCTGTTTTTGTTTTTAATTCACCACACTGCATTAGACCACAGACCCTCAGTGCTTAGTTGAGTGTATTCCATGCTCTAAGCTAAGAAGAGTTGAAATAGGTGTTGTATAGTGTCAAAATCACCTAGCATCAAACTAGACAACAACTGAACACCCTTGCATAAGACATCTAATTATATTTCAGCCCTTTCTTTCTTGTTACTTTGCTGGGGAAGTGTAGCAGAGGGTTTCAGTATTTGAAAAAGCGGAGACGTTATATGTGTCCGATGCTGAACTGGATCTGGAAGGCAAATGCAGCTAACATATTATAGAAAATATATCACGCAGATATATACTCCACCAATTTCTTATGTCGGCTGTAGGTTTAAATCAAATATTTGTATCATGCAAGGTTGTGTAGTCTAACGAGAGCTTGCTAATGTGTTATGACACTGTATGACATACTATAACCTACAGAAATGGACCAAAGTGTGCTAAAAATTGGCTGCTAATTTTCTTTGTCCGCAACTGTTTATAGGCCGTGTGGGGGAGTATTTACGTAGCATTAGTTCATAACCTAAAAGAAAAGCTTGATTACAAAATCAGTGAGCCTATTTTTAATTAGTTCATCACTTTAATGAATGTTCAACCATACTAAAATATTAGAATTTTCACATTAATACATTCAGTCCTGCTGAAAACCAAAAAAAAGTTGTTTAACACACATTAAATACATGAAAAGCACTCCCAAAGAGTTGGCTAGTGTCTGTCATTTCTTTATCTATAAACAAGACAAGCAGACTTCATGTTTCCCATGTGTATTAGACTTTCAAACTTGTCATGATCCCTCACTGAAGTACTAATAGAAACTAATTACATTATTACTACATTATTTTAGTACGTTTTTGACTTTAAAGTAAAATTAAAATCATTAACTGAGTTATTTACTAGGGCCGTGCTGAAATGTGGGTAATTAGCACCTGGAGAACTGATTTAGGGCACTGATTTTTATATCAATCAGTCAATCAACTGTAACCTCAAAAGGACATAAAGGTACCACGTGAATGGCCACATATGGCTTTGATGGTATTGTTAGGCGATAATAATTTAAGTTTAATTAGGAATCAGTTTCATAATTCTAATCACAATTTGTCACATTTGATATTTGTTTTACCATGACAAAGACATATAACTGCTCAAGACATTTGTTATACAATGTAACATAATAAACTGGTTTGTTTCTTTGGTTATTCTTTATTCAGGCAAAATTGTCATGCTGGTTATCATGGAGTTCAAATTTCCAGTATTCATTTTGCAAGTAAATGGAGAAGAAAGAGTTGTTGCCTGTGATCACAATTAAGGCATAAATACTTGAACTTGAACTTGATAAATGGAAAATGCTGTATGCAACTTTTCTACCAGGGTGAAGTGCTTTCCCGTTCCGCTTAAATAAGGAAAGGTGCTGATTATAGACAAAAAGAGCTGAAGTAGTGTTTGGCTAGGACTGGGTAGGCATGTGTAAGGCTCTTCTTGCTCTGCTCATTTACAGAGTTGGGTGTTTGGGTGCTTTTCCCATGATTGCCAAACTTAGCAGGAACAGAGGAATGAACTACATCAATATGCATGACACACTTTCTCTGTCCACTGACATAATTCAGTCTGTCATTGGGCCTGCAGAAGAAGTGACAGTCTGTGCGCTCTCTCTCTCTCTCTCTCTCTCTCTCTCTCTCTCTCTCTCTCTCTCTTTCTTTCTCTGTCACACACACACACACAAACAAACATGCAAGAGTGTATGCACTGAGAATATAGCATCTCTTAGACACAACTGTATCTTACACTTACAGTGGAGAACACACACATACAAAGCCATAAACACACATGTAAAATAGATGCACAAAGCCAAAACTAAACATACAGACAGCAACACATTCCTGAACACACACACTGAAACAAACACAGATGCTTCTATCACACATAATTAGCTCTCTTGCAGAGTTCTCACTCATGCTGGTTTATTATTGCAGGGAACTTGTACAACACATCATCACGGCCATATGCTGCCATATGTTCATGTTGTGTTTAGATGTGCTGCATTTGACCTTAAAGGTGCACAACCATAGATTAGCAAAGCAAAATGCATGACTTCATTTTCACTACATGTTTATTTTTTGTTGTTTATTAGCAAAAAATTTTCCACAATTTCCACAGGGGAAACACTGACATGCCTGAGTCACCTTGAGGAAGATCTGGATGTGGTTATAGTGGGTTGAGAGAGTTTGGTGACTTGCAGTGTTTATTAGCAACATTATCCTTCAACAACTTTGTCTATAAACTAAAGAGGAATTTGGACAATAAATAGTCTTATGTGACTGACTAAATCTGGGGTTGGTGGAAGAACATATAAAAATATATGGATTTTTCTGAGCTATTCATTTAAATATGCCTTTCTAAGCATGCACTTAGACCAGGGATGCTAAACCTTTGCACATGGCTGTAGGTTGGATTAAACTCAAAGTCTAGAAGTTTTCATTCATTAATATCGTATGTTTTAATAAGTGGAGTGATATCAATATTTTAAAAGGAAGCATCAAAAGAGTAATTTAGTCCTTGTATCAAATTACAGATTCAAGGGGAAAGCATAAAGAAAAATGTACCTAGTATTTCAGTGCTTGGCTATTACTCATGTCTGGAAGTGATTAAATGTATTTGTCTGTAGTGTCCCTGCTGAGATGTTGCATTTCAGATTCAGAAGAGTCTAGTATTGCTGCTGCATATAGGCAAGTAACATTGGAGATGTGAGTTCAGTCGGTTTTGTGTGTGTGTGTGTGTGTGTGTGTGTGTGTGTGTGTGTGTGTGTGTGTGTGTGTGGCAGATCCTTATGACACCTCCTCAGGTTCTCTCCAGCTCATCTCCATAAAACCAATGACAGCCCCTCCTTCCTACTCTCATCCAGCATCTTCTGACCGAAGTCAGGATTCAGCTGTCCTGAACGGGGAGGTATGTAACACACACACAATCACGCGCACACACACTGAGACATACAGTACTGTGCAAAAGTTTTAGGCAGGTGTGAAAAAATGCTGTAAACAAAGAATGCTTTCAAAAATGGAAGTGTTAATCATTTATTTTCATCAATCAACGAAATGCAGTGAATGAACAAAAGAGAAATCTAAATCAAATCACTATTTGGTGTGACCACCCTTTGCTTTCAAAACAGCATCAGTTCTTCTAGGTACACTTGCACACAGTTTTTGAAGGAACTCTGCTGGTAGGTTGCTCCAAACATGACTGTGTTTCAGCCTCCGTGTGACATTGATGATCATCAGCACCTGTTTGGTAAAACTGGTTGATCAAACACCGACTATAATCCTACAGAATCCCTGACTTTGTGCAAGTGTACCTAGAAGAACTGATGCTGGTTTGAAGGCAAAAGGTAGTAACACCAAATATAGATTTGATTTAGATTTTTGTTTTGTTCGCTCACTTTGCATTTTGTAAATTGATTAAAAATAAACAATCATTATTTATATTTCTGAAAGCATTCTTTGTTTACAGCATTTTTTCACACCTGCCTAAAACTTTTGCACAGTGCTGTACTTATATTAGAGTATGGCTTCTCTAAAAGATTTTGTAACAAACCTGGTGGAGTAGCAGTGGTTTGGGCCCAGGATCAGAAAGTCATGGGTTTGAATCCCAGACCAATAGGTTGCCCTGAGGTATCCTTAAGGATGGTACCGTCCCCATCACTGCTCTCTGTGAAAAACAGAGGTTGTGTTTCACTGTATTCTGTGTTTCACAATGGCAGAAAGTCATTTTGACTTGTATTGGGCTGTTTTATTCACTTCTGGTGTATCATAGAGAACTTCACACAGAAAAGCGAGTGTTAACCTAAAACCGTCTTTATATTTCAACCTTTTCTCTCAAAACAGAAACCAGAAATGATCAAGATTATTTGTCTTTGATAATGTATATCAGTACCCAGAAGTACCACACATTTGTGCCTTTCTTATAAATTTAAAGGATCCATCAACTGCGTACCTATTCTGGCCTTGTTCAGTTAAAATAGGACTTTAAAAGTGGCATGGGACATTTTCCCCCCGTGTGTGTATATAATTAGTTGACCAATGGGAAATCAACACTGCACAGACTTTTCTACCTTTTCAGTTCTTTTGTCCCTTCAGACAAACCAACAGCTCAGTGTCTGTCTCACTGATTCTATCTCCCTCTTTCTTAAGGTGAGCTTGGCTCTAAAGCAGAAGTCAGATATCGAGCACTACAGGAACAAGCTGAGGCTGAAGGCTAAGAGGAAAGGCTACTATGACTTCCCATCAGCTGGGGGCAGTGGCAGCTCTAAGGCCATGAGTCAGAGAAACAGACACAGTCAGGACAGAGCTGTTCACCCGCACAGCCCAGTGACTCACACACCAGCGAGGGCTCCAGAGTATGACGATGATCGGAGTTCCACCTATGTCAAATCTGGCAGAAGGTCAGTCCATGTGGGTTCGTAGATTGGCTGTGTCGTGTGCATTTTCAGTTGGGTAGAACTGATATAGGCTGTGCATGACTATGTTGTGGGAGAGCGTGTTAACTCAAACAATGGTGTGTGCAGGTGGCATGTAGTTTCCCTCTCTATTACAAATCCAAAGCAAACTATAAATGATCTAAAGGTGTTTCTGAGCAGGAGGCTCCAATGATTGAGTGTAAAAAAAAAAAAATTATATACATGTACTCATATACTTGTCTATTGATAGACATAGGGTTTAATATACATTTCTTGGCAGTCACTAGGAATTGCTCATTTGCACATACTAATTTCACTGATGTTTAGCACCTGTTATGTCTGGGGAAGAAAAGCACTATGAGTATAACAGCAGAACAGAATAGGCATGACATCGTTTTTTAATATATGTTTAATATAGCAAACTTGTATAAGGCCGTTTTCATCACTACGACATTCAAAATCCAGAAACTGAATTACCAGAACTGTATAAACCCCACAAATTGTCCTTTGTGTATTTTTCACAGATTTATGTTCAGGAGAGGAAGAAACCAAAAAATAATAATAAAAAGTATGAAATTACCAATTGTAGTATACAGTGGGAACAATGCAGCGATCTGCCAACTTCACAACCTAGATAATATATCAAGAATAGTATTGGCTGTAAGCAACATAAACATACTTAATACAAGATTCATAATAAAATAAGACTCAGTGTTTGGCACTATGAGATATATCCAGATACTGCTCTTTACCATACAGGACAGGGCTTACATACCAAATGACATATACCAGTTCATCAAATTTAAACTTGAAAAATGTGTAGTTTTCAGTCTAGATAATGAAACAGAAAAGCATGCCTACATGTACATATCATACAGCCACTACCAAAAGTAGTGCAGATAACTGTTTGATTTCACTTTGTTTGATTTCCTGTTTGTTAAGAATATAATGAATGCATTTTGACCCAGTGCTTTGCAATTGAAAACTAGCTCATTCCAGCCCAGGTGGTTAGGAGTGTATTTAGGCTGTTTCTTTAAGAAATGACCAACTGGACCTTTGGCGTAAAAGCTTTAAGTTTTTAAGTACCTATTACAATCCCCACAGAAGTCTGAAATTAGGCAAAGCTGGCTAAAGTATCTGTTTCCGCGTTGTAGTTGGAACAGATCTAAATTGCTGACTGTATGGAAAGCCATTAGCTGTCCTTGCTTTGGCAGTGTTAACAAAAGCGGAACACTGCCCTTTTGCCTGGGATTAATCGTTTGATTTTATTTCCAAAGCCGAGGATAAACTCTGTGTAATCATCAGTAATTGGCTCTTTGCACCATAGCAAGGGGGCTCTAGTGGTCTACTCCAGCACTGTCGACAGATAAGAGGATTTGCCTAATTTGGACTCTCGTTTCAAACACTTTTGAATTTCGTGTCTTTTAGTTTCAGTTGATTGTCCAGTTTGAGAATTTATGTCATTTATTTGGATGGTTCACAGTGGTTCACAACAAACACCACTGAATAAACCAGAGGGTTTTAAAAATATGTAAAAAATCCAACATGGCAATACAGTTAATTCATCTACAACTGTTTTGAGTGCATTTTGATAAATTTAAGCTTCTTTGATCCAAATATATTTTCACTTTAAGTGAAGAAACATGTTCTATCTAAATTATCAACCAGTGTTTGCAGTTTGCCTAATTAGTGTAATTAGTGCCTAGAAGTTCCTAATGTGAACTGGGTGGATAGTACAGCATGCAGGGTATTCATTCTCTGGGGCTTGGATTGAAAACAACTTTAGGATTAGGACAGTCCATCTGCATTTACATCCTAGATTACCAATTGCAGTATATTAACTATAATCCACAAAATTCTCCGTCACTACTACAGATTTCAATAAATTGTATCTGCGGAGTCCTCTTCCAGTTGTGTTCGTTCCAATTTTAAGCCCTCTGCAGAGATCAAATCAAAATGCAGCCACCCTTCAACAATCTGAAAACTTTGAGTAGGGTAGTTGAATCACATTATTTGCAATGGAGCTCTGGGGAGCTGGATTGAAGCAGGAATATCTGTCACCTCTGAATTGACTAAGACTGTTGAACTGTACTTCACTGAACTGTAGACATGCTGTCTGTGAGTCACATTGTGTTGGCCAGTATCAGGAGTGGTCTCACTATTGTTCTTATAATGTAATTAAATCCCAGTAGCAGCTTTCTAAAGTTGGGGCCTCAACTCCAGACGTGGGAGCACTTTTGGACAGATTTTAAACAGCAGCAGCAGAGATGTTAAATGTTGACAAACCATTGTTCTCATGTGGAACTTCACACTGCCTCTGGCTCTTCTTAAATCTTTCACAGTGCCAGCCCCCTGGATTGCCGAGGACATTGCTTTTGATGATTTTTTCCCTCATGGCATCTAGGAGGCTGTGCTGCTGTGTAATCTACCCTCTGCCAGACTCACTGCACTGACACGGGCTGCTGATGAAATCTGATGAAGTCTGCCTACGCAGCACGCTCATCATTTTATGCTTAATAAAGTATTTCTTATCTGTTCGCACTGCTGCCCTGTCTTTGTAAATTACTCTGTGGAGCTTAGTAGTGTGTGTTTGAATGAATTTAATAGTATGATGCTTTAACAGGTCACTCAAGAGTACCTGATAATTATATCACTTGGTGTTCATTCTAGTTTAGAAATTGTTTGTTTGCATTTTCAGACACTCCCAAGTGAGATACCCTGCATATCGCAGCAGACAGTCTCTGAACAGCCCCAGCCCTGGTGGCACAGAGATGGACCTACTAGTCATGAGAGAGAGGCCTAGGAAGGGCATACGCAACAGCGGCTACGATGTGAGCATTCAGTACTGAAGTGCCTGATTTACATTTTTATGTGTTGTTTGTATTGTATGTAACTTGAATACAAGTTAATGTAAATCCCAGAGTAAAAGATTTCTATTCCATTTATTATGAAATGTTCATAATAGTCATAATGTAAAGGCCAGTCACAAGGTTACTACAGTCCCAAGCATCCACACTGAAGGAGTCACTCATAATTGTCCCAAGATCACCCTTCCATAGCTCAGGACTATAATATCACATTTGGACCAAAGAACGTTAAAAAGATGGCAGAAAACCAATTAATGTTTTGTGTAAAGAGACCCAAAAGATTTTTTTTTTTCTTTTTGAAACCAACTGTTACTATGGAAACAGCAGCATACTCTTTTGGACACTCTTGGATTACTAATGTACAAGCAAGGAGCATAAAGCAGTTTCTGACTTTATGCAAAACTATATTTAGTTCAGAAAAGGTTCACAGAATGATGAAATAAAAAAACCCTAAAACAATACCTTTACTGAATAATTACTGAATAGAAAAACAGTGCACAAACTGAAAATGTTTTGGTGACACAGGACCTTCTTCAGTGCTTCTTTCTGAACCAGCATGCTGTGGGAATGTGGTCACTGCTCTACTGGTCCGAGGGAGAATTCATTGCCTGTTGGTGAGATGACTGCAGATCCTTGTGCTTGGTCCTCTGCTTTATGGGGGAAACCTGATTTATGAGCCCCAATGAGCTCTCCTGACTAGAGCAAGAAGTAGGACATGAGAGAAAAAGAGAGAGAGATATGATATGAGTGGAGGTATGGAACACTAGGTAGGCCAAACATCACTTGAAAGCAACGGGAATTATTATATCCTATTAATCATGGGATCCACAGTAGAGACTACTGGTGAATAAATGCATCTTTCCCCAGCACTATCAAGGTTCTTTCCAGTCAAGAAACAAGAAATATATTTTGACCACAACAAAACGCCATACATACTGTGTAGCAGCAGGCAGTCATGTATCCAGCACCTGGGGAGCAGGGATGAGATGAAGAGAAAATGACTATTCTTGTCATTGTGAAATGCAGCACAGCACAACACAATGAAATTCAACCTCTGCGTTTCACCCATACACACACGTGCAGCAGGGGGCAGCTTTTGAAAGCTCCCGGGGAGCAGTGTAAGGGATGATACCTTGCTCAATGGTACCTCAGGGCAACCTACTGGTGAGGGAATCGAACCTATAATCTTCCGATCCGGGGCCACTCCCTAACCACTAGGCCACCGCTGCTGACATGGTACCTTACTTAAGGGTATTTGTTGTGGGTCTATTGTTAAAGGAGTCCAGCATTTTTTCCCTGAGCAGCAGCACTTTAAAAGTTGCTTTTTTTTTCATTTTCATGCTTATAATTCATTATTCTCACTGCATTACCCAGCCTGCATAAGGTAAATATGTCATACCACTATTGGGAATCTAAATGATGTCAACCATTCTTGACTATAGTGTCCCTGAAAACAATTGGAGTTTTTTTTAACAGCCATTGTTCTGCCATAAACATTTTGCACTGGACCTACTACACTTGCAGCATACAGAATTCTGTACTTAACAAGGCACTAACATATTAGAGCATAAATATTTTCTCTTTAAAATAACATTTGTTCCAAAAACACTTATCAATTGTCAGGAATGATTTTCAGTGCAGCATTACATTGAAATATAGATTCAGTTAAGTGAGGCAGGTTTTGTAATAGTGTCAGTCAGTCAGTCATTTTCTGCCGCTTGTCCCAAGCGGGGTCGCGGGGGGGTGCTGGAGTCCATCCCAGCTCACACAGGGCGAAGGATGGGGGACACACCCTGGACAGGGTATTGTTATAGGGAATTTAGTAATGTCTCCATTTATAGAGTTTAAATAACCTTGCCTCTTGTCTTGGCTAGGTGCCTGACTGATTAATGTGGATCACACATATTGCTAGTCAAATCATGTCCTATCTAGCTGATGTTTGTCCCTGAACTCCTTTAATAGGGTCAATTACTGGCTTTAATCACTTATGAGACTGAGGAGACTGAGAATGTTCACTTAGGGTCGCAATGATCATCCTGATGATGTAATTCAAAAGTATCTCTAATTTTAAAACCACGTCGCTTTGGCTACTGATTGGCTCAACTGAATGCTTTCAGAGGTGAACAGTCTGTAGAAGCTGTCTGACAGACATTACCTCAGTGTACATGATTTAATGAGACTTCTAAAGTTAACCTGTGGTCATTCTCTCTCCTACCTGAGAGTCATTATTCTACAGTTTTAGTTTCAAGAAGATCTTATTGAATTGGATTTTGTGTGTTGGGTTCATAATAGTTAGACATTATTGAAATTTTAATGGCATAAGATCTAGTTTTGTTTTAATCCAGCAGGTTTGCATTTGTTTCCTTCAGACGGAGCCTGAGATCATCGAAGAGACTGATGTGGATCGACTGACAGTGCACCGCCATTATGGCTATGGACGCCAGGCCAAAGGTCACTCTGAGACATCCACCCTGAGCTCACAGCCCTCCATAGATGAAGTTCGACAGCAGATGCATCTGCTTTTAGAAGAGGCCTTCAGCCTGGCTTCTGCTGGCCATTCTACTTCCAGCAGACGCCGCCAGTACCACCACTCTCACCATCAGCACCAGCAACTGGGCCCTTATAGCCCTGGACCCCCTATCCCCTACTCAGAGGTGGTGACCAGTGCCCCTGGCACTATGAACCGGAGCCGAGGTGGCCTGCAGTGGATTCCACCATATGGACAGGATCTCTATCAGTGCAGTCTGACTAAACCGGTGAGCTTTAGATAACTTTTATGGCCTACAGGATAATTCACTGATGAATGTGTTTGGAAACTGTCCATTTTCTAAAGCTGCAACAACAAACAGGCTTAAATGTAACAGTAAGCATTTAAAGAAACAGAATACACCAAATTGTCTTCACACATTTTTAGATGCTCGCACTCCTCATAAGCATGGCTCTCACCACTGATGAATATTTCACTGTCTAGACCTTCCGATTCACTCAGCTGCCAGAGATGGTCATGGGATCTCCTCCTCCACCCATACCCCCCAGAACAGGCCCAACCCCTGGGACCTCAGTGCTAAGGTGAGAGCAATGCTCACAAACTCAAAAAGTCAGGCATCCACAAAGGTATCATCTAGTTCTTAATTTTCAGTGTACATTTGGGATGTTCAGATTGACTTTGGTGCTATGGCCATGAATAAACTAATACCAGCATTGTTAGGGTTGAGATGCATGGTTTCAACAAAGGATTTCTTTTGCAAGTTGGCCATCTTGTGGTGAGTGTTAGGAGGTACATTCCTGATGATGTTTTCAATTTTCCCAGGTCCTCCTCTGATCTTGGCCCAAAGGCTCAAAGCTCTGAATCATCCGTACCAGAGATGCAGAGTCAGCACGACAGCGCCCCTTATGTGCCCATTAGCAGAGCACCACTCCCACCTGTCACCACAGAGCCTATACCCAATCACTCAGGTGTGTTTGTGTGTGCGTGTGTATGTTTGGTTGGGGATATAAAAAGGTATGAATAGTTGCTGATGCTTTAGTATTCTATGTGAATCCCAATTCTTTGAGATATTGAACAGATCAACTCTTTATGGTAACTCAGCCAATGACAAATTACTATAATATTTTGATTCTCACAGTGTAACCACCCCAGCATACCTTTAATGTTTTCAGTTCAGTACAGACTTGTCTATTAGGTGGTTAGTTCAGTGTCTTTGAGCTGACATATATCAACCTATGGTGGCTTAGGGTTTTTCAGGTCTATTTGTAGGAATCTTTGCTATAATTAGTACAATATATTGAAAGCTGGGTGCATTTCTAGTCTCTGTGGATAACATACATATGTTTAAATTATTAAAAGGCAATCTTTTAAAACCCAGTTAATATTCAACAGTGTTAGGCTTACAGTTAAGAATAGCTGAGTGCATATTGGGATAGACTGAATGTTATGATTAAGGTTTACAGTTAATTTAAGGCCAGTAAAATAGTTAATGTTAAATGTAATGTTAAAGACAGCTACATACAACATTTGCATCATGGTCATTTAAATAAAGTGATATATAATTTTTATTTCTTTTATTCCCTGTGAGACTGACAGTTATTTGCTCTTCTTACATTTTTTAGGAAACCCCATCACTGCTGTGTATGCCATTCCAGCCAGCAGGCCAGGATACACAGGCTATTTCATCTCAACACCCCCTTCGTCTTACCACAGTCCCTCCTGGATGTCTTACCCCCCAGAGCCAGAGGATGTGCCATCTCAGTGGGCTGATTCTGTAAGGCCCCCTCTCACATCTCATGGCCTCACATCATGGACCTCTAATCATGATTCACAGCTTGGCTTAAGTCCATGATGTCTAGCACCTATAACAGTTCAATAGTGCAACTGAGTTAGTTCTTACAGGTGTGGAAAGATCTGGCAGTCTCCTGATAATAAATGTCACATCTGTGTGACCATGGTGGTCCTTGCAAGCTGGTCTACCTGACATCACAGATACTATTTGTTTGTCTCATTTACCATCATTACTTATATGAGTGTCACACAGCTTATTTCCCAAAGACAAATTAATTGTAAAATATTTTTAATCATTAATCAAAGTGTTTTTGCCAGATTGTGACTAGTTGCTTGTTCAGTATATAAAAAGATAGTCACCATACCTCAATAGTGACTATTCTTCCTTTAGATGACTATTTGATCGTTCAGTACGATCAAATAATCTTGCAAATTAGAGAAATTACACCTGGACCACAGCCCTGTGGATCATGATTGGTTGGTTACTCACGTCTCTGCATTTCTCCCCATCATCCTCTTCTTAGTAGGCGGGACAAGGGTGGGGGGGCATACTGTCGGGTCTGTTACTGCCATGTGACCTGCCATTTTGCTCAAAACTCCTTGTCAGTTTGGAATGTCTCTTATCCCTGTTATGTGTCTGCCTGTTTCAACCAAAATGCCTTCATATGCAGTGTCTTTTTGCAGAACCAGTGTCATTTAGAAACCATTTGCTGAACTGAGTTTATCGCTGGCGTTGAATGGATGCAACAAAATACCGGGGTAGTTGAGCACATTTCTTCAAATGAACACTTTTTTTTCTTTTCCCTTTTTTTGGCCACCGTTTGACAGTGTTTGTGATTTCACATTTCATGATCTTAAAAAAATAACCCATTCAAACAAGGTTCAAACCATCTGTTTGAATCAGATACTCATTTTTTGTATTGATCCTAGTGTTCCTTTCTTTATTTTTGTCTTGTGATTGTCGTGTCATTGTGTGCTTGTATGTTATGTCCTTTTTTCCTTTGAATAATGAAAGAAAATGGCATACAACTACAGACAGTGTGAATCTCCTAAGTTAGTACTGTTAATTAAGAAGAAAAAAAAAATAGACAGCTGATCCCTGCATCATTTTGTAAAATGTTGCTTATGCCAATCATTCCACTTCCAGGTGCCCTTGCCGGGCTATGCAGAAGCCTTTCCTCATCCACGTTACCCTCAAGGCAGTCCTCTCCTGTGGAAGCACAGTCAAGGCCTGTCTCCTCAGGGGGCACAGGAGCAGCCACCCTCTCCATCCACTGCGGCGTCCCAGCAGAGCCTGACTGATCCAGGGGACCTGATCAGCCCTGACACCCCCCTCAGCAGCCTCTCCACTTCTGCCCTGGTCAAGGCCATTCGTGAAGAGGTGGCCAAGCTGGCTAAGAAGCAAGCTGACATGTTTGAGTTCCAGGTTTAGAGCTCCCTATGGTGACTGGGAGAACAAACTGCACACTTCTGTGCCATTCTTTTGCTCCAGCAGTTAAAACTTGGTTTGTACAGACATGATCCCATGTGCTCTTGTATTCTACTGGACATGTCCTTCCCTGCAACTTAAAGGTTTGTGTGTTTTCAGAAAAGCCTGCTTGTTGTTTCTACAGCTGTGTTCTCCACTATGTTC
Organism: Hepsetus odoe; assembly: GCA_017165825.1. Classification (NCBI taxonomy): domain Eukaryota; kingdom Metazoa; phylum Chordata; class Actinopteri; order Characiformes; family Hepsetidae; genus Hepsetus; species Hepsetus odoe. Next base: position 21,769,928 of record CM029375.1, on the reverse strand, counting down.
CTACTGGAATTGTAGTTTAACATCAGGATGAACTGTTGTTGAGTTTTTGGGCACTAGGTGCAGATGATCAGCATTAAACCTCACTCAAATTCCAAACTAGTGAGAGTCGTATGTTTAATGACAACAATTAAAATACTTAAACATGAATACTATGGCAAGATATTTCATCTAAACTTTCAGGTTTTTATGCATCCAGTAGTAATGGCTCCATTATAAAAACTCATTATCACTACATATTACCAGTTTGAGTGTGATACTGTTAAGATAGTTAAAGCAGGGCATTTTGGAATCTTTTTGTCCTATGGCTCATTCCTCTAAAAATGAGTAAATAAAAAAGAAAACTGTTAATTAATTAACAAACAACAATTTTCTCTCATACCCGGCGAAGGTTTTCGGACTAAACGGAATGTGAAATATACTGCAAGGTTTTTTTTTTGCTTATGTTCATTCCCAAAACAATGAATTTTTAGTTATGTATAAGGGCTTTCTTTTAATATTTAATAATGTAAAATGTATATGCTAAAGAGGTTTTTTTTTGTCTTTATTGACAATTTTCTTTACATTACTAATATTTCAGCTGTTTGTGAATGTGTTAAATGAAGGTTTCAAATTCAAAGAAATGATTGTATTGTAAAATTTGCTAGAATTGTTAAAAAGCACTTTATCTTTAGTCCTGTTCAGAAAACTGTCAAGATTGATTAAGGCAAAGAACCGTCAGTCACAGGTCAGTGGAGAATCAATATGATTATCTTCAAGTCATACTAACAGGAGTTTATGACCCTCTTTATGTCCTTTAGCACAATTTATGTGTCATGAAATGAAAAGCGAAGTGTTTTTTTTATTCTCACAGAAATATTAGGAACATACTGGCCACTAACGTGCCATAAGACTTTCTTTACATTTCTGAGCTTATTTGGTTCACTCATGTTTTTTGCAAAGAAGCTGAATAAGGTTATATTAGAGGCTTTTACATTTCTCCAGGCAGAATTGCCTTTCTATTGCATTACCTGTCAAACGTTTTCTGACAGCTCTGTTTCTTCAGTGGTGTTTTTTCTCTCCATTAAGAAAATAGAAATGTGAGTTTAGAGTGAGGATTAAGGCCTGTATAGTATTTAAACCAAATGTTTGTGTGTTGTTTCCCTTGAATGAGGTTTCCCTTCCTCCACCAAAAACTTGCCCTGAGCTACTCGTTCTTTTTTTCCATTCCTTCTTATGCATTAATTCTTCAATTGACATTGACTGTTCATTTGTATAAATAGTATTTTTTTTCTGATCTGTAAAAGATTTGGTTCCAGACTGTTAGCTACAGGGAAAGCTACCTTGCATAATTAGAGGGAGCACTTGTACCTTAGAGTCTGGTACCCAGACTGCATTTCTAAATGCTTTGCTGTTGTGTGTTTGCAACTGTTTGCCAGAAGAAGGGATCACCAATAATTGTTTCTCCTTTGGCAGATAAGAGTTTGTGCGTAAAAGACCACATCACACTACTGATTCTAAAACTTCAAAGAGAATCTAATAAAAGCAATGGTGAAGAAAGCAATCTCTCCAGCACTGAATGATGGGAAATGTGTGGTTTATTTTTTAACCTGTATTTCTATTGCAGTGTGAATGCGATTATTTCTTTTGAATTCTTTTTACACCCGAGCCTTTTTTTTCAGAATTGAAATATAATTTTTAAATGTGATTTGCCAGACTACCAATTAAGAAGCTTTGCAATGTTAGATTTTATTATTATTGAGCTGCCTCAGTTAGAACTGGCCAATATTGGATAATGTAGGATATTAATACAATTGCAGCCTTTGTGATCTGAAATCAAAACATTTCAAATTACAACCTAAATATAAAAACAATCGAGTATCCAGCCTAGCTATCAACCTATCTGTCTGCCTGCCTGTCTGTCTGTCCGTCCATCCATTGATCTGTCTGTCTGTCTGTGTGTCTTTTAACTGGGAGTAGCTGGGAATAAACTGAATGCAAAGTAGCAGGTCAAAATAGTATTATTTGTATTTTTTTTTCAGAGCTTGTTCTATGGAAACCACTGTGTTTCTTGCAGTGCTCTTGGCTTCATTTTCTCACATTGCACAGGTCTGGAGCAGCAATCTGCAGAAAAATCAGTATAGATTAGTCATGTTTTCACACAGCCTGGTGTCAAATACAAAAGGTACTCTTCCTATAGCACTGGGGTCTGTTATAGAAAGAAGCAATTCCTATTCTGCCCTAATCTGAGTCAGCAATCCCAGAAACAGTTCAGTCATATGTCAGATACGGGACAGCGATTGCCTAGCAGTTAGGGAGCTGGACCCCAGATCAGAAGATTGTGGGTTCGAATCCCTTAACAGAAGGTTGCCCTGTGGTACCCTTGAGCAAGGTACTGTCCCCATCACTGCTCCCCAGGCACGTTCAATAGCTGCCCCCCTACTGCATGTGTGAGTGTATGGGTTAAATACAGAGGTGTAATTTCATTGTGTTTCACTACGTGTTGTGCTGTTATTCACAATAATAATTTCACTTTTCAGATATGGTCATAGATTAGAGCAGGCCTGTCTCTAAATGTAGAAGTGTTTATAGGAGCAGGTTGTAAAGAAGTTTATGGTGCTTTTTATAAATAATAAAGGGTATAGGCCTTGGGCTGAGCCCACCACTCCCTGTTTATGCTGTTTACTTTAGTCAGACTCTTCTCTCAGCTGGATCAGCAGCTCTAACTGTTTCAGGCGGATGTACAGATCGCTGATGTCCTCCGTCTCGCTGCACGACTCCGCGTCGCCGCCTGGCGGTGGAGAGAAGAACTTCAGCGGCTGATACTCCGGCACGAGCAGCGCGCGGGTGTCGGGCCACGGCTGCGGCTCCAGGACGCGGATCACAGAGCTCCATATATCCTCAGCGACATGCGTGGGATCATACAGGGACGGAAAGAAAGCCGCCTGGTAAATATTCATGCTGGTCTGCGGCTGTGTAACGAAGCAAGCACTGTTTAATTGCAAACACGTGGATGTGCGTCATGACGCCACCACGCCGACGTCACAGGAAAACAGTGTATATGTTTAGTCTGAAGCGACAGTTAGTTCCGACGGCACAATCTGATTGGTTGAAAAGCGTTCCGTCGTTTCTTTTTCTTCGCCTGGCTGCTGCTCGCTCAGTATTTGTTCGTTTCGGTCACGTGACTTGCACAGAGCCGCTGTACGTTTTCACCTCTGTTCCCATCAAACATGTATTATCTTTCAACTGACAAAACAAACAAACAAAAAAAAAACAACAACAACAAAGAAACAAGATATGGGAACAATTGGCAAGTTCTTGGCACTTTCAACCCATACACAGCACCTGTGGCATCATTTCTATCCCTGCAGAGCTCCTGCTTGTCTGTCTGCAGGTATCTAGTGGAGAATCCCTCCCTTCAGGACGGACTGGTCCATAATGCTGCAGCTTGGGAGATGAAGGACAAGAAACTAGTATGGGTAAAGGTTAGTGAAGTTTAGCAAATGTAAGCTACATTTCCACTTCTTTCCAGTTTGTACAGTTGGTGACAAAGTTCTGTCTTTAAAATCTATTTTTTAATGACTTTTTAAAATCATTATTATTGTATGGCCAGTGTTGCACAGATTGAGCGTTCAGAAATGGTGCACTTCTATCATTAACTATACATTGCAGGAGAAGCGGTGGTGGCTTATTGGTTAGGGCCCCATGATGGGAGGATCCTAAGTTTGAGTCCCAGACTAGAAGATTTAGGAGATACCCCTGAGCAAGGTACTGTCCTTGCTCACTGGCCAGTGTATGTGTGGCTGCCCATTGGTGTTGAAGAAGAAGCTGTTCTTTGTGCAGTGGTGAGTTCACAATGACAAAATAGTTTCATTTTTGAATATTTGCCCCTTTAACTTTCACTGTAACCTCATGGAGATCAAACCTCAAGCTTCGAGATAGGTGTCAGAAGTACAAGCCTGCATGCCATGATGGCAGATCACAGTTAAGAGCTACTATGGCAGGTTTTACTCTTAATTGACAGGTAAGATATAGCTTTAGGTGAAAAGAGAATATCACTTTAATAGTGTGTCTTTTGATATGGAGAGTTCAAAGCATTCAGCATGGCTTGGAAGCTATATCAGATATGTTTTCAAGGATATTTGTGGGATTTGTCTGAGCACTTGTCTGCTGACTGGCACTGGTGTAACCATGGAAACGTGGTTGTTAATGAAAGAGGTGAATGCTCGTGAACGGAATAGTAATAATTAGAGAACAATTAATTGCCAGCTGTGATTTGTCCCAGATTTTTCAAATCTTTCCAGATTCAGGAAGAAAGACTTCATTACCCTTTTGCAGTTTATAAGTATATAATTAAGTAAGAAAGTTTACATACTTCTGTTGAATAAGATTTTTGTTGATTTTTTTCCTGATTGAACATTTTGTTGAGTGAAAATAGGAAGCTTTTCGTGGGGAATTCTTATTGAATTTCGTACTTCCATCAGATTGGGAAAATACAAAGCAGAATGTGCATTTTACATGCATTCATTGCAGTTTCTGAAGGAGTATTCTTTTCAAAAATGACCCTTGGAATACTTCCATTTGTATCTTTTTTTAATGAGCCATATTGTTTTTATTTGCGTTACTGCAAAATAAATGCAATAGGAGGAGACTGAACTACTATTCATGTGCTCATGCTTTTTATGTTCCTATAGAAGCTTCAACCCTGGCCTCTCATACAGCTTTCATGAGCCACAGTCAGTAAGGGGATACTATAACCAAATTACAATTATATTTTATCAACATCAGGATCATCACCTCATCCTCCACTGCCAGAACTTGCTCAGCCAACTTGTTTTAAGAAGAGTACCCAATGTCATTGCCGGCCTTCCCATTGACCCACTTGGAAAAGTGCCACTAAATTTGCATCTACAAGATGGCTCATGGGCGCCATGGTGGTGCAGTGGGTAGTACTGTCGCCTCACAGCGAGATGGACCTGGGAGTTTTGATGTTCTCCAATTGTCCATGTGTGTTTCCTCCAGGAGCTCTGGTCTCCTCCCACAGTCCATAGACATGCACGTCTGGTGGATTGGCTGTAAGTTTGAGTTTGTCTGTGGAGCACCCCTTGCGACCCTAATTAGGACAAGTGGTTAAGAAAATGAGTGAGTGAGAGTGAGAAGATGGTTCATCAAACATTTTGATTAAATTTTACACTTTGTATTATCTGATTATTGTGATCCTCACAGTTATCCTTTCTCTTTTTAATGGCTGTGTGAAAAGTTTGCAGTTTGTTGTTTCTGTGGACAAGGTGATGTGGATGTGGACAATTTTATTACTGCGTTTTTCTTTTTTTTTTCTTTCTTTTTTTTCCTCTCTCCAAGGGCAGTACGGTGGTGCAGTGGCCGTGGGCAGTCTGAGTCTTTTTTATGGATTTTGCATGTCTGTGTGGGTTTCCTCCAACAGTTCACACACAGTCATGGCAGGTGAACTGAAGATGCTGAAATGCCCACTGGGTGTGACTGATTGTGTTAGTGTTTGTCTGTGTGTCTGCCCTGCAATGGACTGGTGATCTGTCATCTATGCCCTTGTGCCGTGTAGCCCTAGGTAGGATAAGTGGTTCAGAAATTGGTTGGAAAAACATGTCATTTGACCAATGGTATATACATATATATTTGATCTTCAAGGACAAATGGACCAGTTCAAATAGGTTGCTTGAATAAGATCTGTCCACCCTAATTTCACTCTTACTTTGGCCAAGAAGTTTAAAAATTAAATCACAGTTTATTGCTTTATGCGCCCTTCTCTTGTATGCACATGTAATCCACAGGCTCTAATTAAGACCCAAGACAAGGGCTTTGACATCATCCAATGTCTCCTGGGATAATTAAGGCTTATAGCTGATGATTGGACTAATCAGATCAGTGGTAGCTAAAATCATGGGATAATGTCATGACATTTGTTTGTTTTATCCAGCATACCTAATCACCCATTCTGGCTCACACGTGTCTTGATTGTTTAATGAGGACATGGAGAACATGAAGCCTGGTTGAGGAGATTGATAAAGCTACTGCACTATTTTGTCACAGTGGTTTCCATGTAAAGAATCTCACCAGTAGCTGCTTTATCTACTCTTCAGTTATAATATTTCAGTAATATCTAACAAATGCACAATTTTTACTATGAATGCAATTCTTGCTTGAAATTAGCCCTAAATATCTTTAATATTTTTCCTGCTGATGATATAAAGTTCCCTGAAGAACATTATTGTGAGATTTACTCTATAGTTTCTATAGGAGCTTGAGGTCATGGTGCCTTTTCTCTGTATTCTCAATAAGCAGGGGTTGTGGTACATTTGGCTGATACTGACCCCCTCTTACAAATTCCCTCATGGCTTATTTAATTCCCTTTTTCTCTCTTGGTTGGTTCCTCAAGACCTGGATTTTTGAAAGCAAAACAAGAAGAAAAACTTGCCTCATCAAAAGAAAGTTGAAGTTCCTGGCACTTCTTTTGTGTTTCCTATTGATTTTCCATGCTTCTCTGATCTCTAGAGTAAGGGAAACTAGTGCTTTTCAGTTTTTCTTTCGCTTTTCTCACTGTGTCTTCCTCAACTCCACTCAGTTAGTCTCATCAAAGTTTATTCTAAGTTTAAGAAATAAGCCTGAGCTGTACATATAGTTGCCCATCTATGAACGCATGTAGATCTATTCAATCAAATGTCTGACCATAATTGTGATATTACTAGGCAGTATTTTGATTGTTGTAATAAAACTTTGAAGAAAAATGCTGAAATATGTTGAAATGTGTTGCTATAAATAAAGTAAAGTTTATGCTGTACTCTGTTGGTTTACAGTCTTGGCCCAATTATCCTTTTTTAACTGCCCCAACAGGGGGTCTCTGCACAGCCCCAGTAGTGAACCCTGGTCTAGTATTGTTAAGCTTGCACTTTATAACAGCTGTGTCGCTAGCGTCAACAATCATGCCATGCTGAAAGTGACTGAAGCTATTTTTTTTTACCCATTCTAATTTATATTACACACACATCTTTTTGGGTAGCAGGTCAATAAGCTATAAACTAGTCTACTCAGTTCATGAATTGGTTTATCATGTTGACTTTGATAAAACTGTAGTCTGTTTAAATCCAGTAAATAATAAATTCAGTTTATACTTGTGTAGCAGCCCTGCTTGTTTTGGATGGCCCAGCCTTCTTGAGTTCTGCAGTGATACCCAGATTTGGTGGTGGTCACAACAAGGAAGTCTGCAAACTGCCGAGTGGAAACAGATGAGTAAATCCAGCTTCTTTTCATATCTGTGTTAGTTTGTTTTGACCTCTCTTTCAGCTTTACTCTTATAAAATGTATATAGCTGGAAGTCACATTAACTACAAAACTTACCACAGTAATACATAATAATGGAAAGTGTCACAAATGGCTGCTGCACCAAAAAGAGACATTTCTTTATTACCCAGATATATTACATGACTACCTTTGTCGAAGTTTATTGATTTCACTTAAACGTAATCATGTTTTAATGGGAATTTCACCTTGAAAGATATTCCAGCTTGGTCTCTGAACACCTTTATTAAAAAAATTCTCTGTAATTAAACATTGAACAAAGCAACCCCTTGAGAAATCCTGAAGGTTAATATGTGCCTATCTTCCAGTAGTGTCTCCATTCACAGAGGAATCTCTTGACTCTTGCTGACAATGACACGCTCTCTCACTATCTTGGCAGGGAGCGTCCAGTGCCACAGCTGTGGTAGAGTCCTCTGGATTCTATTGATGGGGATGCACTTGCGTTGAGATGTGCTTTAAAGATAAAGCAAATGATTATTGACAAACACTGAAGGAGGACATTACTCCTTCATAATGGGCTTCATTTGGCTGTAAGGGGATTGATTCTGCGTTATGCAGGTAATGGAGTGTACCTTGCTTTAAAGTGGGGAATGCATTTAGCAACCTAGTCTGTCTATAAAGCATCAGTCTAGGGCAGTAGGGGAGGTGTGATACAATTTGACAGTTGTCTCATTATCTCATGTTTTTAACTGTGATACACATGAGTAAGAAAATTTTGCTTAAATAGATTCATTTTTAGCTACTTTTCCCCTGTCGTATGCATAACACTGCCTGGCTGATTTACACTGAGACTTTACCAAAAGACCCAGTGTTGTACATAGGCCAGTAGACCTAGTGTTGTGGACGGGGCCAGGATACACACTCACATTCTGGTCTATATGGGTAAACTCTCAGTATCACTGACCAAATAGGTATCATTTTCTGGCCCAACTCCTGATTTTAAGAGCAGCAATTGGAAGTAACAGTGAATTGTCATTTTTGACAAAACGGTTTCTAAATTGCCTAGAAATTGCACCCAGAAAAGTGCCCTTTGGTGAGACAATCTATATTGACAAAAACTGTGGAAGTCAGATATTCATCTCTGTTAGAGTTCAGTTGCTGGTGGTTGAAAATTTTTGCAATGTTTGTTTTTTTCCCTAAATTTTGTCTGAATGTGATCTGATCTGATCTATCAGGTGGTATTGCTCAATATAACTGTCTCATAAAGAAATAGTTAATACATTTTTACAATTGTTTTGTACCCTATATGTTGTCTGTCATCCACAGTTTGGAGCCTAAATTTTGCCTTTGTAGTTTTGAAGCAGAAGCAGAGACACACGTTAGTAATAAACACAAGACGTCTAAAGTATCCAAAATCATGGCCATAAATTCTTCTCTCAAGGACTTAAACCAAAGTATTCTTTGCTGTGAGATATACTTATTAACAACAGTGTGTAGCTGAATCCGCATTTTTAGACATCTAGAGTGTTTTCACAAACAATTCAGGGGCAGAAGTGCTGATCTAGAATCAGTTTCTTTGATGAGACAAGACAAGACAAACTTGGGCTATTCAGTCTATATATTAATACCAACATCTATAAACATCTGAAACCAGTGCATTTGAGCTGAATACAATACATGCTGAGTTGAGGACAATTTCAATGCATTCAGGGCACTTTATAATACTTCCAGTAGGGGTCATCTTTACCCTGTACCAAGAAACAAGCGAGACACTTATTTTCTAGGTGAGGCAGAGGCTACACAGCTCTGTGTGTTCCAGAGCTCATGCCCCATTCGAGTTCATATAGAGGCTATTTTACTTTGGTCTTTTCACCCTTGCACTATGATTCAACAGTAATATCTGTAGCTGAGATAGTGCCACTTATAATGCAATTTCTCACTCTGTGCCCCAGAGCTTATAGGTTCCTATATGCCTTTCTCTTCCTCTCTCACATCACTTTCAGCTCTGCTGTAGACTCCCATAATAACCTCTTGGTGTGATAGTGGCCTGTATCTTTCAAAACAAATCCATATACTCATTAAAGCAACCCCCAGCTTTGATGAGAAGTCACAAAAGCATGAAACGTGTGATGTAAAACCAGTTCATTTATTATTTAAACATTGCTGAAATTTTCAACAATGCAATATATATATATATATATATCAGTCAGTCATTTTCTGGGCCGCTTGTCCTAATTAGGGTCGCGGGGGGGTGTTGGAGTCCCAGCTCACACAGGGCGAAGGATGGGGACTCACCCTGGACAGGTTGCCAGCCTATCACAGTATGTATTATGTGATTGCCATATATGAATGATAGACTTAGAGAACAGGGGCATTGTGAATTTGTGATGACATAAAAATCAAAGCAGTTGGTTACGTTAGACAAAACTCTCATGTTATAAATTAGTGGTTTTAGTTGTCAGCTGATTCAGCTAACATTGCTTTGGAAGCTATGACAGCAAGGTTTGTCTATATTGTACAAAATGTATTATGACCTTTATCAAGCCATTTGGCCATGCTTCAAATTTGGCCCTTGTAGGCAAACTCTCTAGAGCCGAGTACTTTAAAATTTCACTTGATTGCCGCATCGTAGCTTATTAACATAAAGTTGCCAAGAATTTAGTCTGACGTCCACACTGCCAAGATGCACTGCCAACTGTCCGTGCCCCTATCCGCTGACAGAGACGCTGGCTCATATAAAAATTTAATGAATTCTGGTCGCTTTGACACTCTCTTCGTTTCCAGTGTGCGAGTAGGTTAAAATAAAAGAGAGGATCAGAAAGTTCTAGAGTGTTTGGTACATTACTCACCCAAACATATAAATGGGCTTCAAAAAAATAAAAAAATAAATAACATACAACTCTTTTAAATTCTTTATATTTACGGCGTATTTGAAAACTCGGGATGTGATTCTGTAACATGCCTCGATAAGGTAGGCGCTGCCCTACATTTTAATCAATTTATTAATCTGATTCACCGAACACACTGATTGCAGTGGGAAGTCTTGCCCACAGCATGGGGAGGTTCTCAGGCCCTCAGCAGCAAATCATAACCCATTATGCTTTGATTCGGAGGCAGCAGTATGTGGGCATCTATCCTAATGCTATTTAGTAGTTTCCTCCATGCCCCTTATCAGCTTTTCAATTAGCAGCTGAGCTGCGTTCAGTGGGCTGGGACACAGGGCTGTCTGCCTGTGAGCACTCGGCCTGTATTGTGGCGTCTGGAGTGTATGCTCATTGACTTTATTAGCAAATGTCTTCAGCATGTGTTGGCCTGCTGAAATGTGTGTATACCATGGGGAAGCGTGGAGTGTTCACTATTGGATGAATGTATTTGTGTATGTGTGGCCCTGGATCTCTTCAGGGGACAGGGAATATTGGGAACTCCATTAACAGTGGGACATTTTGTCAGGTCTTACCAGAAATCTTGTTGTTTTCACTACAAATTCACATTTATTTTCTGGAAAAAACGTTAAGAGCAGATTAAGTTTAGGGTAAGGTCTGAGTGTAGATGTAGTTATATTATTCATTATTATACAAATGAATGCAACATCCTTACAAATATAGTAATACTGAACATGTGTATGTGTGGGGGTGTATGTTTGTGTCCTTGTGGTTATATGTGTATTCTGCAGAACAGGTACTTGATGAAGTGTTAGGTTCGTTAGACACACACACATACATGCACACATATATACACACACATACACTCTGAATTCAGACCTCTTTATAGCTGCTCACCTCCTCCTGCTTCTCCAGTAATGAGATTGCAGTCATGGTCTTCAATTACACTGATAAGCACATTGATTTCTCCAAATTGAATTAGAATAGATGGCCTCTGAAAGTTTGAGGGAACACCAAATCATGGAACTTGTGGGGGCTGGATAATAACTCCTCAGTTCATTTTTAAATCATGCAGGGAGTGTAAGGGGGTGGGAGAGCAAATGAATGATAGTGACATTATTTAACACTTAAAGCTGTTGATGATATTTACTGTTTATCCATGACAACACCCACACATCATTTCTTAACTTTATTACTCGACTCCGTCAATATTACGCATTGTTATTACATACAAAACTATTGCTCTGCTTGCCAAACACAGAGAGGGAAATTTCTCAAAAATTTCTAGTGCCACCATTAGAGAGGCTATTCTCTCATGTCTTCCTTTTCCAACAGTCAGAATAATCTTAGAACAGTTATGGAATATATTTATGCCATATACATCAGTATTTGCAAGGCAAACACGCTCTAAAACAAGCAGTTCAGCTGCTTGTTGTACAACACGCTCTAAAAACTAAATGTGCCATAAGGGTTTTTCAGGTGACATCATGGAAGAACTGTTTTAGTTTCCAGCTTTCGGTTAATAAATGCTTCTTTAACAAACCCGTTTTAATGAGATGTTTAAAAAACCTTTTGAAGTGACCTTTAAATGACATTGATTGCAGGCTACAGAAGCAACATGGCCTGAAATTGGTGGCGCAGACTCAAATTACTCATTCAGATGCAGAATTTTCTAAGAATTGTATTGTATAACAAAAGAGTGAATGTTAATGCATGGGGGATTTAGCAGTGAGCTTGTCAGTGAAGTAAGCTCAGTGCAGTCAGTCTGCAGAATAGTAAAAACATGTCCTCAGTGGAGCATACTGAACAGGTGCTCAGATTTTTCTTTAATAACATGCAGTGGTGCTTGAAAATTTGTGAACCCCTTATCATTTTCTGTCTTTCTCCATAAATATGACCTAAAATCATGATGTTTTCATACAAATTGTGTAAGGATAAGCCAATAAAAAAGACAAAATGTTATTTATTTAGTGAGGAAAATGATTTAATATTGCATTTCTGTGAGTGGCAAAGGTATGTGGACCCCTAGGTTTAGCTGTCAATTTAAATGTGAAATAACATGACTGATACGACAGTTCGGTGTGAGTGGATGACCTGATTTTTTCAAGTAACAGGGTTATGTCAAATTTTGTTTGTCACAACACATTTGTTTCATGGCACCAATAAAGCATACTTCTGAGCATTTTAGAAAAAGGGTTTTTGTTGCTTTTCAGGCTGGAAAAGGTTTCAAAATCAACACTTTAAGGGTTTGGACTCCACCAGCCTCCTCAGTGTAGTGGCTGACCAACAAAGATCAATCCAAGAGCAAGAACTGTAACTGTCTGCAAGGTCACAAAGGAGCTGAGGGTAACTTTTTAACAAGCAAAGCATCCTCTCACACTGGCTAATGTTAATGTTCATGAGTCTACTATCAGGAAAACAAATAACGGTGTGCACTGCAGGGCTGGAGGAAGGACGTCTGTTCTCTCCAAAAACACATTAATGCAAAAGATCATATGAACAAGCCAGCATGGTATTCTTTATATGTTTTGAGGATGGGTGAAACCAAAGTATTTCATTATAAGAAAACTATCTAATCTGTGAAATATAGGAATGGTAGTATTGTGGTTTTGGCCTGTTTTGCCACATCTGGATCAAGACGACTTGTAACCAAATTTTCTGGATATCTGTTCATGCACTGAATGTCAAGAGAAAGGGGTGCTTTATACATGCAAGAAATATAAACGCAGTATGATTAATGTCGCCAAGAAAAAGGTTTTATGTCAGCTATAATTCTTTTCAAATTTATTTATAACTACATTTGTAAATTGCTGAAAGTCATAAAGACCATTTTATAATGAAACAGATAGGCCAAGCAGGATCCATCGAATGAAATGCAAATTTGAGGCAGATTTGACTGGTTATCATCAAAGCTGCTTATTCTGTTTATTAGTGTGAGATGTTTCCTTAACCAGTTTCTCCCTTTCTCTATAACCGTTTTAACCCATTCTCATCCCTTTCAATTAAACTCATGATCTATATTGTTCCTCATTAAAACGCTTAGAATTTTCCTTTGAAAATACTTTAATGGTAAAGATTAAACTATTGTGAGATCAGATCTTAAACCCAATGCTGTGTCTGAAATCAGACGGTGAGGTAAGTGTATTATCACACCCCTGCTGTGTTGGTCCTGCAGTGGACAGTGTGTGATGGATCACAGCTGTATCTCTCTCATCATGTCGGTGATACATGCATGCTCAGTACAGCCCTGTGGTGCTGGGAGGTGGAGTGTAATGAAAGATGTGTAATCACTTCCCCTCAGTAATTAATGAGTGATAGAGGAACAGTGGGAATAACACGCAGAGGAGACACACACGCGTGCACACACACACACACACACACACACACACACACACACACAGGCATTGAGCTTAATCTTCTAATCCTATTTCCTGTTTTAATGAGAGAAATCGTTTCTTTCTCTCTTGTTTCTTTCTCTCTCTTCTCTCTGTCTCACATACAGACAATCTCAAACTTTTTCACACCCTCTCACTGTCAGTTTTTTTCTTCCTTTCTCACTGCTGTTTCTCTCTCTCTCTCTCTCTCATATATATATATATATATATATATATATATATATATATATATATATATACACTTTTTTTTTCTCTCTCTCTGTTCCCCCTCTTCTCCCTTTTCTCCGTTTCTCTGCTTTCTATGTTTTTTTTTTCTTTATCATCCCCCTTTATCTTTCTCCATCTATTTGAAGGTTTGGACATGAATTTTGTCAAAATTGTAGAGGATAGTTGATGTTTTTATTTGTACTGTATTATTTTTATAGTACAAATAAATTTCAGTTTTCTTTTTCTCTGATATCACATGAGCACATTGTTTCATCCCCATGCCTTAGACTCATCTTCACTGTGCATCACTGTAAAGAAGTCATGACATGAATCACTGTAATTAGCTGTGGAGGATGGAAAGAATGGCATGCTATAGACAAGGTATTGTTTCTCTGTGTCCCTGAGTCAGCATCTGAAGGACATCATCTTTCTCATATATGAGCCCAGTGTCCTTCATTGCTATCTCATGTATTAAATCGAAGACGTTTTCCTGCAGTAGATGCACACCAAGCATTAATCCAGACATTCTGTTTGAGTCAACGGGATATGGCTCTCTGCTGACCTTTGGAGAGGTCACTGGGAGCTGTACAAGCTTTAACGTCTCATTTCTCTGCTAACTCATATAATTTCCATGAAAATAGCAAGGCAGAAGATTGAAAAGGCAAAGCCTGACATGTTTACAGCAGTGAAAGGTATTGCTTTGTCACTTCCAGGGGAACTGAATTCATAGTGTAATGCATCAGTGATATAATGATTAATCTTTCATCAAAGACGCTACTTTGTCAGGTTGCACAAATAAATCCAGCTTTGAATAATTGTCAAAGTGTAGCCACTGCAGCGAGTTTGTCGCCAGACTGTGAAGCGAGATATAAACCATGCAAAAACAAAAACAACAAAAAAAACCTATTTTCCTTCTGCTTTGCACATAAGCTAATTTTTGTTTAGAACTTCTACCACTTTGTTCTCCTAGAGGACTCTGACTTTTAACTCATTTCACTTGCATCAGAGGTTAAACCAAGAATGGTAAAGCTTTGCAAACAATAGTCTTTTTGTGACAATTCCTGTATTGTTGCAGTCAGAGTGCCTGGCATGTCAAAAGGGGAAAAAAAAACAAGATCTCCTGTCTAAATTCTCATAACTTTCATCTCTCAGATGCATTGATATGCATTAATTCAACACTGCCAGTGACCTCTGATATTTCTGTTCTTGCAGACCTTGTTCATCTTCCTTTTTCTCTTTGCTTTTCATTTTTTTTTTTCCACTGGTTGTTAAAGTTTCCCATGGACTGGTGGCATCTTTGGAAAAGGCAAACCTGTATCTATCTGTCAAGAAAGATCAGTCCTAGGCTTCTGGAAAATCCAACTTGAGCCCACTTGCAGAACTCCATTATATCTGGACTAGTTAAAGCGTTCAGAGTGTCTTCTCTGATACATTATACGCCTGTGTATTTGAAGGCACCAGGGCCATGTTCAAGATATCAGTACATTAAATTACATTAATGGAATAGTACATTAAATTTAAAAGATTGAATTCTTTTTATCGTTATTAAAGCAAGAGTTGACAAAATTACACACATTCTTTACTTAATAGAGTTACAGATACTTATTTAAAATATTTCTCTGGAAAAGTAGAAATAGTGGTTCCGTTTTTTTACTCAAGTAAAAGTAAGCACTGCGATAGGCTGGCGACCTGTCCAGGGTGTGTCCTCCGTCCTTCGCCCTGTGTGAGCTGGGATGGACTCCAGCACCCCCCCGCAACCCCGCTTGGGACAAGCGGCAGAAAATGACTGACTGACTGACTAAAAGTAAGCATTTGTACTTAAATTATAAAAGTACAGACCGTTTTTTTGTGCAAAGCTAACTGAAGCTCATGCTATATTAATATAGCTTAAAGACTATTCAAAAATACTGCTGACAATCATGAACGCTCACTCTATTCTTCACTTTCATCCCCATCATTACTAGTTCTTCCATCATTGATTCAACACACACCTTTTGTCCTCCAGTTGAGTCTCTCTCAGTCTCTCCTGTTTCTTCTTGTTTGGTTTTGCATTGTGTACATCTCAATATGTCCTTCGTGGATGACCTTCACTGAGGGATACAACAAAGGATGGTCTTTTTCTGAGTGTTGTTTTCCACTTAGGTTGAAATCAGCCTTGATGTTGGGAATGATGCAAACTAAAGTAACAACACTATTTTTTTTCAATAAAGCAAAGATGGATATGGATATTTGATAAACTATAAGGGGAAAAAAAGTATTCAGGAAAATAAATGCAATAAATGAGATACTTGAGTACTGGAATGAAGTCCTTCCCCTCTCTGATTACATTATGTTTATTTAAATATTCTTTTCTTTATGAAAATAAAGCTCATGCAACCTTAATCTATGTTTAATATTCTATAATTTTATGATATTAAACATAGAATAAATATAATAGAATGAGTTACTACGGTAACATTGAAGTCATACCCTTCAGGGTACCACCCTGGTGATGTGAGCGGTTCCTGCTTAGTATGCTTTTCTCTGAGAGATTATGGGCTGAAAGACTGCTGTGAGGATTTGTTTGCACCCAACCAGGAAGTCAGATACTGTATGTACGATTCTGTTACACACAATCTTACAGCTCTTATACTCATACTTATGGTTTTACATCCTCCCAGAGAACACAGTTCCACTGCTCCAGTCTGGGGTGGGGGGGTTCATTCCTTTCCATTCCTCTCCCATTCAGTTGGCAATGCTTTTCCTAGGAAATTATGTAATCCATGTGTGCATCTGAATGCCTCTGGCAACAACGAGTGCACCCTCTAATAAGAAGGAGTGCTGGAATACTTCGGAGTAGGCACTCGTACTGGAATGCACAATGAAATCTGTGCTGTTTTGTCAAAGACAGGAAGTTTTAGTGCAATTGGGTAAAAGGGATAAACTACATTATGTGCATGTCACATGTAATCAAAAGACAATGACATTGTGTTTCATCCTTTTTACACAGAGCACCAAAAGCCAAGTAATACAGATGGATGAGGAAAGAAAAAGCAGCACACTGCTTGATGCTGAATGAGACTGGATATCGTCCTTATAGCTTTGCGCTGACTCATTATTTGATTTAAAGAAAAGGCCCCCAGGGCTTTGATGCTTTTAATGGCGTCTCGGCACAGTGTTGCCGTTCTGACAATTACTGCCGAGCACACCACCACTTATCTCCCTGAAGCAGTCCCCACTCCGTCCTCTCCCTGTCCCCACTGCCTGATTACAGGTATAAATCTCACCTCTCCCACTTCTCCAAATTAATGAAAGCAGCAGCCAGAGCAGGCCTCCTCTCACATCCCAACAAGGGTTACATTCCATCACCCCAAACCCTGCAGAAATGATCCCACTCTGTCTTCTCCCCACTTCTCCTCTCTCAGCCTTGTTCATTGGCTCTTCCCTCTTGTCAGTGTATTTTACCTGCAGTAATTAGCACCGGAGGCCTGAAAAAAAGAGCTTTTATGATAGCATACATCAAATCTGCTGAACAAATAGGCAAAGTTGGCTCCTGAAAAGACATAGCCATTGTCCTTTCTCAGAAATTTATTTTCCTAACGATCATAAAAATGAAGACCTTGCGGTTTATTGCCAATAAAGAGAGAAAGGGGGGCTGCATCTTCATAATTCAGAGTCATGATCTGAAGCTATATTTGTTTGAAATGAAGAAAATCCCAGGGTGGACTTTGCATTTGCTCGCAATGGAATAAAGGGCCGAGTAAAGTGCTGTGAAAGGACTATTCAGCTGCCATTGTGCTTTTTGTCAGAATTGAATTCAATTGAATTAAACTCAGCTGAACTGCTTGTGTGTATATATATGTGTGTGTGTGTGTGTGTGTGTGTGTATATATATATATATATATATATATATATGGCGGACTCCTTCCCCGCACATCTTTGGGTTTCTTCTGCTGTTACACTTCAACCCAGAAAAAGTAGCATAGACACTAAAACACTAGAACAAGCTGAGAAGAGGAATTGGTGAATCTTAATTTAAATGGAAACCAGCTGTGACACTGTTGCTGCTAAAGGTGCAACATTAAGTAATTAAATTTAGCTACTTAATGTGATTTTTATAATGATACAATGTTACAGAACGTTTCATCAAATGAAATAATAGTTTTAAAAATATGTTTTACTTCCACATATTCTCCTTGTTTTCTATTAAATTTTGTATGAAGACCTGAAACCATTTACTGCAATATCTACAATTTAGAGGAAATGAGTAGGACATCTGTATAAATCCATTCAGTGTTTCCTGTAGTTTCAGGATGCTGTAGTCATCCGTAATGTAGAACAGTTCATGGTGAAGTTTGGCTTTGCAGTGTAAGACCTCTTTAAATATGCATGTCTAAGACATGCGCTTCCTTATACTGTTATAAATGACTGCTGGGTCTGTTTCAGGGTTAGTTTGTTATGCTGACTTTGGCCTCACCTAGACTACATGGATGCTGGGTTCAAAAGGTGAGAGATTTTCTCACCTGGCTAATTGCTACACTTAATCATATTTAAGCATCTCACCCAATGGCCATTAGCATGCGGTGCATGAGAATGTTGTGGTGTAGCCAAACATGTAGTGCATGGTTAATACCTGTAGGGGGTGCTGTAATTCACTGCAGTCACAAGATACCTCCACCTTCTAAAGAAACAGGGTAAAATTCCTGCAGGCAGGAATAACTCACATTAAAAAAGTGCATTATTTTTCAAAGTTAGTTGCTCAGTAGAGTCAGAAGAACTTTAGGAGTCGATTTAAAACACTATTGCGGTAGATTTTTGTTGGATAAGGGTAAAACGGTCCTAAAACACATGATGAATATAAAATATGATTTGGGATCGACATCTAGTTATTTAGCTTGTTTTGTGAGACATATTCACTGCATTCTCATAAGGTCCTATCAAGGGCCTGACCATGCATGCATTCCCTTCTTCTCATGGCTCTCAAGGCTGGCAGCATTTCTCCTTTAACCCTGGAGGTAATTGCTTGTCTCTCAGTCAGCTCAGAGGGTTGGCATACTCAGAGATGTGCTTCTCATCAGCCTGGGTAAATACTTCACTGTGGGACGGGGTGAAGAGGAGACTGCAGAGGAGGGTTAGAGTGAGGGTAATCAAAATACCATGAAAGGAGTCAGCTTAGGGTAAAGAACTCTCTCTCTCTCTCTCTCTCTCCACCACCTTCCCACATGCTTTGATGACTTAGAAATACATGTTTAAGTCAATTTTAGTACATGTGAGTGGGGTGGGGTGGAGTCCCTGTGCCTTTCCATATATATTTCAATGGCTTTTTCATCCAGAATTTCCTAACTGTGACCAACAATTTTGCTTTTTCTTGAAGAACTTCTGAGTTTGGTTGATAACTAACAAAGCAAATGCTTCTTTACTTGTCACAGCATGGTAAATGTTTGCATACTAGTAATATAAATACATTATGACCAAAATATACAAATTAGGTAAAACATTTTTATAAGTAATTTATTTAAGCGTTTCTATTTGTCCAGCATGAAAGTTCACCATAATGCAAAGGGGAACTTCAGTTTTGTTAAACTGAAAAATGGACACAACTGGTTATTTTCAGACAGCAGAAATCATTTTTTGGCAAAATAACCCAGGTGATCTATCCATCCATCCATTTTCTGCCGCTTGTCCCAAACGGGGTCACAGGGGAGTGCTGGTGTCCAACCCAGCGCACACAGGGCGAGGACGGGGGACGCACCCTGGACAGGTCACCAGCCCATCGCAAGGAGGAGCGAGACAGGAACGGCACCTTGCTCAAGGGTACCTCAGGGCAACCCATTGGGAAGGGGTTCGAACCCCCGCTCCTCCGATCAAGTGGCCGACGCCCTAACCACTAGGCCACCACTGCCCCTGATTTGGTGCTACATAAGGTGTCCGTTTTTCAGAGGGTGTATGAGAGAGAGTTCGAGGTGGGATCTGTAAGACTGTTGAAATTTGTGCTGAGTAATGGATCAGAACACTCTGCATTTATTGGCAGAGCATTCCAGCACATGGAATAGCACATCTGATAAAGATCAGATTCTCGTTTCCACTCGTTTACTCTTTCAATCTTTTATAGTTTAATTCACAGTAGACTGTTGTTCAGAAAATACACAATAAACTTGGTAACCCACAGTTTTCTCTGCACACCCCTGTAAATACACTCTCACACACACACACACACACACACACACACACACACACACACCCTTGACAGGTGCCATGCACTGTAGTGCTTTGGCATCTGCACTATAAGATGACTGCAGTCCCTCCTGGCAGGTCTAAAGGGATTAAACTCCATCCAGGCCAGTTATTACTGGCCAAGTAAATACATAACCAGGCTGGAAAAGAACAGCTCTCTACTGTTCAAACGCAGCTCCGGGAGTCTCCACCTACCTGCCTCTTATAAACTGCCAAAGAAAAATCTCTTTTCTTCTACACTCTCTCTCTTTCTCTTTCTCTCTATCTCTCTCTAACTCTCTCTCAATTTTTTTCTACCTCACTCTCACTCCCCCCTTCCACAATCCCCTAGGTCATTTGTGTTCTCAGTGATCAGTAAAAACAGCCTTCTTTTGTTTTGCAGGCTCTGCTCAACCTCTTGTATCGTAAACTGAATCCATCTTTCTCTGTGTGAACATTCTGAGCTCTGCTTTCTGCATTACATTTACATCATGTGAATATATTTTCCTGTGGAGACATTCTCCATTTAAACGTCTGACTCACAACAGGCTGCTCCAGTGGATCTTGAAGTTATACTAGCTTTAGCGTTTTCACATGATGAATGCATTTTTATGGGAACAACATTTAGTTTTAAGTCAAGTACTTTTACTGCATTAGATTACTTGAATTGAGCTGAAATTCAAGTAATCTTTCTGTCAGGAAAACAGTCCTTAAACATCCAAAGCCTTTCTTTTGCTAAACAGTAGCGGCAGTGAATTCTCAAAAAAGAAAAAATACACGGCACACATTGCACAATTCCCCCCTCACATAAAATGCAGCACATCAGAGACTTTTGATGTGTGGCGTGTGCTTCTTTAGTTATGGTTGAGCAATGTTTACATAGATATTGCTCTTGACAAAATCGTCTTTTAAACAAATAAATAGGCTAGTGGACAAATGGACACCACGTGGGTAAAACTGCTGCAACAGAAGTCTTTGTGAAAGCTGAAATTATTCCACACTTTTCTCATATTTTACCAAGTTTTATTGATTATATATAGAATTTAGATTATTTATAGATTTTATATATAGTGTAAATTAGATTTTTTTTTTTTTATGTTAGTTGTGAGACGCTTCATGTTATGGAGTTTGAAATGGACTTTACTTGAGGTTTCTAATTATTAACTTGAGCATTTACAACATGTCAAAAGATAAGTTATGAAAGGAAATACTGAGTTAAATTTATTATTATAGCGTTTCATTTTGATTCTTCATTTTCTGTAGAACATTATCATATTTGGACTAATTGCTCGCACAGCAGGCCATTGTTGTAAACACAAATCAGTTATTTACACCCCTAGAGTAACAAATGATTTTTGATGTTCCATGTCCAAAGCAGGGTATGATATTAATGATTGAAACCATGAAGCAAAGGTGGGTAGACTGAGCAGAAACTAGCTGGAAGAGCAGCCATGATTTATGTGTTTGAGTTAACGGTGCAGATTGCTCAGCAACTCTTAGCCAGGGCTTAGTATTCCCTTCTTACTCTGCTTCTCCTCCCCTCATTCTCTTCCTCTGCTTACACCCCACATTCATCCCACACCTGCATGCTCTGCCTGTCATCCTGCTGTAATATTTTCGGATGTGCACCTGTGAACGCTGGCACATTGAAATGCACAAGTGCGTCTCTGATTGAAGTATTACGGAACAAAATGAGTTGCTGCATCCGGCAGAGGAAAAAGTTTTGTTTTCTTGTCAGAGGATGTTTGAAATGGTTATGTTTCTTTGTTGTTGCTAATTTCTGTTCAATCACAGTGGCTTCTGTCACCATATGTAAAGTAGCTTTTCCCTTATAATGAGTAATGAAAAACAAACACCCTTTTGAAACATGCGGTAGAAATTGGTGGGTGGATCAAGAAGAAATTCTAATCTAGCAATGCTATGACAGTAATTTACATACTTACAGATGTGCTTATGTGGCTTCTAACACAAAACATATTGTTATATATTAAAAGACAAAATTACGTCCAGAACCTGTTCTGTGTAGTTGAGTATAAAAGGATCTGACAGACTGAAATGTTCAGGATCCCTCACTCTGCCCCATCAAAGAATCCTTCCTTTTCTCTTTTCTTCAACACACAGAGTTAGAACAGTGCTCTCATCCATAGCATGTAAGCAGCTGGCGAGAGGCAGCAGAGAAACCGAGAGATGGATGTTGATGTATAGGCTGACGTATTCAGTGCTGCTCTAAGGGGAATGTCATTATCGCTGCCCATCTACACCATCAGTCAAAGGAGTTGTGCAGGGTGACAACGTCACGTTTTATGAATATATTATTACATTTAATACTGTCTCATAATATATGTTTTTCTCATAATGTCTCCTCTTTTAATAACAAGCACAATTGTGGGTTGACTGATTTTAGTTTAGAATCTCCACTTGCTCCATTGAGCTGTGAATAAGAAATAATTGCAACATGCCTTTATTATTACTGCTGATTAATAGCAACTTCAGAGGGTAATAAAGAGCCCTGGGACTTTGTTTGGGGAAACAGGTAACGTATCAAAGCCTTTTATAAATCTACAATGCATCACAGCAGCACTTACTTAAATGTGTAAGATGAGATGAGCATTTGTCATGCTCTCTGCTGGTATCTGTTGGTATCAGTGTGATATTTTCTTGTTTTTGAATTTGATAAGAGACAAAACAGACCTGAAACTGTTAGAGTAGAGTAGAGTAGAGTAATCTTTTATTATCCCACGAATGGGAAATTTGGGCGTTACAGGGCTCTTATAAAGGTGACAGAAAGAATATAGAAAGATAGATGTACAGAAAAAAAAGTACAAGAGCTATAAATAATAAATAATCTATCCAACTATATATATACATATTTACATGAAGATTAGGGAAGGCGACCATATATACAGTAAACAGTAATAAATAAGTTATAAATAAATTATAAATAAACAAATAATAAATAAACAAGTAACAAATGTAAATTTAATAATAATATATAGTAATATACAATAATATATAATATAATAATATATAATAATAAACAAGTAATATTCAATATGTAATGCTAATGCTAATGTTCCTCTGATCTCTTTGATGGTGGCTTGAGAGCATTTTTCAGATTTTACGTGTTTTAAATGTGTTGTATTGTATGAATTGTGACATACAAATTCTGATTAACCATCGGATACGGTAGGTAAATTGATTGACATCTATAAAGGTCATCCCTGACTTGGCTTCAGAAACACCAGAAAACATGGTAATAATTGCACATATACCAAAATAAAACCAAAAAAACTCCACTGTACACGCTTATCTTATGCAAAACAAACATAGAATTCCAAATAATGATGTTAGTGATGTCATAAATATGCGCAAGACGCAGAGGACTGCATGCATGTGCTGCTATAAAGCAAAGGACAGGTATTATTTCTTTCCTGGCTTGCAGTACCATATAAGCACATGATTTCTCCAAATAAATTGATGAATTTGTTTGAAAATGGTTCCCTGAGGAATACCTAAAGTGCAAAAAAAAAAAAATCCTCACCATGTGGGGGATACAGGCATAAACCCACCCTCAGGTCAGGGGTGACCCGGGGGTACAGTATCCAAGGGTTAAATCAAGTGTATTGCTTGTATCATTAACATTTGGCTAAAATGCTGAAGTATAAAGACTGAAGTATGAAGAATTGCAGTCAGTGGCTCATTCCAAGCAAGTCTACAGTGGTTTTCTGTATACTCTTAACATAGTGAATCATTTGCAGATAGGATTAAAGGGAAAAAATCCCCCACCTGTAATAACCTTAGCATTTACCATTTACCAAACTACATGCAGGAGAAAGCTTATTATACATGGTGTACATTTGAACTAAAACATAATAACTAGCATTAATCTACATAATCCTTTAGCTATTACCTCACTGCATTACTGACATTTGTCACAGTACTAAATAATCTGCCATGTGTGTGTGTGTGTGTGTGTGTGTGCGCTTGTGTGTATGTGTGCAATAGCAGCTGTGCTGCACTGATACAAATCCTGGCAACAGCCACATCCTGCTGCATAAGAAATGTAAAGAGAGAATATGAATGAATTTTAAGAAGTGCACCTTTTTTTGCATCCGGCCATTGCTGTTAAAGAAGAATGTGAGGAGAAGCTACAGGAGCTGGCAAATCACAACACAAGTCAATGGAATTTGGTTTGGGATGGAAGGAATCAGATTATATGTGCAAACTGGCAACTCATTGTAGAAAAAAAAAATGGGGAAAAAGCGTTTCTGAGTCTATATAACATACAAAGACATTTTAGAAAGCTTTTTCCAGATTGTTGTTACATATCCTGTAACTCATAAAAACAGCATTATGGGAAGTGATGCTTGTTGGAATAAACCTTTAAATATAGTCTGTATGTTTATAGTAGTGTGCAAAAGTATTGAGCCATCCGCATATTTTGCCAAACATTATGTTTGAATGTTTGTTGAGGAATTCTTGAAGGATAATGTTTTTGGCTCTCATTTTCAGTCCAGTCTGTTCCTGACCAATTTCAGAGGACTGATTTCTGTTCAGCAACATAGTGACCTTCGTATGAATCAATTAAGCAGAACAAAGCCACCTAACTTAAGACATGAAGCAGTGAAGAAACGTGCAGACGATTTCAGATGATCAGGCTGGTGATTAGTTTATTGCTAAATGCTGAGTGGTCAGAACCCCTTTATCTAGGCACTTTGTATCTTTAGGCACTTTGTAGCTTTAAGAACTGTTCTTTAAATTTGACTTCAAATTTTGCCCAGTATCATCTGTTATAAAAGACCTTTATCAAGGATCAAAGTACCCTACTACGTTTACAGCATTTAGCAGATGCTCTTATCCAGAGCGACTTCCAATTCCCGATAACAGGGACAGTCCCCCTGGAGCGACTTGGGGTTAAGGGTTTTGCTCAGGAACCCAGTGGTGGTAGTGCTGGAGGTGGGATTCAAACCTGCAACCCTCTCAGATTGTTCCTCCATAAGGTTAGCAAAAAGAATGAAGACATAATTGTGGGAATTCTAATTCATCACCTTCCCTGTAGTCTAGCTGAGATGTGTTTGGGCAGGAATAGTCTAACTGCCTCCGCTTCATTCCCTCAGTTCCTGGATTGTAATTTAAAATGTCCGCGACCGTATGTCTACTCTTGCTAATGGATTTTAAGTTTACTTGGTTGCAAGAGGGAAAGAGAGAGCAAAGGGGCTAAACCTCAGTCCTGTATCAAGATTAATTTCCTGGACGCCCTTATCGGATTGCTGGTGGAATTTACCTGTCGCAGATCTTTTTTTTTCATGGTGGCATGTCTCAGTGGTGCTAAATGGCTGCTGCGAGTTTTGCCTGGACCAGCTGTTTCAAAGTGGAACAGTCAGCAGGATTCCACGCCTCAGCTCCCACCTGCTGAGGAGCCCCAGCCTGCAACACCCTTCTCTCTCTCTCTCTCTCTCTCTCTCTCTCTCTCATTTACTTGCTCTGCTTGTGGTCTTACTTTCACTCCTGTCGTTCCCTCTTCTTTTTCCACATGCTCTCTTTTTCTGTTCTTCTTCATTTATTCTCTCATTCATTTTTATTCTTTGCCACTGTCTTCTGCTTTCTCTTTTTCTGCACCCATTCTCTTGCTCATTCTGTTCATTTCTCTGAAATCTACCTCCTCACTCTTTTTCTCCTGCTGGGTTGATTAGGCAGTTTCTCAGCTGTGGTGTGAATGAGATATTTGTGCTGGAGTAGTTGTCTCTGCTCTCAGTAAAGACCTGGGCACCTCTCCCTCATCTCTGCACTCATTTATTTCACACATGCACTAATGCTTCAGCAGCACCGTTCTTCTGCTCATTTCCTTTTGTTTGCTGTGTCTTTTTTCTGATTACATTCATGATAAATGTTGCTCCTTTTCAATCCTGTGTCACTTCCTGTGAGAAACCTCTTTAGAACTATACTCACACAATACCGCCTGATTCACTTTTGTTGGTTATTTTTAAGATAATTACTGTTTAAATGATCAATGCTGTGATGCTATGATTCATCAGCTGCATGATGGGCTCTGATTGCTTCTGTAGAAGATCCCCAAGTTATTCAACTTGCCACATGTTAATTATCACGTACACTGTGTGCACATTTATTGGGCGAGTGAGTCTTTTGAACATATCATTTTTATGCATATATTTCCAAGCTGTATAAACTTGAATGCTAATTGGATTTAAGCAGATCAGGTGATGTGCATTTGTGTAATAAGGGAGGGTGTGGCCTAAAGAGATCAACACTTTGTATCAAGGTGTGCATAATTATTAAGCAGCTTCTTTTCCTCCTCATGCAAAATGGACCAAAAAGAGAGGAACTGACTCTAAAAAGTCAGAAAGTCTTTCAGAGGGATGCTGCTCTCTTGAAATTGCTAAGATATTGGAACGTGATCACAGAACCATCAAATGGTTTGTTGCTAATAGTCAACAGGGTCGCAAGGAACATGCTGAGAAAAAAAGATGCAAATGTACTGCCAAAGGTTTGAGAAAAATGAAACATAAAGCTATCAGGAACTCATGATCCTGCTGAGCTGTCATATTCCAGAACCGAACCTGTCTGGAGTGTCCCGAAGTACAAGGTGTTCAGTGATCAGAGACATACCCAAGGTAAAGAGGACCGAAACCTGACCACCACTGAAGAAGATACATAAGCTGTCACCTCACAGCAAGAAGTTCCTGGGTTTGATTCCCAGGTAGGGTAGTTCTTTCTCTGTGGAGTTTGTCTGGGTGGGTTTCCTCCAACAGTCCAAAGACATACAAATCAGGCAGATTGGAGACAATAAATTGCTTGTATGGTGATTGTGTGTGTTTGTGTGTATGTGAGTATATTTGTAGCTGTATCTGCCCTGTGATGTACCTGCCCTGTAGGCTCCAGCAACCCTGCGACCCTAATTAGGACAAGTGGCTATGAAAGTAAGTGAGAGTGACAGCACTGTATTTGTTCTATATTAAAATGAATCCTCAAAATGCTCACTTGCCATATAATTGTGCACACATTGTACATATATGTATCCGTTGTCCTTGTTTTATCTTAAGTCATGATAAACAACCTTGCATAAGAAGGTACTGCAATTCTGAAGTGTCTATAGATTTATCTTCCTCTTGTTTCGGGCCTATTTTTTATAGTTCTCCTTCAATACAAACATGGCAGCTTACACAGTCCAATTCTCATAATCCTGCTTATTTTAAACGTAACTTCCAATATAAAACCAAAGACACATGAATTCTGGAAGAGCTACGAAGCACTGAGTGGACTGGTACTGAAAATCCACTAAATATGTCCTCCACTGCAGATTTTCTTCCTCGGTCTCAGACTGGAACCATACTTAAATTTTCTTAGCACAAAAAAGCACACGGCTCCATATTCAGAGTAATTCATTGGCCCATAAATGCACATTCCAAATGTGTCATTTTTCTTCATTTGTCATACACTTATAACCGCTATGATCTTGAAGTAACTTAAATGGATCACTTTGTATGCGGAAGCTGTATAGGCATACTCTACAGATGTCCATGTTAAAGGTTTGCTGCTGTCTTTTCTACAACTCTACAACAGTTTATAACTTTAGGTGGAAAATAAAGTGTGAAGTTCAGCCTGGTGTCTCTGTTCATGAATGTATTCATGTTGGCACCTTCACCTGAAGCTCCTACATTCTAAAGGTATGCAACAAACAGCTTAGTTAGTGGGCTACCCTAAGGGACACTGAAAAATGACATTTGAAGGAGGAGAGATGGAATACTGTCCCTATTAGCAAACATTAATGAAGTCTTACTTACTGAAGCTTTTATTCTAACCGTAATAGTTTCCTAAACTGATCCCTGTCTAAATTTACATCAGCCACTATTTCCACTATTTAGGTGGGCCTTAATATTGCCAGTGATCACTTTTTGGCTCCTGCTATAAAAGTAACATAAATTATTATTTGAGAAAAGCCATACAAGAGGCATTTTAGTTCCCTTAACAACGCTCTTGTAAATGAGATATGTTAGTGTTTGAGCATCTTTAAAAGTCTGGAGAACCTCCGTATAATGCCAAGGTTATTAACAAACTAAAGGATTATTCCAGTGATATTTTCATTATGTGGAGGTTTGTTAAAGTCTTAATGTTTCTGAGGGTTTACCTACCTACCGGCCAACATATGTGCCTACATTTGTGGCATTTAGCAGATTTATCCAGAACAACTTCCATGTCCTAATTACAGGGACAGTCCCACCTGGAGCAACTCTGGGTTAAGGCTCAGGGATCTAGTGGTGGTAGTGCTAGAGGTGGGATTTGAACCTGGGACCTCTTGAGCCATAGGCAAATACCCTACCACCAGACCACCACCAGCTCGCCACCTATCTACCTATCTGCCTGCCTACCTACCTACCTACCTGTCTGCTTGCCTACCTGCCTGCCTACCTATATGCCTACCTACCTGCCTGCCTGCCTACCTACCTGCCTCCCTAGCTACCTATCTACCTATCTACCTTTGTTACCAAGATTTAGATTGTATTACAGCATGCAGTTTACATCAGCTGTGTTTACATATACATAGTTACCAAAGTAAATCTATCTATATCTGCAGGTTTAAATCTGTTGTAGACTGATTGAGTAAACATTAAAAATGGCCTTGTTTCTGCAAAGCCAGACTGTACATCCTAATACATCCTAAAACTAATAAATTTTTTTCTCAAATTTAAATAATTACAGCATAAATCTAACTCTACTAATGAACATCAATGTGCTGTTAATTGACAGATTTTAGATTCTTTATAGCATTCCTTCTATGCTGACCAGCAATGACTTTGATTTCTAATGGTAACGTTACAGATGAGAGAATGTCATGTTCTCTGTCATAATTATAGCTAGATACAGTAGGTCAAGACTATTCAGTTCTCTCTGCTCTAAACGAATCTACTTGGGAATCAACAGATGAGTTGAACCATGTGTGTTTGCGGAGAGACATTTTCAAACTTTGCAGGACTGAAAACCCTCCAGGACCAGAGTTGAGTTTCTCCCATGCATGTAGTCCCAGAACAAGTTTGCCTGTGTGGTTCAAGCATTTTAGACAGCCAATAGCAGTGTCACACTCACACTGAAAAGACGTCTCAGCACAGCTTGCAGGCTTGCCTGCTTTTGGTTAATATAAGCAGTCAGGAACAGAGACTTATAGCTCACTCAAGACTAGGCAGGTGATGGCCTGAATGTTGAAAATGCAAGACAAGCATTTTCTACACCAAGAGGTCAGAAAGGCACTTTTCATGTCACAATTACTGCTTTATTGCTCGAGTCAGCATTTTGTCTATAAAGAATATATTACTGGAAGTTAAACTTGTTCTGTGTCTTGCATATTTCCCTCTTAAACACTTTTTTCTCTCTAAGTAGAGGAAGTAGAGAGAGAGGGGGAGGGGCTAGGGGGGTTTCTGAAAGCAGACAATACTGCTGCAATTTTCTAGGGCTGCATTTGTCTGCACATCTCCCTGTTGCTAAGCAACAGCTAGCAATTGCTAAATGAATAGCTAAAATTAGCCTTACCCTAATAATAATAAACATAACAAAAAATGTTAAAAACTTGCCTGAAAATTCATACTGCACAAATAATATACCAGTTGTGTTAACAGGCTACTGTTAACTACTGATGTCAGTTTATTGTTAGGTCAAAGAAATCAATGCAGTGTGTGTGCATGTGTGTGTGCGTGTGTTTGTGTGTGTGTATGTGTGTGTGTGTGTGTGTGTGTGTGTGTGATTAAATTAAAAAAGCAAATTCATTAGGCAAGCTGTTATCAAAGATTGTATACTATCTCTGTCTGTCAAGAGCTAATTGTGCACTTATTGCAAAACACTTTAGAGTTAGTCGATCCACTCTGTCTCAACTACTGTGAAGGTGTCAGCATGCTTACTAAAGCATGACCTGCCTGTGAAGAACACTTGATTATGTTCACCAATCATCAGCAGTGGCCAAAGGTGTCTTGAAATTGCCATGTACCACAATGTACAATAGTAGTGTAAGTTTTGCCTTGACCTGCTTACTCTCCATCGTAAACTCTCAGAGCAGTTTTCAACCTTCTGGAGAAAAGTGATGTACCGTTATCGCTGAAGGCTTAAGACAGTTCTGATTCGGTGCATAATGACAACATGAAAGTATTGGTGTGGAATATTTAATGGAAAGATCATTTGAAACTACCACATGCCTCCCAGCCCAACCCCTGACAGAATGCCCTGGATCAGAAGATATGACACTCTGTCTGCCAGTAAGCAGCAACCTTGCCAGGCCCTTCTTCAGATTGGGAAAATAACTCCAGTTTTAGAAGCTAATTTTCTCCATGTGCCAGAGGTGTCAAGCAGTGGTGACTTTTAGAAGTGGTCACAAGAAACTGAAGGACTGTAGGATGACCGTAAATGTTCAGAGTTGTGTTTGTGTTTGTCACTTGCTATGGGGTTGTTTAATTGAGCACATTGTTAATTCACAAAGGACATTTTCTCAGTAAGCCAAAAGCACCGATAAAATTAGAGCACACACAAGGGAAAAATTCCCAAAGACTGAGGAACCTAAAAATAAATATAAATAAATTATTATTCAGTTTAGTCATTATACTGAAGTATTATTCAGTTTAGTCATAATACTGAAGTATTATTTTGATAGATTCAAACTTTACACAAGCATTTTTGGAACTGATTGCTGGAACTGATATTCATTCACATTTCCTAGAGGAAAATCTTGCAGCTCACTAGACTTTTTAAAACTTTTTAAAATTGATCACCCAGTGTCTATTCAAATTCATTTTTGCCACGCTAAAGACAGAACTCTGTTCATGTGGTTTTCGTGCCCAGAATTACAATCATTTCAATTTAAATAATTTCAGCTCTTACCTTTTTAACCACTTGTGTACTTGAGGGTGCTTATACACACACACACACACACACACACACACACACACACACACACACACACACACACACACACACACACACACACACACACACACGTATATGTCCAAACTTTTCCCTAATAATTCCACATTCAGTTCAGCACAATTTTGATTCTGATTTGATGATTTTCCCACAGTTCAAATACATGTACTTAATATAATTCCTCAGTATATTTTCTATCTCTGTAGATAGTGTACAGACAGGCCTGAAGCCAAATTTGTTTTCACAGCCCTTCAGCAGATAATTTAAAGATTTAACTGGGCTCTTATGTATCATTTGCTCTTAAGAAGGGATTATTCAGGGACATTTTCAGCCAATTTTATGTGATAGGAGGAGCCGCTGATTTCCTTTTCTGCAACATTAAGTAGAAGAGATGGAGAAGGGATGATTCATTTTTGAGTTTTAGAAGGTCTAAGAGGATTCTATTAAAAGATAAGTGTGATATTCATCCCCATTATTTCATTAGTCCTGTTCTCCAGAAGCAGTCGACAGCCACAGATCCATTAGTGTTTGCATTTTAGATTTTTTTCTATTCTGCTTTAATTGCGACATTCAATGGAAGTGCAAAATTGCAATTAGTACTTACAGCAGTCTGAAAGTCTGGGTCTTGAGATATTCTTGGCAAGGGTCAGTGATCCCACCTCAACCACTCAAGGTGTGTACCAGGCACTGCATCAAGAGGCTTGTCAAGACAAGAGTGAAAATATCCTCAGGAGGAGCTCAGAAGAATCAAACAAGGTTAGTATATGTTCATGACAGGCAGGTCAGCAGGTGGTAGGTTGCCATGGACATGTACAGCCAACACACGGTTGAGCTCTCCAACAGGGGCTTGGGTTGAAAAGCCTTTATGTCTTGGGAGTTCATTAATGTCCTGACATTGTTCATTTATTTTAAAGCACCTTATCAACTTAAAAAAAAAATGGTTTATGAACTTTAGGTAATTGCTGCCAAACAAAACTTAGCAAATTTATATTTATACTCATAAATATATAACTGTTACAGGATTTTAGATGAGATGCTATTGATGTTTGATTTTAATTAATAATGCCTTTGAAGCACACTGCATAGATTAAGTCTAGGCTTTTCATTTTTAGTGCCAGATTTCAGGTTAAATGTGTATTATTTTAAGATCAAAGTAAAGTCACATAGCTTTCCTCTCTGCGAATGCTGCAATAGTTTAGCTGATGAGTAATTTGAAAAGGGAGGGGTAGGACAAACTTAGTATAGCATTCACATTTCACATTTTGAGCCCAAATTCACATTTATGAGCCCAGATCTTAGTATTCTGAGTATCTTAAAGAAGAATCATACTATGTTTCACAAAGGTTTTGTGCTTTTTAGCAGCTAAGGCAACAAAACATGACATTAGGGAACAAGGACATGGTAGCAGAGGGGTAATAGGCTGTGAATATGAATAACAATGAATATTCAGAGACAGGCTTCAAGAGAAAATACTTTATTCAAAGTCACTGTTGTCACCTCTAAATGACAAAAAAGAAATTAAAATCAGGGCAGAAAAGGATGTTGAAACCACCAAAAAGAACAGTAGAAGACACTGTCCAGAATTGGGATGGATTTTGGCTGTCAGATGTGGTTTGGAATTACAGTAAGATTGTACCTGGCTAAAATGTGCTTACCTCCTCAGATAGTTTGAACGATCATATTTACAGTTTAAATAAACATTTTGGGAGTTTTGCATTTTTCTATGAATAAGTGCTAGCCTGATCTCAAGATGCATAAACAACTAGTTGGAAAAAAAAAAAAAGATTTTATGCTGCAAAGTATGGCAAATCCTGACTAGGAAGACAAAAACAGGTTTTATTATGACTTTTTTTTTTTTTTTTTTTTTTTTACTAAATTTTTAATTTTGAGGGTTTAAATCTTTGCATTAATTAATTCCATATTTTAGAGAGTGGACGTATGGATGTATGATTTTGCTTTACATTTATTTATTACACAAACAAGAAAAAAAATTAAAGGAAGAAAAACTGAGAGGCAGACAACCAGCTGACTGAAATAAACATCTTTAAGAGGTCATGGCCCAAGTAATGTTGTCAGCATTCTGCTGTGGAATAAATCTCCCGAACTCCTACACACTGCTTCACGGCTCATTTCAAACACTCTTCCCACACAGGTGTCACTCAGCACCCCAACTGGGACAAACACATGTAGACTCTCAAATACACACTGCTTATGTGATGCTTCAGCTGCAAGTAAATGTAAGAACAAAGCTGCCCATGTTTTCTGTCATACATTGTTTGCATGAGCTTCAGGATCAGGATCTCCTTCCATAAGTGTTTTTTTTGGCAAAAGTAAATTCACATTTCCAGGGGAATTATTCTACCAAAAGTCATTTCTAAGGGATAAGGTTTTGTGAAGAGATTTGGCCAATAGAATGACCTCCATTAGCTGCCCGCTGCTGTACAAAAGAGCATGTAATTTCATATTCCTGCACTTTTTTCCTTTGTGCTTTCTCCTGTTAAATAAAGCTTTTGTCAGGTCTGGTAATTTGATTTATTGTGGAGAAAGTGTGTACAATGAGTGATTATCTGCCCTTCCTTGCTCCTAATTTATCAACATTCGCGGTCGGATTCACTCCACAGTGTTGGCCCTTTGTGCTGGAGCATATTTCTTTCAGAGGCAGTCAAGTATTTTGTTCTTTAATTTATTGGGACAAAGGATGTTATAACATGCACCTAAGTCACGACATCTGTGGCTATAGCACACGTAAAGGCTGATTAAATCAAAATCGTTTCATATTTCAAAAAGGAAATGAGTCAATTTTCTACTACTTATGCAGCTATTCTCTTCTTGTAAGTTGACTCAATATTAGATTGAACTGTGTGGTCAGTACATCAGGAAGGCAACCCAAAAGTGACAGATACAGACTTAAAACATGCTGAAAATATATATTCAGTTTGATGTCAATAGAAATTTAAGATGAGGGTCATTTTAGGTTGTGAAAAAGGAAACAATCATAATTGCATCCCAACCAAAATAAACACAAGTAATACAAAATAAAATACATTTGAATAATATTTGCCTTTTCACTCGAAGATAATAGACACTCGTACTAATGCTATGGAAACTCATTTGCCTGCAGGCCTGAATAAAATATTGTGAATTGATTAGCACTGGCCAAATTATCATATTATTATTCTTATTTTTAAAATAGCTGTAGCAATTTATCCACATTGGGTAAATAATTTTTATGCTTAATTAGTTTTGCAGAAACAAAAACAAACAAATAATTTCAAATAAATCCACCCGTGTCAGACTCGCCCCCCCTATATAATCTACAGTTTTAAATGAATATAATATTTCAAAAATAATTATATGGGAACATGCCTCAGTCTGTGTTATCTTAAACAGACAGCACTGAGAAATACATCAGATGTGTAATAAAAACTTGTTTATTAGAGAAAAGCCTTTTATTTCAATGGCAGAACTGTAACCAACCTCATCCGATCCCTATCCTTGAAGATTTGCAAAGGTCAATATCTAAAGAAGGATCATAATACTCTATCTGCACCAAATTACTTTAGGAACTAAGGTTCTGCTTAATGAATTTTGTCAGGAGAGGAGATGAGGGTTACACATTATTACCAAAACCCAGAATCCTCCAGGGCAGGCCAAACTCCCTTCTGTTCCTCGATTCATTCAGTTAAAGTTTTGATTGCATTCCCACTCCACTGGAGACAAAGAGCATTCTGGTCTATGTGCAGTAAAATTGAGCCATTATTCTTAAATAACGCTTTTTATGAGAACTTATTTACTTCCAGGAATATTTTCAAACAAGCTAACTACCTCATGACCTTCAAGAAAAGGAAAAAGTGCTTGGCTTACAGCTTTTATGAGCCATTCTTCAAGGACTTGCATGTCTCTCAAGATATTATTCCCTCATGTCATTGTCTTTAGAGCGCATACGTGTACAAGTTCAAACTCAACAGATCTTTTTATTTGTGTGTTCAGATAAAAAAAATAATTACTAAACAGTCTCTGAAAAGTATACTCTAAATTTGCAGGTTACATGTAAACACCATGTAAAATAAGTCAACATGCCCTATTACACATTTTAGTTGTTAAAATTGTTCTGGTAGCCTAATATTAGAAGTCAAATGAACTTCTAATTCAAGAATGTTCCATTTTCTATGTTTTTATTTGGAGGTTTTTAATGTCTTTCTTTTTAGAAAGTAGTCCTATTTAGTTTTAGTTAAAAATGTAATATTTCAGAACAAAAGTATCAGTTTTGGAGTGTGAACAGTAATATAGACTAACAATATACCAGCCTTTTAAAGAATGTCACAAAAAATTCTTTTTGATATTTTACCATCAGTGTGAGCCTGCACTCAGTGTTTGAAGACACAGTGTTTGAATTAACAGTTCTTCTCATATGTTTGAGCTAACATGGGCAAATTTGATTTTATTTGCAACATTGCAATTTTTTATTATTTTAAACTCCGCTCTGCAATATGTTCCTTATTTACATGCAATGGAAATTTTCTGCAACAAGCGTTGCTGTAAAAGAACTTGAAGAAAGAAGGAATTGGTCGGTGCATTTGCATCAAATCATGTTGAACACACCTCCTAGAACCACATTCACGTTTCAGAACAGCCACATTGCCATGACGAGCAGCTTGAGCATGACAGTTACTCACAATCTTTATTCATGTCCTGTGGTGCAGGTGTTGTAACACGCTGTTAATGTTGTCTCAGGTACGACAGACTCCAGTGGCCATCATCTAGCTTAGAGAGGGGTTGGGGCTCACTGCTGGAAGCCATGAAGAGGAAGAACAGCAGACTGCATACGGTGGTCATTATCACAACAGTTGGCGTACAAATTTAGACCCAACCCTCTTGCATCTTTCAAAACTGTCACATATGTGAGGTTTTAGGGGGGATTATTTATTTTTTTTATCTTGTCACCATAAAAGATCCTCACAATCTGTTAAAGGGCCAGTAAAAGGGTAAAGCACCATAACTTTTTCCATTTTTTTTAATAAAGGAAAATTTGATGTCGTACATAAGTGTATAGAGACAAAGTAAGAGAAAGGAAATTATGTACAGAGGAGAGATGAGGATTATATTGGGACAAAGATGTTGAGGATGGAGCTGCCAGGAAAGAGAAAAAGAGGAAGACCAAAGAGGAGGTGTATGGATGGGGTGAGAGAGGACATGCAGGCGGTCAGAGTGAAAGAGGAAGCAGTTAATCTCTGACTATCCCTGATTAAAGATAGAATTGTTGCTGTTCAGAGCAATTTTTGAATGAGCCACAAAACAGGGCATCCATTCAGACTGACATTATATACCTATCAGGTGGTCTATTGTTTAGGGACTAAGCCCAGCATCAAAAGGTCACTGGTCGAATCCCTTGAGGTTGCCCTGAGGTACCCTTGAGCAAGGTACTGTCCCCATCACTGCATCCTGGGCGCTTTAAATACCTGCCCCCTACTGCCCACACCGTTGTGTGGGTAAAAAGCAGAGGAAGCATTTCAGTGCGTCCCGCTCTGCTGTGTTTCACAATGACGGTCATTTTCACTTCATATCTCTCTTGAAGGCACAGTAACAAACAACATCTTTCATTCTTAGAAATTAAGGGAGATTTCATTAGAATGAGAAATTGAGTTGCAAGGGATTTTGATGAATAAGTGAAAATGACTATTCTCATCATGGTGAAACACAATGAAATTCAGCAGGGAGCAGATATTAAAAGCGCCCAGAGAGCAGTGATGCGGACGGTACCTTGCTCAAGGGTATCTCAAGGCAACCTACTGGTGAGGGAATTGAACCCACCATCTTCCAATCCGGGGCTAGCGCCCTAACCACTATGCCACTGCTTCCCCTAGCAATGAATTTATTTTTAAGTTCATTTTGCAACGTGGGCCCTTCGGGATGTGCTATCTGGGGCTCGATCCGGCGTGTTAAACCTGTTGGTGAGGGGTGCGGAGAGCGCAGACTGGGCTCTAATCTGGACATACTCAAGCTTAAATCTGTCTAGACTAAAACCACACAAATGTCTCTGACCTTAAGGAAAAAATACATGTAGGATGAGAGTACTTTAGTGAGCGTTTTTATGATATCATTTTTTTTTCATTTTTGGTTGATAAAGCGCTTGCCCAAAAATAAAGGATAGTTAGCATCGCCAAATAATGTTATCAAGGTCAGCTTGATGGTATCTTGGATAATCCTTAATTAACATTGCTGGCATGTTATCTGTTGTTAATATTGTTTAAAACACTAGTAGTATTTACAATACAATTTAGAGGCAGCTGCGGTACAGATAAGCTTGAGTCGATCTCCTTTAGGCTTTTCCCTTGTGAATAAAAAAAGCTGTTGCGCCAGTCTGCCACCAAGATATAGGTTTTCCTGCAGTAATAGGATTTCACAAGGTTCTCAAGTATATGTGTAAACATGTCAGTTCAGAAGCAGCTTGTGCTATAAGAGCTGCTTTTTGATGATGAGCCAGTTCTGTGCATGAATGATTCTCTCTACTCTGTGTAAACACTAGACACAGACACATGACTATGCATGTGAAACTAGTAGGTAGAAATGATAGAATAAACATTGATGTTCAAAAACTACACTCTAAATGTAAGAAAAAAAAAGGTTGATCAAACCAAAAGACTTCTATCATTAGCAGGTGGGGTATATTTTATAGCCATAGTTAAGTTGTGGCCAATATTGCCTAAACTATTCTGTGATCAGAAATCATAAGGATGTTGTACTTGACTTGATGTTGTTTTTTGTTTAATATCATGATAGACACTGCTGATGTAAGAAAGTGGTTTAGTTTGAGCAGCTCAGTAGGAAACCTTGATAACAGGCTTCAGCAGAATGGCAGAATATTGTCTGAAGAATCCAAGCAAGTAAAGTATGTGTTATGCAAAGATAAAATTGTGAAATTAAGTGCCGTTGGGTTTGCTGATCTTGGGGAACACTCTCAGGGTGTATGCATCATTGACAGAAAGGCTTTGGGAAGGCTCTGTTGATATTCACTGATATAAGCCTCCTGTGTATCAAGCTCAGGGGTTTCAGGCACATCCCTTTCTTACAGGTGTATAAAATCAGGCACACAACCTTGCAATCTGCATAGATACACATTTGTAGTACATTGGGTCACAGTAAGGAGCTCAGTGAGTTTAAATGTGGGACTGTTCTCTGGATTGATGAATGTATGCGTTATTACATGGCAGCATGTTGGAAGAATCTGGATGAAGTGGATATCAGGAGAATGCTACCAAATGTACATTGCCGAAGCGTTTGGACCAGGACCCTTATTTCCTATCAAGTTTTATAATAATGCTCCAGTATACAAAGGCATTTAGACCATTATATTTTTCCAGATTTTTTGCAGCAGTTAAATGGTTTTTGTGGCAAGTTGTAACCTCAACCCAGCTGACTGCACAAAAACCTTTGACTGAACAGGTTTCAACATTTACACATTTCAACAATTACTACAAAATCTTGTCCCAAAAGCATTCCCAGAAGCACGCAGGTTGTTATTGCCACACATACATGGCAGTGAATCATGGAATACATGAAAGTCATTTTCACAGGTGCTAGGAAGACTTTTTTTTTTCTGGGGAATGGGGTTGGCTGGGAGTGTGAGTTTAAAGTAATTGGAAGATTTCTATTACTATTACAATGAAAGACCAGAGTACTATTAAAATCAATGCACAATGTTGCACTGTATACTTTCTACTATTTATACTAGCTGTAGGAACTACAGAGGTAAAGTAGAATGTAGATATACACATGCATCTGAGGCTGAGACAAGACTTATTGAGTTATTTGTCTTGATTGTGTGCCCTTGTCGTGGTCATGTTCCCATCCTTTCTTTCTAAACAGGAAAAATTCTATTGGGGCTGAGTATAGAGGTACATTACCAAAGAGAAATAAACTTGTCTTTCACATTTAATTGGTTTCTTCATTTGTACATTTGATTATGTAACAATTTTTAAAACATTTATATTTTACATTTACACTTGTTCCATGTTTAACCTTTTTTAAACAATGTTTAAAGGCATTGGCTTTTTAGCTTTATGTGCCTTCTGGTGTATTCACTGGAAGCACATCAATAAATGAAAATGTGTAACCAGGAAATGTGTACTGCCTCAAAAGAATTAGCTGTGGCATAATCTTCCAGATGAGAGAATTGTAGCTTTCTGTTAACTATGTATAACTATGGTTTCTAACCATAACATATTTGTCATTGTATTGACACCCTGTAGTCTAAATTATTAGATTAAATTAATAAATTGCCTGCATAGTGTGATAATAGGAGGGCATTAGCTGATGTAAATCATCCCAGATACATATTGAAGTCATGAGAAACAGGAAGCTAATAATAATTATTATAAATGAGAACCATTGCTGTAAAACCAGTAATGGTAATTAAGTTGGCTGAATTTTTTCTGTTTATGCTTCCATGGAATGGACAGACGATTAGATTTTATACAAGAAACAAAATAAGTACCTTAAAGCTGGATGAGCAGTGATATTATTGCCGCTGTTGTTGGCAATGCGGACCTGACCAATGTGTTTGAAGTTCAGAATCTTGTAGTGCTGGCTACTGTTTCAGCCATCCAAAACGAAATGGATTATGTTCTGGTTGAGAGAGAACTTGGTTGGACATGTGCAGGGCAGCATGCTCAAGTTAAGTGCTTATTGATGTTCTGTAACTAAGAGGTGGGGTTGCATGCTTCATTGCTATTGGAAGAGGAATGTTGGATTCTTTTACACAGTCTAAATCCCTTATCCTCCCCAAATTTTCAGAAACAGATTCCTTATTTATGGATCCCTGTAAGCATTGTGGGCATTATTGAGAAGATCCACTGACGGGCTGTGTTTCTAATTCTGACATCGATCTTGTTGCCAAATGGCATTGAACTTCCTTGAGTATGCTGAAGATGCAGACAAGCCAGCATGTCACTATCATTTCTTCTCAAGACTAAACACAAAGGCGAAAATGCTTTAGGGGTCGGAGCAGTGTTGTTTAAATTATAGTTAGTATTAGTCATCCAGAAGTATCTGGTATGTAGATCTGGTAGCTGCTGCTACATTTATCTTGAAAAACAAATGACCATTTTACTACAGAACTGTATAGTTTTATTATTTGAGCACAATAAAAGTACAATATTCATTCACTTTTTCTACCATTTTCTTGTACTTTTGCATATATTTCTGAGGAATAGTTCTAGCTGGAACCCCATTATCTAGGCACTATGAGGGGTGGCTTTTATGTTAAGTTATAGATCT
Organism: Hepsetus odoe; assembly: GCA_017165825.1. NCBI lineage: Eukaryota > Metazoa > Chordata > Actinopteri > Characiformes > Hepsetidae > Hepsetus > Hepsetus odoe. The sequence continues at coordinate 21,729,808 of CM029375.1, read as the reverse complement.
GCTTTGTCAATGAGCTGTATGAAAGATACATTTGAGACAATGCAATAAAAACAAGCACCATAAACACAGGTATAATTGCAAATAGAGTATCTTTAACTATCATGGAAATGTTAATTAGAACTGATGTCACATTATGAAGTTTTCTCAAAGATTAAAAAAAAAGCAAAAACAAGGCAGCTATTACCCAGGATTGTATAACATTAGTTTGGAGACTGAACAATGTTAAATGCCATGAATAAAAGGGGCTGCAATTAATTGCTTTCACATCTCTTTTCACAATTTTCTTGGACAATGTGCTTTCAAAGCCTTAATTTCTTTATAATTAAAACACTGTCTGGAGCACTATTTGCTATTGTTAAAATGATGTTTGCAATTAGGTTGCCCCATTTCTTGATCAATAGTAGCACAGAGCTATTACAAGCAGCTTGCCTAGAATGCTAAAACATTTTCTTTTTGTAGTCAAAGTGTACACCACACTCTCTCATTTCCTCTCTTTAAATTCCCATTAGTACCATGGGTTGGACTCTTCATTTCATGCATGCCAGAATACCTTGTTTCACTTTTATACAAAAAAAGGCATAGTGGCATAGTGTTGAACGTTCTGGGATTTCAGCGCTTGAATTAAAAACATACAATTACATGTACTGCAGCACTGCCATGCTTGAAAATGAGAAGCTTTAAATATGCATTAAGGGTTGAGATGAAAGCCTCTGTTTCTCTACAACAGTAAGCACAATGCTTTTGAAAAGTTCATTTGTCACTGAAAGCCAAGGTCAATCATGTGTGTTATTTATGAACCTTGCTCGATTCTAATAAAATATCGATCCATGGGCCTGGTTTCTGTGCATGTGTGTAAATGGAAAAATGTGACTTTTAGATTAATCTGCCTTACCATTCAACGTGAGAGAGAGAGAGAGAGAGAGAGGAAGAAGCATGTCAGTTATTTTAAACCCTGTAGTTACAGAAAAAGGATGTTCCTTCATAAACTGGAAAATTAAACTTAGTTTACTATTATTATGTCTTCTATGATATAATTAACCATTTTTGTGCTTTAAAAAAATACATATTTACATACAGTTTGCACAGTCTGGAATGGATTTATCGTATTTGCGTACAATCTTATGTGGAAATTGCATTCGGGTCGTGACCAACTCGGGTCGCGTCCAGAGTTTTGGAACAAATTCTGGTCGTGACCAGAGGTTTCACTGTAATTGCTTCAAATGAGATTGAAAGGATTTCTACAAAAGCAAGAGGAGTTATGCATGTATTACATCTCTCATATCATGCAAAACTGAATTCTCTTCACCTTTTTGAAATATAATTCTTATGTAGTAAATGAACACTGAGAAGTTTTCAGAACCTACTGTTCATTCTCCAGTCCATTCAGATCATGAGAAATATGGGCGCTAAGCTGCAAAAGTGTTTTAAATTTACTATGTCACAAAAACCAATACATTAGATATATTCAGCATATTCAGCAAAGTTTTTCAACAAGTTATAAAAGATGACTTGCCGAACAACGTTAACAATACATTTCACAGAAACTTGCTGAAGTGAAGGTACAAGATCAGCACTGCCTAAAGACTACATAAATGGATCCAGATCTGTATCTTCGGGGCATCACTGTATCTTCGGGGCATCAGTGGCCTAGTGGTTAAGGAGTTGGCCGCAGGATTGGAAGTTTGTGGGTTTAAAGCCCTTTCCAGTCGGTTGCCCTGAGATACCCTTGAGCAAGATACTGTCACTGCTCCCAAGGTGCTTTCAATGGCTGCCCCCTGCTGCAAGTGTGTGCCTGTATGGGTTAAAAGTAGAGGTAATTTTTTTGTTCTTCACTGTATGCTGTAGCATGTTTCACAATGACAAGGATGGTCACATTCTTTAGACACCGTTTGTTTAGTCCAAAATGTCCTGCCGTCACCCAATCCTTCCCTCAAGTTTGAGGTTGTAAGCTGTAGCTTGGTAAATGGCTACATCAACCACCCATATTTAATTCAATGTTTATGATGCCATTCAGAATAAAGTACAGTTGTTAGTGAGATATATGAGGTGTCAGAGAGCTGGGATGGCAGAAAGCCTAGTAGTAGAAATGTGAGCCAACAACAGGGGGGCTACTGGCTGGAATCTCAGCACTGATTGACATTAGGGTTTATAATACTGGAATTGAGCTATCAGCTTACTGTGTGCTGTTGGGTAAAAAAAGTGTTTATTTTCTGCACTCAGCAAAGGTTTTAGGCAAGATGTTGTACAAGAACCACTAAAGAACTTTTCAATGCATAGATTTGAAAGGGAAAATTGAGAGTGACTGTTCTGGTCATTGTGAGTGCACAGCACAGCACATTACACCTCTGCATTTCACTTCCGCATTTTACCCCCCACACACCCACATGCAGCACGTGGTAGCTATTGAAAGTGCCCAGGGAGCAGTGACAGGGATGGTACCTTGCTCAAGGGTAACTCAGGGCAACCTACTTGCCTGGGATTCGAACCCATGACCTTCTGATCCCTAAGCACTAGGTCACCACTGCCCTTTATATTTATTTTTAAAAAATTTAAGTAACTTCCATGCTCCCAGTTAAAATGTTTGATCCTACGTTATTCAAATAACCCCCGAATACATTATATAAATGTTCCGATTATAAATATATCATTTGTTTAACATTTATTCTCAACAGTGTTAGGAACAAATTAAAGTATAACTCAAATGACATCATGATCTTACCAATGGTTTAGAAGGACTGAATGCAAGTATCTTATTTAGGTGTCAAACTCAAACACAACAGACTAAACCTAAGGCACTAATCTATTATGCTAATTAAGTCATCTGCTATGAAAATAATTTAAAACCTCCGAGCCTTCTGAATGTTCTTCTTAAAGTAAATGTTCTACTGGAACCTTATTCACACTGTTCCAGTGCTTTTGTCTTGATGATGATGTCCTGATGATGAACCGTTGAAGAGCTACATTGCAGAAAAGAGGAGTGACTGATATGAAATGAACAGCATAGAGTTTGTAAAATATTGTGCCTAAGGCAGCACTGTTGATAATAGAGCTGTCTCAGAGATTGCAATAGAGACAATAGATGAATGAGGAGAGGCAAAACGTCTTCATTGCCTTGTTGGTATCAGATTTGTTTTGTATCTGAAAAGTCTGGTTTTTTAAAACCTAACTTAATAAATCTAACTTTAGTTCATTACTTTTTCAGATCAAGCAGAGGAAGAATATACAGAATCACTCAATGTGGGGAAAAATATATTAGCTCACCCTTGTATAACAAATTGACTGGCAAGAGTCTAAAAATGCAGTTAAAGGAATGTGCTGGCAGATCTTTACAAGTTAATGAACAAGGCTAATTGAACAGTATCACAGTCCCAATGAGAGAGAGGTAATTCAGCATGGAATATAATAACAGATGTATGGCACAAGTGTAAATAAGATGGAAGAAGTTCAAAGGAAGAGCTTATGGGAAGACCTCTGAAGATGTCAAAGCTGTCACTGCTTCAGTATCTTTACTTTACTCTTTATTCATTACTTATTACAGTATCTTTATTTTTTTTAATAGAGCAAAAATATAATATTTTTGACGAGAAATTGTCCGATGTAAAATTTGAAGTGCTGTGCAAGTTTAAAAACATCCCTCATTTCTTTTGTTTGTGCCATGATACACTCACATAAAGATGTGTTCAAAAGATCAGGCTGATAGATCCACTGTTCTCTAAATAAAACCTGATTGTCATCTCTTTGACTGAAAATTCTGACTCTAATTTCACCATTAAATGAACTACTGTCTACTAATTTTCCACTCTCAGAAATTAAGAACTGGATACTTATTCTTAAATAAGCAATTAGCAGGTGTGAAATTTAAGTTTTTGTAGTTAGGGTTCTCTTTATCTACTTTTAGGACTTATCTTAATGTGTTTTAGGAAATATTTTCACAGAAATCTATGGTACAGAACATGATAGAAAATTGATGTTTTGTGATTTGCATCTTCAAGGATTAATGTTGCTCCGTACAGTTTCTTTTTTCCTCCCTAAAAGTTTATATTGTAAGCAATTACAAACATCATTAAAGTCCAGATAAAATAACTACAATTTTGACTCAAAATGACTTGAGAAAAGACCTGTGAAATACGAAGTAATTTGAGAAAATCAAAGCTTGATGAAGATGAATAGATACTATGAGAAAAATAATAGACAAGCCATCACGAAACCTTAATAACTCAACAGAAGGATATTTTTGTAGAATCCATAGAGCTTTAGAATCAAATTAATGGGACTTCATAATAACAACATCAATAATAATCTTAATGGAGAGCAGCAATTGTCCTCATGTATGAAGATAATTCTGGAGAAACTATGCCCTTCATTTCTGTGTGTCCTTAAATGATCATTTTCAGTGAACCACTGATCATGCACTCTCTAAAAATAAGTTCCATTGTAGAGTATTTATCTCTCTCTTCTTTTTTTCAGCATGTGAGGGCATCTTTATGCTTATACCCAATACTGAGTTTTTAAATTACGTGCTCTGATTGCCTTCAAGTAAAGCCCGTGCTCCCAAAGTCTCATATTTTACTTGGCAAGAATTCAAATTAGTCTTTGAAGCAATGAATAGCATTAGACATTGCTAAGGGAAGACACATGGTTGATCCTGTAACCATGGTGATCTCTTACTCATTTAGAGTGTGCTCAAAATATTCAATGGGATATGAAAGTTTGCACCAGATAACATCAGTGCATGAAAGATTTATGATTAGACAAAAACTGTCTAAATATTTTTTTCTTTCCTGTAAATTTTTGTTGTCCAAGAAAGTTTTTTAGAATGGAAATGACATCAACTCAACTCATCGCAGAGCACTGAGAAGAAAATGATAATAAAAATGAATACGTGTATCATAAGGGAAAAAAACTATTTGTACTGAGATTAAGATTTTTTAGAAGTTGAATGTTGCAGGAACATTTGTGGGCATTATTACTGATTTAAAAAAAGAAAAAATACAATAATAATAATCACACATTCAGCAGCATTTCCCACACTCTGTTATGTGTTGCATTAAACAAAACAACTTCAGCATCAAACTGTAACTACTATGAGCCCGCAGCAGGCTTTTAACAGTTTTACATCTGAAAAACTCTAAATGGCTATACTTTGTCATTTTAAATTGAATTAAAAAAAATAAAATCCAGGGGTAATTAATGCCATGCTGCTTCAGTTAAATTTTTAAAGTTAAAATCTCAATTCAACAGTGCTCAACCTAGACACAGAAAATTTGCACAACTCTTTAATGTTTTGTGCTGAAAATAAAATTAGTCCCAGAGCTACTGAACATATATGATTACAATGTCTGTTATTAATTCTCCTATAAATACTTAAACTGCTTTTCAATAAACGAGAACTTGATACCGATCCTGTATCTCTGCCTGCTGAACACTTTCCTTTAATTGGCTTATACCTCCATAGTGGCTGAAACAACAGGGGTAAGTGAACAACTGACATTGCACTTTTCCGTGTGCTGGAGTGATGTACCACTACTTATTGAATTAAAAAATCTCCAATCTCATTGGCTGCATGAACCACTGACCTTTAGTGTACAGCACACTACCTGAAATGCATTAAATGACAGTGGTTATATTTCTTACTGCTACGGTGCCAAGCTCATATTAGATTTTGTGCCAAGATGCTGATTGTTCATCTAACAGGCATTCAGACAAGCCGAGCTTCGACACATGTTCAACTTAAGGATTTTTAGCGTAAATTACAGGTATTTGAAGATAAACTGTGGTGCAATATTCCATAAAAACTAGTGGGCAGATGTTTATGACCGCTACCGCAGGTAATTCCTACCTGCAGCAATAAGACTCCACAACTCATCGACATAACATTACATTGCTTGTGTATTATTATATATTATGTTATATTATATATTATTATTAATGTATATTAATGTATATTGTTATTGTATTGTACAGTATTATTATTATTATTAATATTATTAGACTTATATCTTACTACTTGTTTATTTGTATATATTTATAATTTATTTAAAACCTATTTATTATCGTGTATTATTACTGTGTACTGTATATATGGTCACCTAATTCTTCTTGTAGATATGTATATGCATCTTGGTAATATAGTATATATGTATATATATTAATATTTATATATTTATATAGATAGATAATTTATTATTATAGCTCCTGTACTTTTCTCCTTTCTCCTGTACTTGTTCCTCTTTCCTTATACCTCTATTTTTATATATCTTTTTTCTATTCTTTCTGTACATCTGTCACTTTTATAAGAGCCCTGTAACGCCCAAATTTCCCATTCGTGGGATAATAAAAGATTACTCTACTCTACTCTACTCTACTTATAGAGCAAAGGCCTGTATGATATCTAAAGATTATAGGTTCACTCTCAAAAACAAAACTAAAGTTTCACTTTCAGTTACAGATGTAAGCTAATATATGTATTTATTTATTTATTTTTCCAAGGGATGCTTAGTGGAAAAGATATCCTTGCCATAACATGAAATTAAATCAGAGTCTGTTGGTCGGAGGGTCGTTATCCACACCACTATTTAAAGCCCAAATGCTAGGCAGGTTACATTGTCACTAGTAAAACTATTAAACACAGGCCTTTTCTCAACAAAAATTAATACTTCACTTTTAATGTCAAGATGTCTGATTAATAAAAAACAATTTTTTAAATCCATATTAATTTTTTTTTTCATACTTGTTAACATATGGTGTATGTCAATCAGCCTTTACTGCCTTTGGGAAGGTGAAGAGCAATAGTCTTCAAATCCACACCTCAAATCAAGTTTCTTGTCCTGGATGTGTAGACCCTGATTCTCTCAACAGTTTCTTTTTTTACAGTGTAGTCTATTAGTAATGTATTGCTTTTGGAATTTGACTTTAAATCCTGTTTAAACTCTGATTGCTTTTCTTGGAGCACACAAACACTTAAAATGCTTTACTGTTTTCTTTCTGTCTTTCTCTCCACAGCAAGTCTGGCAGATGGCTTCGTGATATATGAAGCATATGGTGCATGGTGAAAATGTCAAGAGTTGTTACCTGTAACGATTCAAATACTTTACTAGGGTAAAGAGTATTATTTAGATAAGAATCATTTCATCCTTTACATTTACGGCATTTAGCAGATGCTCTTATCCAGAGTGACTTCCAAGTCCTGATTAGTGGTTAGGGCGTCAGCCACATGATCGGAGGATCGGGGGTTCGAACCCCTTCCCAGTAGGTTGCCCTGAGGTACCCTTGAGCAAGGTGCTGTCCCCAACACTGCTCCCCGGGCGCTTTCAATAGCAGCCCACTGCTACACATGTGTGTATGGGTGAAATGCAGAGAGTGAATTTCCCATTCGTGGGATTATAAGTAAAGGATTATTATTATTATTATTATTACAGGGACAGCCCCCCTGGAGAAACTCAGGGTTAAGGGTCTTGCTCAGGGACCCAGTGGTGGTAGTGCCAGATGTGGGATTGGAATCTGGGACCCCTTGAGCCACAGGTCCATAGGCAAGTATCCACCACTAGACCACCACCACCCATTTCAGCTACACTGTGTTTTCCGACTCCTCCACTGAATACTGAATATTGAGTTTTCACAATCAAACAAATAAGTGGGACCTGAAATGCAGGTGAAGGGTTTTACTTTTCTTTTCCAGCTGTTTGAACATACCAAAGGCCAAAAATGTAATGCTAAGTCTGCAATTCAGTTTTTCAGAAAATCAAGCAAACATTTGTGAAAACTCACACTCGCACACACATACACGCACGCACGCACACATACATGTTGTTTAATATGAAGTGTAGCAAAACACTCAACCCTTTTGTTTTCACTGCTTATATATTATGCTGTACTAAATGCTAAATATTATCTCATAATAACCATGTTTTTATTATTCATTTTTTTCAGATGAATGATACATTTTCAGGTTTTTAAATCCACTTAAGGAAGTTCTGCCATTCTTACAGCCACATAAAACTGATGAGGAATAGTATAAATCTTTGTGGTTGCTGGCTTGATGACAATAACAAAGTAGTCCTGCCATCTCAACTTTCTTAGCCTTGATAAATAGCTCCGTAATGCATGCCTAGAAATTCATTACATCTCATAAATGAGTTGAGCAGTAACCCCTAGTGTGTTTGCTTAAAGTAATTAAATTGACTAGTTTTTCAGCAATTCTTGGCATGTTTTTTTTTTACATGAGATGAAGCATATGATCAGTGGGAGGGAGACGTGTCCCTGAATGCATTTTAAGACTACACTGCACCAATTTTTCAATGACAAAGTCCCTGATTAAACACTCACGCCCTTACACACTTCAACACACACCTTTCCTATCTTCCAAATTTCTAAATAATGGGGAAAACAACATTTCATCATGATCAGCTTATGTTGGCTACTGATTATGTTTGTATGAATAGCCTACAATGTTGTAACATCAAGCAATTTGACCAATCATGCTCTTTAGGCGTTATCATTTTGGTCTTTTGGAGAAGTTATTTGTGCAGACAGTCCTCTCTTCAAGAATGACTACTGATTAACAATGCTGCCTTGAATGATCACAAATACTTTTCAAATGCGCTGTTCTTAAATGGAAAACTAAATACATTGGCAGTGACATCCACAACTATATGTGTAGTGAAGTCAAGCTGGTTTAATTGTCATTTCAACCATGTACACAGTACACAGTATAACTGCATTCCTCCAGGACAAAAGTGCTACAACATAAGACAGCAAAAGTGCAGACAGTACTAGATGCATTTCATAAGACAATACAATGCAACACAGTAACAGAATGGCATACATACAGCCAAAACAATGCAGAGACAGCACTGTGTATTCTATAGTGAAAACAGAACTGAATCCAGTATTATAGTGTGAATAAAAATGGTCAGTTACTGTATTTTGCAGAAAACCAATAATACAGTATATATAGTCATGTGAAAAAATATGAAAGCCTGTGTGTTTTTGTAACATTCTTGGACATATAGATATTTAATCTCAATGTTAACAATACTGGGAGATTCAAGTAATATAACTAAACAATTAAAACTGAAGAAAATACTTTTCAAAACCTTTTGTAAAATGTAATTCTGCAAAAATGCGATTTCTGATGAAAGTGAAAACCCTTGTCATTGCGAGGTCACAGCACAGCACACAGTGAACCACAACGAAATTGGACCTCTGCATTTTACCCATGCACTCAAACACTGTGCAGCTATTGAAAGCGCCTGGAGAGCAATGACGGGGACAGTACTTTGCTCAAGGGTACCTCAGGGCAACCTACTGGTAAAGGGAATCGAACCCACAATCTTCAGATGCGAGGGCAACTCCCTAACCACTAGACCACTGCTGCCCCAATAAAGGTGATGAGCAATAAATTAGGACACCCCCAACTTTATTCCCAATTATAATGGCTCAAATCACACAGGTGTAGCACATCAGGTGCAGAACATCATTACTCAGCATTTTGAAGGATTTAAACCTCAGATATTTAGTTTGGTGCTCCTGACTATTTAGGTGAGAGTGAACACCATGGTGAGATCAAAAGAGATGTCTGAGGCCCTCAGAAAGAAGATTCTAGCAGCTTATAAGTCTGGTAAGAGATTTAAAAAGTTATCCAAAGAATTTGCAATCAACCATTCCACTGTCCGGAAAAAAGTAGAGAACTACCAAAACAACTGCCAACATGCCCAGGTCTGGCTGCCCAAGCAAGTTCCCCCTGAAAGCAGACCACAAGATACTAAGTAAATGTCTGCAGAAACCCTAAAATATCATCATGGGACCTACAGCAGGCTTTTGCTACTGTTGATGTGAAAGTACCTCTACAATTAGAAAGAGACTGCACAACTTTAACTTGCATGGAAGGTGTGCAAGGAGAAAACCTTTACTCTCTAAGAGAAACAGCAAGGCAAACATCAAGGTGGTCTAGTGGTAGGATACTTGCCTATGGACGATGGCTCAAGAGGTCCCAGGTTTGAATCCCACCTCTATTACAACCATCACTGGGTCCCTGAGCAAGACCCTTAACCCTGGGTTGCACCAGGGGGACTGTCCCTGTAATTAGGACATGTAGGTCGCTCAGGTGTGGAGAAAATGCTGTAAACAAAGAATGCTTTCAGAAATATAAATAATGATTGTTTATTTTTATCAATTTACAAAATGCAAAGTGAGCGAACAAAAGAAAAATCTAAATCAAATCAATATTTGGTGTTACTACCTTTTGCCTTCAAACCAGCATCAGTTCTTCTGGCCCCCACAGAGCCCTGATCTCACCATCATCCAGTGTGTCTGGATTACATGAAGAGACAGAAGGATGTGAGGAAGCTACATCCACAGAAGATCTGTGGTTAGTTCTCCAAGATGTTTGGATGGCACAACCTGCCAGCGAGTTCCTTGAAACTGTATTGCAAGTGTACCTAGAAGGGCAGTGCTGATTTGAGAGCCAAAGGTGGTCACACCCAAATATTAGTTTGATTTAGATTCTCTTTTGTGCATTCACTGCATTTGTTGATTGATGAGAAATAAATGAGATTAACACTTCATTTCTGAAAGCATTCTTTTAATTTAACATTTCACACCTACCTAAAACCTTTTGCATTTTATATATATATATATAATGCATTTTATATATATATATATATATATATATATATATATATATATATATATATATATATATATAGGTATAGCTATTAAAATTTGTTATTTTTTGTTAGGCAGGAATTATTGTCCAAGAAAAGGCCATATGCTACTAATAGGAAGTACAGATACTACATAAAAAAGGTCTAAATTAAAGAGAAAATCACCCTAAATAAGTTTGTACAAGTATATTATCTTTATTTGCTGTTGACCATTTACTGATTAAATACAGATTTCATTATTTTATTTCCATGAATTCATTATTGCTTTTATTAATCTTTGCAACTTGTGCCAGGAAATTGCTTCTGACTTTGGGTTATGGGTCCTTGCAGAATGTCTGTGCTGTTGTATCACTGTGCCATCTACTGTTTGCATATTTTCCAGGTCACTTTTTTCCCTTCAGAGTTTATATAACATGAGATTATTAAATGTAGCCATGCGTAACTAGCAATGTGAAAAATCCTAATGGTACATTTGAATGCAAGGCAAGATAACAAACATGATATTTTAAAATTCATGGTGACATATTAAATGGTCATTGAAACTGCCTTCAGGCAATGAATTAACTTTGGACACTTCACATTCATTAATTAGGTCAGGAACAGGTAGACCGAAGAAAAAAGTACATTATATTAGATAGAGATATGGGAAGCTGTGGTATGACCACATCTGTCTGAGGAGCTGTGATCATTTGATCTTATATAAGTTCACACCATGCTTTTGGCAAATTTTCTGTAAAGCTCGATTTATTGCAAGGTTCTTGCAGCAGAAGTATAATAAAAGTGAAATAAAAATAAAATTAAAGTTTACTTCAAAATCAAGGGTGATGACGGCAGAGTTGGTCAGAAGCCTTTACTCTTCTGGTTATGTTGGAAGATTGCTGTGAAAATCTGATTGCACATGATAATTAGTGAGGTCAGATTGCAACTGATGTTTGAGGATTGGTTCTGGATCACAGAAGCCCCTTCAAGTAAACCCAAAGATGTCAGACATTGCTCCATCTTGCTGGAGAGCACAACCACCACCGACACTAATTCACTAATTAGAAGGGGTGTCGGGATACTTTTTCGACATATTAAAAATGGAAAAAATTACAGAACGTTTACACTTTATCCAACCGATGCAGACGTCTTATCATGAAACAAAAATAAAACTTATTAAAACATAGGAATCATATGTAGCATATCAACAACTGCTTGTTTAAATATAAGTATCTGTTCTATTGTACTTTTATGACTGCATGTTAGTTTAATTAGTTTGCAAGCAAGGTTATCTACACTGCAGTACGGCGTTGCCTATGGAATGGATATTTCATTGATCAAAGATTATATGAACGAGAATCATTTGGTGCTAAATGATCAGCCATCAAAACAAAACATGCTTACTGGTTGCCCTGTGCAGGTCTTAAATGGTTATTTATGGGGAATGGTGGCTTGCAGATGTAATTGTAATTGTAAACTACAAAGTGGACCTATATGGTCAGTGGAGCTGATAAAATACACATTGAGCTTATTAACAAGATAGGTAGAACTAATGCGCTGACTTGAACTCTTACACATTCAGAGCAATTCATTTCAAACAATTGATTCCAGAAAATCTCAACTGTCAATATGGATTTTATTACTCGCCACAACTTTTGAACAATGGCAGTCTTTTTTCCTTTAATGTTAAATAAGGCTAAACAACACATTAAACTGGGTCTTGTATCTTTACTCTACAAATAAAAATAGTTTTCTGTCTTTGGAGACTTTCCCCATGTCCAGGCCTTTATTGCAAAATCATTGTCTTTTTTTGTTGTCAACCATTTTTCAATGGATTTTTGGTTTGTGTTTGTGCCATTGTGTTGTCAAAGTGCTGTATAGCTCATGTTGTCTTTAACAAGGCCCCATTGCAAGTGATAGCAAAACTACCCCAAACACTAATGTTACTTCACTATATTTCGCAATGGATCTGACAGTTCTTTTCTTCTTGAGTGTTCAACTTCTGACGCCATTAAGTAGCACTAGTAAGTGTTGTTCTTTTGGCCTTTAACAAGTCCCGCTAGCCTTTCACCACATTCAGCTCCTATTTGTTTGCTGCTGTCAGTGTCAACACTGTGGTCCCAGTTTCTGTAGGAAGCTGGCATGGGGTTTGTCCGTTGGTTAGGAGACTTGATAAACGCAATCTTTCCAAATACCACTATTTCCCAGAATGCATTTCCTGTTTGCTTGTTGTCAGTTATCCCTATTACTTGTTGGGCTATGATAATGGTAATTATTCTTTTGATACTGCGATCGACTGGCGACTTGTCAAGATGTTTTTTTTTTTGTTGTTTTTTGCTTTTTTTATGATTACTGGAATGGAATCTTCCACCTAGGATAATGGATTAAACTGATCATCTGATGGCCAACAGCACTTGTAAAGACTAACTGCATACACAGAAAGTGAAACATTTACTTTCAGATGTAATACTGTTGCAACTGTAATAATAATTGCTTTGGATTATTCAGACCTATTTAGTGAAATTGTATTTCACAGAACAAAAGAAGTCTTGATTAATTAGATGCCCTTATTGGTCCAAAATGTTTTACATTCCAACATCCTGAAGTTTATCTGCCCTCTACCAGCTGCTTAAATTGTCATTTAACCCAGTAAAAGATGATCCAGCTGTGTGTACCACAAAATCAGGGGTGAATTGAACTACAGTGAAATTTGTGGGCTAAGCTTGAAGACCTGCTTTGTGGGAGATTCCTTTAATCTCACTGGTTTTACAACATATCTTTCTGTATGTGGGTGATTTTAAAAAAAATAAAGTCAGTACATTTTTTATTTATTTTTTACTTCTTCATTTTCTTCAGTTTGTGGATAGAGTCAAGTGGTCAACTTAGACTTGTTATTTTAGATAAAAAATTTTTTTTTGTAATCTTGGTTTGAATCTGTATTTGAAACTGAAAGCTATAAACTCAGTTTCTTGCAACTGAAAACTTCTCACCAAAATCTTTTATGTTCCACATATAGGATTTTAACTTTCAGACTATTTGTTTGGATCCCTTGGTATCATCTTCAGCACTTGTATAGTTGAGAAGCATGAAGAAAAAAAGCAAACAACAATCATGTGATTAAGTAAAACTTTTGTTATTGCATTATATAGGATGAAGCAGAAAATGGCCAAAAGCCTTGTAGAATTGATTTACACATCTTGCTGTTCATTCAATACTTTGCTCCTGATTGACTCTGCAGTCATATTTTCACCCAGGCTATATTATAAAAAGCTCCAAAATACTGTTTTTCTTTTCAAGGTCCTGTAGAGCAGCAGGCTGAAATTAGAAAATAGGTTTAGTTTCTCGTATGCCTTCATTTAGTTCTTTAAAGAACTTTACTTTAGAACTCCTTCCTTAAAAATGTTTTATTGTGAGAATAACGTACAGGTTAGAGCAGCATAATACAAGAAGGTCTGCTGGTGTAATTACTCCATCTTCTATGTCTTTTCTCTTCCCTACGGCACATTCTTACTTCTGATCCTATCAGTGCAGACAAGAATTTTAATTAAACCATCCATTGAGCATTGCACCTTTACTGACTTTTTCAATTGGTGATGATTAATAATGTAATTGTATTTCAGCAATACAGGCCGTTGACCTATAATGAGATTTTTAAAAAATGCAAACTCAATGATTATTACATTATTTCACTTTTACACACACACACACACACACACAAACATATATATATATATATATATATATGTTTACATGTGTCCTAATTTTTGTGATTAACTTTTGCCCTTCAGCTTTTATGTTTGTCTCTTGATTTCCACATGAATTCCTTGCCTGTTTTTCATTTTGATATTCTTCAGTTCTTTTTCCTGAATGATTATTATTTGCCTCATTTCTGACCTTTTGTCTTTTAAACAATATTAGGTTTTGAATACTTAGATTTATTCTTGCTAACAGGCTTATGTTCTGCACATCAGTGATGAGCTCTAACATTCCCACCTCCAGCCTAATTTTGGCTAAGTCAGTCTCATGCTACAAAATCAACTGTTATCATCGACTTATCTTCACAAGGCATGGACTCCACAGCACCCCTACGGAATCTGGTATTAATAAATTAGCAGACGATCCTTTAAGTTCTGTTAGTTATGATGTCGTTCCTCTTCAGAAGACAATGCAACTTCAAATTCAGTTTGGCAAATTCATCCCACACATGCTCAGTCTGATATATATCTGGGGAATTCGGAGGCCACGTCAACACATTGAATACTATAATATTTCACAAACCATTCCTAAACATAGTGTGGCACTATGCATTATCTTGTGGAAAGTAGCCACTGCCGTTAGGGAATAGCATTGCCATGAAGGAGTGTACTTGGTAGCAAATATGTTAAAGTAGGAAGTAACAGTCTGCTTCTGCCAGCTTGGCTTATTTCCCATTGTGTATCTGATGCCAAGCTCTACCAGGTCAGTGACACCCATGTACCCGGCTTTCCAAATGATGTTAAAGAAACATTATTCCTAATTTCTCCACAGTGCACAGTGCAGTTCTGGGGCTCACGTCCACTGTTGGCATTAGAAGTGGTCAGCACTGGGACTTGCTTCACAGCCCTGCACAAAGAAAGCTGCAAGCCTTTGTGTGTGCTGACATCTTTCTGTCTTAGCCATAACTTTTTCAA
Organism: Hepsetus odoe; assembly: GCA_017165825.1. Taxonomy (NCBI): domain Eukaryota; kingdom Metazoa; phylum Chordata; class Actinopteri; order Characiformes; family Hepsetidae; genus Hepsetus; species Hepsetus odoe. The sequence goes on along the minus strand of CM029375.1, from coordinate 21,714,495 downwards.
TAATTTGTAAAACGGTAAATATTAGATGCAATCAAGCCTGAAAGCCTAGCCTATGCTCCCCACACATGTCATTGAGCCTTCACTGCCCATAAACAGTTTTCTGGTTGTCCTTTCTTGGACCATTTTGGTATTCAATAACCACTCCATGCTGGGGTCATCACATGGGACCTTTTTTGTCTTCCAAAACATCAACTTCAAGCTGACTGTTCACTTGCTGCCTAATATGCTCTACTGATTGACCTTAAACATTTTAATAAGTTAATCCATGTCATCACCTGTCAGTGATTTAATTGATGGTGTGTATAACCATTCAGAAAAACAACTAAGTTTTGTTTACAGCCCTTTCATTCATAATCTGACACTTAGGCTCTTGGTAAAACAATGTATTGGTTTTGCTTCATTATAATCCCCTCCCTTTGCCCTATGTCCTCACTGTGCAGCAATCCATGGAGCTGATGATCAGCAGCAGATGTTCTGGTCTGTAGCATCAGTGTAAATACTAAGCTAATAATAACAAACACTCCTGTTCCAGTTTATGAACACCATGCTCTGCCAAGTTCTTTCAAAAGCAGCCTTGAAGCTGGAGTAGAATGCTGTGAATAGCTTATTTGTCAATAGATGGAAACCTAAAATTAACTTTGATTTATTATGTGTGCAATAAATAACAACTGCAAAGTCAGTGTAATAAAAATTGTTTGCATGATATGCAGTGTTTTATCAGAAGTGTTAATTCTATCATTAGAGTCTATCGTTCTATCATGAGTTCAATCCACAGCCAGCCTTGGCTATATCTAATGCTTGATTCCAACTAAATTGAAGCTGAATTAAATTATAAACATGTACTCAAGCTGTGTTACCTGGCCACACAGCCTTGAAGGGAACAGGGGTGATGAGGAGGTGATGGTGGTCAGTTTGAAGGAGAAAGATGCAGAGGACCAGAAGAACATGACATGAATGATCCATTGTGGTGATCCCTAAACGAGAACAGCTGAAAGAAGTGAAAGTGACTATTCTTGTCATTGCGAGGTCACAGCACAGCACACAGTGAACCACAACGAAATTGTACCTCAGCATTTAACCCATGCAAACACCGTGCAGCAGGGGGCAGCTATGAAAGCGCCCAGGGAGCAGTGACGGGGACGGTACCTTGCTCAAGGGTATCTCAGGGCATCCTACTGGTAAGGGGTTGGAACCTACAATACTATTTGCAATCCTGGGGCCAACTCCCTAACCACTAGGCCACCGCTGCCCCAAGAAGAAGAAGAAGAAGAAGAAGAAGATGACTGTGTCTTTTAACCAACAACCACAAAAACAAACAATCCTTTGAAAGCTCTTCTGCAGGAGCTGCTACCATGAAGATTAAAGCTTCCCCACTGAAACAGATCTACCATCATTAGCTCATGAACCTCCATTTACCATTCACCAATGGACTCATTTACTTTTACTGTAACTCATGCTTATTGGAAATTATCACTATACAGGGTTTTTCTCTTTCTTTCTTTCCATTTTATTTCCGATGTCAACCAAGGGAGGGTGGGTTCCCCTTCTGGGTCTTGGTTTCTTCCAAGGTTTCTACCTCATGTTTGGGAAGTTTTTCCTTGACTCTGTTACCCTCGGCTTACCCAATTAGGGCTTGGGACCTGATTCTGTAAAGCTGCTTTGTGACAACAACAGTTGTAGAACGCGCTATATAAAGAAAGCTGACTTGACTTGACTTGAAATTGATCAGGTGCAGGAGCTAGACTTATAATAAGAGCTAAAGACCTTCTCTAGCCTTAAGAACTATTCCCAAACAATAAATTATAATACAAAATACATTACAACACAAAAAACACAAGAAAGCTTAACTCTACGGCAGCAAAATATGAGGAAATGAGGGGTGACTGATCTTTTGGACATCGAATGTAAAAGACTAAACTCGATGATTTTTTTCCTCAGTTCTGCTTGTCTTGCAGGTGACTAAAACACTGGGTTTTCAAAACATATCCGTGTGAGTGGGGCCTTTCAGGTGTGTTTTACTGCATACATATTTGAAAGATGAACACAGGTGTCCAGGTGGAAAAGGCTGTTATTTTTCTTTGCTGATTAGCTCCACTCACTGAGACAAAGAGTGGAAGTTAGCACTCATCGAGAGGCTTGGAAGATGTGTGTAATTAAAATAACCTTCACTGTAGACATTTGTTTCCCTTCTTTGTGAGAGATCCGCCTGACAGGCAGAGGAGTGAGAGGTGCTGAATTGAAAAGCACCTTGTCTGAATGTAAAATCTTAATTAAAACTCTCACCAGGGAATAGAGGTTGAAAAAGTGTGTGCAAATACCATGTTTGTGTGTCGACCTGTGTATGTGAGGCAGTTCGAGTTTGTTTAGTGCAAGGATACAGCACGGCCATTTTAGAGCCATTACTCTCAGTGGCTGAAGAGAATGATGCCTCGCCTCAGGATTTATGGTGAAAGTGATGTGCTGAGCTGTTAAACAAAGGTCAATAAGCAGGATATGTTTCACAGCAGTGTCTGAGGGCCTGCATGGTAGGCCTACCTGGAGGGTGGTAGGGGGCAACAGGAGGTGGTCAATGGCCACAGAAACAGTTATCTCCTACTGGGACAGATGCTCATTTGTTGCAGAGTGAGCAAGTGCTCAGGGGGAGGTAATTTCCACTCTCCGTTAATGAAGCTCTTGTAGTTAAGTATGCTGAGGTGACCTACAATTGCTGACTGCAAAGAAAAGTCTTCCTGAAACTTAGTAAATGGTTCACTGTCCATATACATTATATAAAATCCGTCTGTAATCACCGCCGCCTTTGGAAAGGTGGCTAAAAAAGTCTTTGTTGTTAATTAGCTCCACCTCAGACTGAGACTATGAATAATGTCAGCTTTAAATGTAGTGAATTTAGATACAAAAACCTTCCCTTCTAAAACATTTTCAAAGTGGTTTAGGAGAAAGACTAGGATTTCCATGTCAAAAGTCAGATTATGTTATTGATGGATATAAATATTAACCCAACCCAAGTAACTAATTGCATCACTGGATTCATTAATAACAAATGGTAGCTTTTTATTATCTTTTAAAAACTTTTGTACTTCATGGTACCATATGCCATTTTTTTATAATCTTTACACCCACCTTGAGTGATTGTTGCTCAGAAAACATATTGTTGTGTCATCTGATGACAAAACTGATGACAGGTTCCAGTCAAAGATCTAGTAAAGCCTGGCAAATCTCACATTTTTATGCTGGTAAATAATATATGGTAGATATATGCTTTCTTTTTAGTTAACTTTGTTTTCTCCAAATGTTATCTTCTTTAAAAAAAAAAAAGAAAAAACAGAAAACAACACCAGTCCCTAGAGAAACTTTGACCACCTCATTGTATGATAAGAGGCAACATGAATCCTGTTTAAAGCTGATTTACAAGATCTATCTATCTATCTATCTATCTATCTATCTATCTATCTATCTATCTATCTATCTATCTATCTATCTATCTGTCTCTCTCTCTCTCTCTCTCTCTCTATATATATATATATATATATATATAAAGTTTATACAAATTCTTTCTCAAATTCTTTATATTTTTTTCACATTGATTGAAGCTATAACAAACACTTTTACACTTTTACAAACACAATTAGTAAATGTCAGTACATGGACATTTTAACATTTAACATTTTAGAAACATAGTGGCAGAGTGAGGAAACAGTTGTTCTGTACCCATTCTACTGTTGCAGTGTGCTCTGTTTCCCCCTGTGAACATAATCAAGTTATTCACGAGATTCAGTGAGGAGGGAGGGGGTGGTCGGTTGTTGGTTATTTTGTGCAGAACTGGAATTGTTAATAGCATTCTGTAGGCTATAGGAGAGGAGGCATAGCATGGTTTAGATAAAGTGTGCATATAATGACATGTGAAACATTCATTTGAGAGATTTACTGATTCTCCCAAAGAATTTCCTGCAAGGGGGACAACAATTTTTCACAATGTTTTTCATTGGTCACAAACTGTACTTTAGCACAAAATGATTGCATTTGTTGTTTACCTGCAAAGTAGAAATATAATGCTGATTAAGACATCATGCACTCGATTGCGAGCCAAAGGCTTTGTTTCATTACCCCTTAGCGAATAAAGGAGTAAGCCAAAATGCATGCCCAGATCGAACCATGGACATGATTTATTTTACATACTTGGCAAGTTCTGCAAAAACAGTGAGATTGTGTTATCTTTGTAATGCTAATGCTATACTTTTGAACTTGTGAGAAGAGGACTGAATGTTCCAGAGCGCAATTAATTCTACAGCTTTAACTCCAGTTTTACATATCGTCCAGTGACACTGAGAAACCATATTTAGCTTTACCTCTATTTACTCTCACGCTCTTTATTTTCAAATAATTAACCATGAGATAAACCACCTATTTTCTTTTTTTCTTTTTTCTTTCTTTCTTTCTTTCTTTCTTTCTTTCTTTCTTTCTTTCTTTCTTTCTTTCTTTCGTTCTCTCTCCCTCCCTCCCCAAAGACCATTCACTGCTTCTTATATGTAATTACAGCAGATATTGATTTTGTGCTATTTAATGTAAGCAGCAGTGCTCTTTAAGCTTTAATGTCCTAGTTTTTTTTTTTTCTTCTTTTTCTCAGACACAGCCCCCCTGCACTGAGAAACAGACAGAATGGCTGTAGACCGTCTGTTCTGACTCTACATCTTGTGCATTTCTCAGTTCCTCATCTTGGCAATGTATCAATGTAGAGATACTCCCCCACTGTTCAGAAGCTTCTTCAATGCAATGCTGCTGTGGACCGAAATATAAAATGCTATGCAATACTTGAAAGATAGAGATTAGAGAACTGTCACTGAGCTGTTTTTGATGGGCGCAACGGATATGATGAAAACTACCAGCTGCAATAAAGAACAGCAAAGACAATTCTCGCATTCCTCCAGAGACAAAACTCAGACCAGCGTATTTGTTTGATCAATATTTTCTTTTCATATTATTTAAATTTGAATTTCTCTTTTTTTTTAAAAATTTTGTTTTTTTTATATAAAGTTTTTCAATAATCTGTATCAGTTCTTGGTGGCATAATGGTGGAATGGGTTGTGCTGTAACCTCATAGCAAGAAGGACTTGGGTTTGATTCCATGGCAAGGCGGTTTGGGTCGTATTTTATGTGGAGTTTGCATGTTTTCCCCATGTCCAACTGTTCAAGTGTATGAGCTGCACTAAGCTTTAGGTTCCACTGTATGAAATCTACTTATAGTACATATATGCACAAATCAGCCATAACTATCAATCAATATTTGAGCAACTAAAACAGTTCTGTCCTGTAGAGCAGTGGTCATCAATCACAAGGCAACGGACTGATCTGTGGGTTATTTGGTATTGGGTCATTCAGGAATACTGATTAAACAATATTGTATTGATTATGAGAGTCTAAAAGTCTTTTATTTAGAAAAATTGCTTGTCTTGGGCACAGGATAAGGAACATAAAAAATGAAGCCCACAAGCGAGCAAAAAAAAAAGAAACATGTATTTTTATGCACTTTGTTTTTAGCTGTTTCTAAAGAATATTGGTCCATAAAAATATCGTTCTACATGAAACCGGTCCGTGACAAAAAAACAAATTGGGGTCCGCTGCTATAGAGCATGGACTCCTAACACCTCTAAAGGTGTGCTGTGATATCTGCTTGCATGAGCTTGCACTAGCATGAGCTAGTGCCTTCAAGGATCAGGTGACTTTCTGTAGAATATTCCCCAGGCAAGTGAGGCACCTGGCTGTCTACATGTTGTAAAAGAACATGTGATTCATCAGACTAGACCACCTTCTTTCATCATGTCATAGTCCAGTCAGGATGCTCTTGTACCCATTGATCCCAAGTGAGATCTCAGCAATGATTAATTGCTTAATGACATCTTTCTCTCATAGCCAGTTCAACTTTCAACAATGTACCTACATAAGGGATTGCTTCACTAGATTTCCTTCCTTGGATCACTTTTTCTATGTATACCAGACAAATGCTAATAGACTCTCATTTTCCCTGATCCCAAAATATCAACTTTAATGAATGTTACCTTCTTCTTCTTCTTCTTCTTTTTGGCTTCTCCCGTTTAGTGGTTGCCACAGTAGATCATCAGTTTCTATTTCTTCCTGTCCTCTGCATCTTCCTCCTCATAATTATGCATATATTGCATTATATTCACACACAATCACATATTTGTTCTTGGATTTATAATTGTTTTAATAATTGTACAGGACACAAGTATATCAGTTTATAATTGCCTTTAAAGGGTAGTGCTATGGTGCTGGCGTGAGTGGGATTGTGAAGTAGTTAACTGAGCAAGTCCAGCCAGGCTTAAATAGAACCTTCTGAGTTTCCAGGCAACTAAATATCAGGCTCTGCAGTTCTGAGGGTTCATGAAGATGCTTCTCTTTCTCCTCAGCTCAGGCACATATTCCTAACCTTGTGTTTTGCTCAGATATTGTGTTTCTTAATAAATTAACATAATTTCTTTCCCACAGATGCTCTGACTTTAACTTCTTTAATGGACTAATCACCAAATTAATGTTTTTATATACATTTTATTATATACATTTTAAATAATATATGCTCACACATATATGCATATGTCACAATCATTTCAGTTACTAACGTTTGTTTCTCTTGATTAACTCAATGATTAGCAGGCTCTGTTTGTTCATTTGCTTAAGCAAATTTCCTTTTTCATTGCTCCCATTATTTCTTCCTCTGCTGATATTATGTTGTACTTTTTCCACATTTTAAAATTCTTTCCTGCACACATCTTTATTTAATGAGATACAAAGAGAAGGGTGGCAGGGATCAGAAAGAACACTGCATAAAATAAACTGTGAAAGAGAAGGTGGGAATGAAGTATCAGCACAGCTTGTGCCTCCTTTGGTCTCCCTTAACCTCTGACCAAGCTCTGGTCACCACACTGCATCTGTATTCTACTGAGAAGTTGACTTTGAGAATTTCACTTTAAAGCAAAATCAGGAGATTTAAAATGAAAGGGCTCATCAGTATTCTCAGCAGGCAGAACTCTCTGGTTAAGTGATCATCTACTTGTACTGCCTACCAGCTGCTGATAAGTTCATTGTTTGGTACACTTCTCCTCAGGACCGCGCTGACTGGTTTTATGTAGTGGCACAGATTTGAGTGTTCCTAGGATGAGCCTTGTGTTCCTATTTGGTCAGATGCCGAGCTTGAAGCAGATGGCACTCGACGCATTGAAAGAGGGTAAAAGGGCTTTGAACACAGGATGAATATTAATGCCCCTCCTTGAGTTTTCATGCATGGTCTAATCATCAAGTCCAAATTTGACACAGCCGTTCTCTGTTACCATGGAATGGCTTTTCAGACAGGAGCCAGGATATGAATTCCATAATTCAGATTATAATTGTACTCACATGCTGTAAGAAAATCCATGTGGAGAAATAGAGCCAATACATGCAGGGAAACAATGTCAAATTGTTGATATGAGTAAATTTGTTTGTGACCATTTATGAAAATTACAGGTGGTCATTCAACACTGCAGGTAATCTAATGCAGTTAATAAAATCTTTTTTCAGCTGCTCCCGTTTAGGAGTCCTCACAGGGACCAGTCATCTGTTTCCATTTCTTCCTCTCAGGGTCCTCTCCCTCTTCCTGCTTCAAACCGACCACCTGCATGTCCTCTCACCACGTCCATAAACCTCCTCTTTGGTCTTCCTCTTTTCCTCTTTCCTGGCAGCTCCATCTTCAACACCCTCCCAATATAATCCTCATCTCTCGACAAAAACGTCCCCAAAACTGCCCCCAAAACGTCCAACCTGAGTTGTCCCTCTAACATACTCATTTCTAATCCTATCCATACTCATCACACCCAATGAAAATCAAATACCTTTTTATAAAAGATCCAAGTCTAATGTATATTTTTTATCATCATGTAAAAGCAATCAGTGATAAAAAGACTGAAATAATGTGCAAACTTATCAATCACTCCCACTGACAATATGACCCATATCTGGACATCACTCAAGAAGAACAATCTCTTACAGGGCAATAGGCAAGGAAACACCCTGGACAGGTCACATTTACCAGACACTCTTATCCAAAGCAACTTCCAGCTCCTGATTACAGGGAAAGCCCCACTGCTTAACCCCAACTAAGGGTTGAGGGTCTTGCTCATGAACCCAGTGGTGATAGTGCTGGAGGTAGGGTTCAAACCCACAACCTCTTGGTCCATAGGACCATAGGCAAGTATCTTAATCTCTAGACCACCACCCCACTCCATAGTGAGACTAGGGCAGGGCAGACACACAAACGCACTCACTTACACAAACACTAACACCTCGGGGACAGTGTAGCATCTCCAGTCCACCCTTTGCAGATGTCTTTGGACAATGGGAGGAAACCAAAGCACCCAGAGTAATCCCACTCATAGGGAGGACATGCAAACTCCACACAGAAAGGAACCCAGGATCTTCTTGCTGTGAGATGACAGCACTACCCACTGCGCCACCATGCCGCCCTCTACAAAAACAGACTTTATTAAATGTATGATCTAGTGATATGTTCAAACATACTAACACACATCCACCTATTAAGCTATTGTCAGTATAGGCCTGCTCACTCATACTGAGTTTATAAGAAATTATTTAGTCTGCAGTATTTTTAATGAGAAACTACAGAGCAAGCAAACAAAAGAACGCTAATTTACAGATGGTCTACATGGCTTTTGAAAGGGATATCATCAGAGTTCCTGAAGGTGTGGGGGCCTTGACTGCCTGTTTGATTAAGGGTATAGGTATTAAAGGGAGTAAAAAATGAATAATTGTTGTTTTCAGCATGTAAAAATGCACAGAAACAAGCGAAATTCAGATAAAATATAAGAAATAGACATAATGGTTCTTTAACATTTGAAATTCTGTTGAAATTGAAAATGAAATAAAACCAAAACAGAATAAAAAAAGTAAAAAAAAAAAAACACACACATAACACAACGTCATTAAACATCAATTCCAAAAGTACTACAGAGCTTCTCAGCTGCCTTCTCCTTCTCTTTGCTGCTGGTAGAAATAACTGCAGATTAAGTTTTCACTCCCAGGCTTCAAACATTTATTATCAGTCATTTTTCTTTCCAGCTTGCCTTACTCGTTCTGTCGCCTGTATCTGGAGAGTGAGGGAATTCAGAGTCTATTAAGGTATAAATCTTTCCAGTGATAAATCTCACCAGTGCAGCATCTGCTTTGATGGAGTGAAATAGAAAGTTAATTCCTGCTGTAGTTCCTTCTGCCTAGCCTTGCGAATAGTCATTTCAAATTAATGACGCCTGGTATTGGAATTTAGTTTCCAGACGAACCAAGGAAACCTTTACTTCTTTTAAAATTAGAATTCTGAAATTTGCACTTTGAGATATGTGACCTTAAAGAAGCTCTCTACCCCCGGTTGTGGCAGATTTATTATCTCTGAATGGAATAGAAGGCTGGAGTGGACGTCCATAAAAGAAACTTTTTTTTCTTTTGGAGACACTGCACACGCTTTAGAATAAAAGTGACTGTGTTGGTTTTGTGGTGATAAATGTTAGAAGGACTGCTCAGCTGCCTTTTCAAAATCTTTATCTCTTTCTGTCTCTCTACTTTTCCCTCTCTTTGTGAACGTTAAGCAGACCTCCCTTTAATAAACAATGGTTTTACTGAGAGATAAAGAATAGGGAGAAGATGGGGAGGCTGTAGGAAACTTTGTCAAAGTGAAACAGATTAGTTATGAAAATGAACACTACCATAAGTTTAAGTATATTTGTGTCAAATACTGTCATAAAGTCAGGAATACACCAGATCTTAGAGGATTCATATCAAGTTGTAAAACACCTGATAAGCCTCAAGAACAGAAAGGTTACAGTTAAAATTCAATTACAATTTTTTGAAAAGATGAGATAAAGACATAAACAAAGACTATTTATAAAAAACAAAAAACATATTCTTATGATTCAAAAAATTACTTCGTATGTGAAGGTGAGCATGCAGGATAAGGTGGCAACAGCAGAATGAATTGTGAAGTGCAGAATCATCTTACATAGATCCAACCATCCATCCATCCATTATCTCCCGCTTGTCCCAAACGGGGTCGCGCTGGTGGCAGCCCACACAGGGCGAGGACGGGGGACGCACCCTGGACAGTTCGCCAGCCCATCACAGGGAGGAGCGGGACGGGGCACCTTGCTCAAGGGTACCCCAGGGCAACCCATTGGGAAGGGGTTCGAACTCCAGATCCTCCGATCATGTGACCGACACCCTAACCACTAGGCCACCACCACCCCTAGAGCCAACCAAATCACTCAAAACTAATTTAAGCTTTACTTTCTCTCTCTCTCTCCAATTGAACAGTGAGTAACCTGCTCTTATGGGTTCATATTAAAAAATCTGACTCAGTGCCTCACCAACCATGAACCTCCCTGCACGTCACTGGGGGACACAAACCAACCTTTTTATTTGGCACGGATAGTAAAAGGACAAAAGGCTGTTTTTTGGGGGGTTTTTTTAGTGCTTGCCATCTTCTGCTTCACTTCTCACCCTTGTTCCATCCTCATCATCTGCCTGTTTCTTCCTTTAAAGAAACGTTCTTCTAACTATGAAATTTAAGCATTCTTAAATATTCTTCATAACTATGTATGCATGTATGAAAAGTAATTTATCTGAGACAATAATCTCTCTGTTTTTTGCTGTACTTCAAATTCAATTTGATTTATTAATTGTTAGTGGCTACCATAAATTATGAATTTAATTTGTATTTTGGATGGTCTACAAATGGCTATGTTTAACATAAGTGACAGAAATAGCAGAGGTGCACAGCATGCTGTCACTTGACTCTGAAGAAGTGCAAGCTTTCCCTGCAGTGATTAAGCACACTTCACTGTCTGGCAGTCTGATGAACAATCTGGGTTTGAAAGTTGCAGGAAAAATTGCCTTCCAACAGTATTAGTAAAGGTGGAATAATAGCTTACAGGAATTTTCAGGGTTTGGGTTAGGCGCATTAAATTCTACCGAAGGATAATGTCAATGCTACAGCATACAAAGATATTTTTTTGCAATTTTATACTTCCAATTTTGTTGCAACTTTTTGGATTAAGCCCTTTTCCTGTTTCAGCATGACTGTGCCTTTACGCATAAGGCAAGCTCTGTTAAGGTGTGATTTGACAAATATGATGAGAAATAACTAGAGTGGCCTGACCTCAACCCAACTGAATACCTTTGGGAAGAACTAGAATATCAGATGCAGGCTAGGTCTTCTTATGTCAAGACTTTCTGAAAGCCTTCCCAGAAGATTCTAATGCCCATAAGAGGGCTATGCCTTTGGAATACAATCTCCAAAAAACAAAGGTGTGATGGCCTGGTGCTTTTATATAATTCCCACACTGCCTGGCACCATTTTACTGAAGCGTATGATTACTTCCACATTCAAAACTAATCACAATGATGCTGAGAATTTGAGGTTTCTTTTTGCTAGAATATTGGCTTAATCAGTGGGAAGACAAATCTGTTAGTAAAGGGCTTTAAAGATATTGAGAACCCGGAGTGCTGCTTTTGGAACATTTACATTTGCAGCATTTGGCAGACGCTCTTATCCAGAGCGACTTCCATGTCCTAATTACAGGGCCAGTCCTCCTGGAGCAGCTCAGAGTTAAGGGTTTTGCTCAGGAACCCAATGGTGGTAGTGCTGGAGGAGGGATTTGAAACTGGGACCTCTTTCACCACCGAGAACAGCTTTGCTCTTGACCCAAAGAGAATAGAGAAACTTATATTGGACTTCAGGCAACTGGAACACAATGGTCATCAGCCCCTCAACATCAATTAAGATAGCTTTAAGGTAGTTCAGATTTTCACATTTCTTGGAGTCCAAATCAGCGAAAACCTCTCATGGACCATCAACCCAACGGTGCAATAAACTCCCACAAAAACAGCTGGTCAACTAGTGCAGATGCACCAGAGAGTCCATCACCATTTATTACATTACAGCATGGTAGTCAGTTGCTTCACCCTTCTACCATCTGGCAAATGCTACAAAGACCTGTATGCCTGCCCAACCAGGCTGCAGAGCAGCTTTTACCCCAGAGCTGTTGTAGTGCTGAACGCACAGCACTCGCTCCTAAAAGCAGACCCCCTACTGGAACTGTACTGGTCCTCAGCCTGATCTATGTGCCATCCATTTCAGTGCCACTGTCCACCCTCCACCCCCCTTAAGTGAAATACTAACACTGTAAATAGTCTAATTTTACTCTTAACCACTGTTGTGCAACCATTTATTTTTTACTTAATCTGCAAAAACATGTTCTGAATAATAAAACTGTGATACCGTTCAAATTCATTCTTCACTTTTTGATGCTATGTCTTTGCTCATGCTATATTTTCCAGGGTAATTATAAAAAAAACCAGATCATTTTATATTATCAGTGGTTTGAAGAAGTATGTGCTGCATTTATTAATATCTTATGGAACTTTTCAAACAGAGCAAAGCGACCATGATTCAAGAATAAAAAAAGTTACTTTAGGTACTTCTGCTAATTAAGCTTCAACTTGTGTATCAAACTGTGCACTGTATTGGAGGGAGTGGGCCAATTTCCTTAAAATAGATTTTTTTTTTTGAGTGATACAAAAATTATATTGTTCCATATGCCTTTTACTGCATTATTCTAAATAAATAAATGTAAAAATTCATTAAAGAAATCAGGTAACCACATTCACATTCACATTCACATTCTTAGCTTTGCACTGTTCCTGCTTCAAACACATACACTACAAGAGTTAACTGTTCACATGCTGCCAAATATGTGTCACAGGGGTTTTAATGTTGTGTACAATGATATGTGTACATGAATTCATCATTTTTTTTTTTTATATAAGAGACACTAATAAAATTGACACAAACTACAAATCAGTTTATCTCAAGGACTAAAGGAATACCAGCCCAGTTTGTGGTCTCCTGCTTCCATACACTTCCTGAGCGATTTCCTGCCTCGCTGGCTCTAAACTGGATCTGTCCAGAGCTCATTATATCAGCTGATGCCCGCAGATCAGAAACATATGCTGAGTGAAGTGCTCGTGACACAGCAGGACATTTACCCTCAATTAGCCTGGGAGGTCTGCTTAACCTCATCTATCTGATCTTCAATCTGGTGACCTCACCTCCTCCTTCTGCCTTTCTTCCTCATTCTGCCTTTTCCTTCCCTCTCTTCTGATTCATTTGAAAAAGAAGCAGTAGAGCAAATATATTAAAAAATTAGGAATATGTCTCTAGGGGAGCAAGTGACAGTATATTGGGACAATTTTTTCATTTCTGAAACATTCTTGAAAGTTGGCAAAACAGCTGAAAGCAGTCTGTATGCTTATATTTCAACAATATTATATTGTATATCTTGCCTACAGTTGTAGTTTTGAATGTACTGATCAGCAAAAGAAAACATAGTACTTCATATTCATATGGGAGGAATGTCATTTCACTCACTCAAGAGCAATTTGATGCTGGCATATTTGAAAGTCATTATCTCACAGCAAATACAATAACGGTGTCTTGAAGGGATTATTAGAGAGAGGATTATTGAATGGATTTTCTGTTGTTTTTCTGCAAAATATAATGTAAAATTCAACTCAGAAATGTTTTATAGATGAAGGAATGTTTACGTTAGAGCTCAATGTGTAAATAGTGTAAATGAGATTTTCACACTTCATTAAAAATGCTTTATGTTGAGCTTGACTTTTCTTTCCCATGTGAATGACAGCCTTTACATGTTTGTTGCACACACAAGGGGAAAAAAAATTATTTAGTTGGTTGCTCCAGACAGATGGAATCTCTTTTAGGCTTCAAAATCAACTTTTTGATCATAAAGGACCCAAATATTGAGCAGAAGCTTTCCTAGAAACATGACAGCTCTATATCTTCCACATGTTCATTCAAACCTTTACATCTGCAGCACTGTTGTCAACTTGAGAGGAACTCAGAAGTTGACATCCACATATATACATAGCCACCACTGTGATCTCTTTTTCTGGAATATCTTCACAACAGACCTGGACCTGACTTCTAACATTTTACTAAATCTTAACTTAACTTAAAAATAATCTTTCCTTCAGCCTGCCAATCAAAACTTGGATCTGATATGTTGACCCAACCTCTAAACCTAATTCTAATGTATCTGATCTAATCAATCAAGGGCTTCTGAAAAAGATTAGCTGGACAGTTGTTGGTGGATCAGTGACCTATAGTGTACTGTCACTACTAACTTACAAAACGGCCTCGCTCCCGAAAATCTATATAAGCTTATCTCTAGTTATGAACCTTCATGCTCCCTTAGATCACAAGGTGCTCGTTTTCTAACAGTTCCCAGAACTGTGAAAACAGCAACAGGGGGAAAAGCCTTTTCATTCAAAGCTCCCCATCTTTGGAACATCCTTCCAGCTACTGTCCAGGACTCAGACACACTCTCACTCTTTGTCCAGGCTAAAGACTTACTTGTTTAGTCAGGCTTTTAGTAATTCATTTTACTATTAGTTAAAAAGTGCAGACCCAGGGGTTCATGGATGCATGGTGGACAGCTTAGGTATCTCCAGAAAGCAAGTCCATCAATCACTATGAGGATTTCCCAAACTCCATACGAGTTACTCCCCCGAGTTGACGAAACTACTGTCATCAGATTTGTCTCCTCACCTGAACTCCAGATTAGCTACATCAGACTGGATCATCTGCATGAGCTGCTGCTTTTAAGATTAGCTAAATCTTTACCCAATCAGGCAAAGCTATTAGCTTGCTGAACTTCCAACTACAGCCACAACTGGACTCTTTTATTCTTTTATGCTTAAGTCCTCCCCTAATTGATTAATTATGAGATGCACTTTCTCTTTCTTTCTTTCCTTCTTTGTTTTCCGATGTCGACCAGAGGAGGATTGGTTCCCCTTTTGGGTCTTGGTTCCTCCCAAGGTTTCTTCCTCCTGTTTTGGGGAGTTTTTCCTTCCCACTGTCACCCTCAGCTTACCCAGTTGGGGCTCGGACCCAGTTTCTGTAAAGCTGCTTTGTGATAACAACAGTTGTAGAAAGCGCTATATAAAGAAAGTTGACTTGACTTGACTTGACATTTTTGCCACATAAGTCCTCCATATCTTTTAAGGTTGACTCTTCTAAATTAAACAAACATCAGAAAACTGAGATCCATGAAGTGACATGAGTGAAGCCTTGCTGCACAAGACTGAGGAGTTCTATGTGTCTTTTAAATCCCGTTCTGATAGTCAATGTCCAGGCGCTCATTAATTCCTCACACTTTACACTCATGCCTCAGGAATTGCTCTGGTGCTTTGTTCAGTTGCCTTTGTGTCTACTGCAATAGTTGACTTTTTTTTTTTGGGTTTTTTTTTGGCTCAGGCCATTTAAAAAGCATAAATGGGGACATAAGAATGAAAGAGCATAAATCAATAATCTCAAACTCTGGAGAGTTACTGGATGTTAAAGCTCAAGCTCTTTTCAGACAGCTGAAAGTCAGGGTAGTCAATTTCTACTTTGTTTTCATGGCAGAAAAGAGATGCTCAGCATGACTTCCATTGACCTATTCTCAACCAGGCTAGGCCTGCAAAGCACTCCTATAGGACTCATTAAAGGCGGTCGCAGAGTTGGCGTAGGCCCTAGATCAGAGAGCATGGGTTTACAGCAGGGCCACTGGGGGAACTCAATGGTTTTAACTGGGTCCATAGAGCCAGATAGACAAGTCTGCTTCAGTGCCTGATAAGAAATCATAAAATCCCAAGACAGCAGCTTAGTTAAGACTACTGATGTCAATAGGAGCTTTATGGTTTCTATTTGGATCTTCACATTGAAAGCCATATAGTGTCTTGTTATCTGTTTCAGTTAATTTTGCACATTATTTTAAATGTCCTCATTGAATAGACTGTTTATGAAACCTATATAACAGCTTTTATGCAGCACTTAGATCATTCCTGAGAATGCTACAATAGGATCTGATTGCAAAACAAAAAATGCTGTTGAACAATGTAGCAGATGTATCATACAGCTGGTAAACCATGTTTTGCACAGCTTCCAGCCTATTTTATTGTCTATGTTTTGATGGCAGATAGTTGTCACTTTGCAGTAGATGATGCTGTTTGGATAAAAGGAAAAGTAACCACATAATAGCCATAGAATGACAGTAACATGACTCAGCCACTGGAGCAGAATAAAACAGGACAATCTACCGGAAAAGATTACACATGGGTAGATTAGAAAGGAGGTTTCTCAAAAATAAATAAAAAAATAAACTCTTCTCAAAAAACATTTTTTGAAGGTAAGATTTTTTTGGATGAACTTTATACTTTATAAAGTATCTTCTCTCATAAAAATAAATGCTTGATTAAAAAAATATTAATATATTACTTATAAATAATCATTTATAATTATAAATAGAAATGAGAAATAATTCGAAATATTATTTATATTAGCATGTAGAAACTATAGATATATATTCTTTTAAATATATTTCATTAGTTTATTCTCCTTTTGTGCACTAGAGGTTTTTGTAACTAGAATCATTTGAATAATTCAGTGCCACCGCAGCTTGCATCTTGGTATCTTCATACTGCAGGCTAATAGCACTACTCCACCAAAACACTTAGCATTATAATGTTCCAGAGTAACTGGTGGAAAAACATTGATACTACATATAGCTCACTAATAATGTGGGGCCCTTGGGCTGAGCAGGTGCATGTGGACATGACCTCAGCCTGGAAATATTTACCCACGACTAGCCTTGTGTACCTCATGCATGAACATGGAGCATTCATCACAGCGCTAAAAGATGGCAGCTCAGCACTCTGCTCTGGTGTCCCTGTGGGCATTACCACAGCATTAGTGTTTGATGAAGCACACTGCACATGTGCCACCCCCCCAACCCGCTGATATTCTCCATCTGACACTCACATTTCCTTTCAATCTCTTTAGATTTTTCACCTCTCTCTCTCTCTCTCTCTCTCTCTCTCTCTCTCTCTCTCTCTCTCTCTCCCTGGTCAGTAATGCTGAGAACGTGGACATGTCAGGAATGGAATGATTAATGGAATTTTCTGTGCCTTCAAAGGGAATTGTGTCCTGTCAGTGACCCCTCCCCTCTCCCCATCAGACAAGCACCTCAGTCCGAAAGGTGCAATTACAGTGCTTTTAGCGGACCCCTTTTCCCCTCTCATTGCCTCTTTTCTTCCTCAGTCATTCATCAGGGGCATTATCTGACTCTCTCTCAGAAGCAACAGGGCTGCTGCACTCCAGCTCACTATTTACTTTTCCCATTTGTGGGCTGAGAGACAGCATCTTGTTGGGTAGGAGTCATAGTTCAAATGATTTCCCTGCCTTTCATGGCTCATGCAGATACATCTCGCATTTTGAGTAGGTGAGTTTGAATGGGGCATTTTTATAGATAATGCATGCTTGTTCAGTGGTATTAACCTGGTATGTTCACTGCCATAAAGCTCTTAAGGTCCAGCTGGTAAGTACTTTCAGTCTGGTACAATTTTATTTCTAGTGAATGCTATTGACTGGAGTTTCTGAAGGAGAAGACAGTATATGTATGCAGCTAACCTGCAACCTTTTTTCCCTTTATTTAATTATGCCATTCAAAAAGAGAACCTTAACCTTAACTGGGATATATTACAAATTCCTTACACCAATGCATGGTCTGTGTGGGTTAAAAGCAGATGTTCCATGTCATTGTGTTTCACTGTGTAATGTGTGTTCACGATGACAAATAGTCACTTTCACTTATCAAGGTTGTTAATTAAGCAGTGTGCTTTTCATCTCATCTAGATTTTAGGAACTGCACAAAAACAGAATTACTGTAATAAAAGTGAGACTGAGATGTTATTACATTTGATTCAAAATTCCCCAGTACTACTTCACAATAAGACTGCCTTTATAAAGAGTCAAATTGTTTAGAAGTCATTTGTTATTGGTTATTGATTGTTATGCACACTTTAAAATTCACTAAAAACAAGCTATAACAAACAATTAAAGGAGAAGGGTGAGGACTTAACTTGCCAAATATTGAACCCACATTCAGCCATACCAGCAGCATTTATCTTGTTTGAGTTCCACTTTGTGGACAGTAAGCGCCACTGGGCTCCCCATTTGCTGCTAACCATCATTGATATCTGTGGTCCTTTCCTACACCTGCTGTGAGGCCATGTTTTTAATGACAGAGTTTCAGTTTTAGTATTGTTTTTCTTCTGCTTCTTTTGGCTGCTCCTTTGCTATTTCTTCCTTTCCTCTGCTTCTTCTTTCACACCAACCATCTGTATGTCCTCTCTCATCACATTCATCCTCCTCTATGGCCTTCCTCTTTTCCAATTCTCCTTCCAATATACTCCTTATCTCTCTTCTGCACATGTCCAAACCAATACAATTTTGCTTCTCTGATGGTGTCTCCACCATCACTGTGTAACCTGAGCTGTCCTTTTAATATGGTAACGTTAATCATGTCCATGCACAAATCTTAGCATCCTGACCTCCATCACATCTGTCTGTAAATCAGTTCCCAACCCATATAATGTTGCTCATCTCACTACCTTCTTATAAACCTTTACTTTCACTTTTGCTGGTACTTATATTTTATAAATCACAATTGAAACTTATATTTTCCTTGATGAGGGCATCTTTCTCTTATAGTAACTATGTGTGACTATGTTTGACTTAGTAACTAAATTCTTGACTTGTACTAAACACATGAGAAAGAAGTAGAAGATGCAGTTACTTTGTACTTCAAGAGCCTATTTGACTAGTTTCACGCAAAGAGATAAATGCAAATGGCTGTTTCTTGTAGCTCACAGTACATTAACTCTAGATGGTAAATACATCCATCAGATGAAGATCTGTTCACACGGAACCCACCCAGTCTTTCTGTCTCATTAAGCTCTGCTAGTGTGGGGCGGAAGGAGGACCTAATATGCCCTAATAGTGTCAATATTAATAGGGGGTATATTTTAAATACTTCTCACAGTTACATCCACAAAATGCCTTGATGAGAGTTAAGATTATTTTTCATATATTGTCTTAAACATTTGCAAATACTCTATATACATTCATACATATGAAAGCACCTGAAGTGCTGTCTGAGTGCATTTGGAATGCTTTTGATTGTTAGGAGTTTGTTGAGGTTCCCGTTTTTACCTACTCTCCCCTACTTTACTGCTTGAGTCATGCTCTTAAATATGTAATCAATTAATTGTTGTCATATGAATGTTAGGAGTTAGTTTAACATTAAAAACCTGTCACTGTTTCATAGAGAATGTCTTGCTGGCTCAGAAGCTAGTGACATTTTACCCTCAGTGAATTTAAGTAATTACTTTGGGTGGGTCTGTGCTAACAGTGGGTGGGCCTAGACCTTCTGGGCCCAATCATACCAATACCACTCCAGCACACACCGGTTATTAATTTAGTCAAATTAATAAAAAGACATTGTGCCGTTATTAGAATAGTTGAATGCCATGTTGCTTGGCAACTCCTATGACCATATCAGTAGGCTTGTGTGTGTGTGTGTGTGTGTGTGTGTGTGTGTAGGTGTGTGTGTGTGTGTGTGCGTGCTTCCACAAACAGTAATAATATAATAATCCAGTGTTTTTAATGCAGTTATTGTTTTTTTATTTGCAGCTTTAGGCGCTGGAGTCGTAGGTGAGGGGAGGGGAGTGTGTGTTTTGTGTGCATGTGTGTGTGTGTGTGTGTGTGTGTTTATGAATATTTATTGTGTGTGTGTGTGTGTGTGTGTGTGTGTGTTTATGTTTTCTATTGTGTGTGTGTGCCTGTGTGTGTGTTTGTTTTTTTTTTGTGTGTGTATGTGTGTGTGCTCTAATGATCGTGAGGTTTTCTTTTTCTTTTTTCTCCACCTCCACGCCTCCCTCTTCCATTTTCATTTCTGTCCATCCATCCAGGAGTGGACAGTCCTCCATCCTGAGTTCGAAAGGACTGTCCCCATCCTTGAGCACAAGTGGAAGCGCGCTGAGCAGGAGGGGAAGTTGCTTTGCTCTGGGTTTGAGTGGACTGTCTGCGCCCTTGAGCATGTGAGGACAGTCCTCTTTCCTGAGCAGCAATGGAAGACCCTTTCCCCTGAGCTATAGAGGATTGTCCTCTGCCCTTTGGAAAAGTGGACTGTCCTCTGTCCTGAGGAGGAGGCTGGGTGAGGGGACAGAAACAGGACAATAGTTTCTCTGTTTGAAGTGCTTTAAAAGGACATCAGGACACCATTTATCACAATAATCACATGGTCACTACATCCACTCTTACCCGAGCAGGACGTCCTGCTTGTCTTCTCTTTCCACTGTTGGGGAGTTCTCTCTGGGGCTCAGGCGGGGTTGTCCGGTACCCCTGTTCATTTTAGGGTTGACACTTGGCTCCCTCGTGGTTACTGTCTGCTGTAAATCTGCAGTGGTTACTGTCCTCCCCGTCTGTCAGAGGCTGGGGGTCTGTTTTATAATTCTCTTCTCCTCTTCTCTTTCACACGTTCCTCTCCTGGTCTTTTTCTTTTGGAGAGAAACCTCTTTTTCAGAGGACGGTCCAGTGTCAGTGTCTTGTATGTCAGCTTTTGGAGACATTAGAGAATTGAGGAATCAGAATTTATGTTTGAACATAGCCAGGACATAGTTACCCCATCTGACTGTCTACTGGCACAGTTACCCCATCTGACCCTCAGCTGACACAGTTCCCCTATCTGACCCTCTCCTGACAAACAGTTACCCCATCTGACCCTCTACTGATGCGCAGTAACCCCATCTGACCTTCTACTGAAACACAGTTACCACATCTGACCCTCTACTGAAACACAGTTACCCCATCTGACCCTCTACTGAAACACAGTTACCCCATCTCACCCTCTGTTGACACACAGTTACCCCCTCTGACCCTCTATTGACACAAAATTCTACCCTCTGTAGGGGTCAGTAGGCCACACATGTCAGTTGTTGCTAAGCTACGCCCACCCCTGGTTGTCTTTTCTCTGTAATCAGACTCATAATTTGTCCATGTTTGGCTTAAAGAGGTCTTTTCTGTTTCTCACCTGGTGGACAGGAGCAGGTGAGAACCGTCTGTTCTCGAACAGCGTTCTCCTCTGCCACTGCAACCATCACACTCGGGTTCTCTAGAACAGCAGGGATCTTGTCCTTGTCCTGCTGTTTTTGGTTTCCTGTTAAAGATGTTAAAGTGTCAGCAGTTACTGTGGAGGGACACGTCTACTGATCTATCTTCTATCCATCTGACTCTCCAGTTACCTAAGCCAGTTACCGCAGCTGACCCTCTTCAGACAAAGTTACCCCATCAGAACCTCTACTGACACATATTTTTCCCATCTGACCCCCCACTGACACATATTTACCCCATCTCACCCTCTACTGACACACAGTTACCCCCTCTGAACCTCTATTAATACAAAGTTCTACCCCCTGTAGGGGTCAGTAGGCCACACATGTCAGTTGTTGCTAAGCCATGCCCACCCTTGGTTGTCTTTTCTATGTAATCAGACTCATCATATGTCCACGTTTGGCTTAAAGAGGTCTATTCTGTTTCTCACACGGTGGACAGAAGTCAGGAAGAACAGTCTGTTCTAGAACAGCATTCTCCTCAGCCGCTACAACCGTCACACTCGGTTCTTCTAAAACAGCAGGGATCCTGTGCTCCTTGTCCATCAGATGCTGGGGGTCCTTTTTATAATTTATCTTACGTCCTCTTCGATGCGTTAGCTGCCACGTCCTGTATCAGGATGTCCATGAGCACTCTTATGGTGTCCACTATTTCCTCTGAGGTCTTCAGAGGAGTGTGGACATCTATTTTAACAGAAACCAGCCAAATATCAGCCGTGGTCCAGATGTGTCACAGTTATGGAATCTATATTGATGTTCATTACTCACTCATAAGGTGCTCTCCTGTCTTCTGGACGTGGTCTTGCTTAGTCTCCAGGAGCTCACCTTCAGTGAGAACATCAGGGCAGCTCACTGGGACCAGCAGATCTGCTTTAAAACAAATTCACAGTGAAAAATGGAGTCCACACATTTCTTTTTTCTTAGCAACTTTTACTAGGTAGGACAAGCTGTCCAGCAGCTTTGGTGAGCTTCAGATCTAATCTAACTTTAATGTTACATGAACTGTCACTTGAAGAGACGGTCCCGTCTACAGTTTGTCCTGCTCACCCAGTGTTGTGTGGACAGCATCTTTAGCAGAGTCCAGCAGTGTTCCCATACACTCTGCTTCAGCTTCAATCTCAGCACCTGCAGTAAAGCAGGATCAGAACACAGGTTCCATCAACTGCTGCATTAACTCACTACTGGTGGTCTTTTGGGACCCTCAAAGGACAAGGTGCTCTTTTCAGTCTCTGTGTCCCCAGGTTCTCTCCATTCTCTCCTAAACTCAACATTCTCAGACTAAACATCTTCAAACGTGGAACAACTGATGAAGTCGTTCCACAGTGACCACCTAAATGGCACTTGCTGTTCGTTTCTGTCACTCACCCTGAAGCTGGATGTCAGGTGTGTCGGTCTGGTCCAGATCATTGTTCACCAGGTGGCTGTTGTAGTCACACTGATCCCCATCATCAGCCTCCCGGATCATGTCTTTATCTGCAAAAAGAAGTGTGTGTGAATGTACAGTACCAATCTGGTCTCTTGTTATGCATTCCATTAAGGTTCTTAATAAATATATGTCTAATAAACTGGCTAACAACACTATAGTTCGATCTGTCCAGGGTGTGTCCCCTGTCCTTCGCCCTGTGTGAGCTGGGATGGCCTCCAGCATTCCCCTGCGACCGTGCTTGGGACAAGCAGCAGAAAATGACTGACAACAATAGAGTTCATAAAAGTAGCCAGCTAGCAACATTCTAGCAACAAATTAGATACCATAGCAGCCAAATGGGATATTTTAGCAACCACCTAGCAACTGCCTAGATTGCCATAGCAACCACATAGTGACACCTTAGCAACCAGAGATACTATACAAATTTCCTAGAAACACACTAGTAACCAAGTGGGCTATCATAGCAACCATCTACCACCAATTTAACAACCAAATGGAGTAGCCTAGCAACCATTTAGCCATTCACTGGCAACCACATAAAATCCACAAATTCACTGCTGGACTGTTGGGATGGAGGACAAGCTTTCAAGGATTTGGTCAAACCCCTGTCCAGCCTATTGAGAGCTCAACTCTCAGTCCTCACGTCCTGCTTTAGAACCCTGCATTCCACCATCTGTTCCCATCATCTACTCACCCAGAAGGTTGTCCATGGGATCATGAGGGTTCTCCAGGTCCTTGTCCTCATTATCAGGGACAGCCTCAGCCTGAGTGTCATCAGCTGTTGCCACTGATGTCTCTGTTTGCAAACAAACACCATCAGTTTTTGGGTTTGAACAAGTTCTCCACATCAGTTCTTCACCCATTCTCACCTGTAACTCCCATCAGCTTCCCCATCATTTTCCTGATGAGCAGTTTCTTGGCACGGGCCTTGGCCTTATCCTTCACGGGCCTCACCCTAGGCAGTCATTTTCTTAGATTTTCCTGAAATACTGGCCCCCTCCCAAAAAAAAATCCACTGATGGATAAAGAGGGTCATCATGACCTGAACTGGGGTCAGGGGTCATCTGCAAAGCTCTCCTCTTTTTATTTGGGTGAAATAAATACGTTTGTGAGGAGGACCATGACTGAAGCTCCTTCTTCCTTCAAACGTCCATTTCCATTCCTGGGAAGAGCGTGACAGGGATGGCACCTTGCTCAAGGGTATCTCAGGGCAACCTATTGGGAAGGGGTTCGAACCCCCGATCCTGTGGCCAACGCCCAACCACTAGGCCACCACTGCCCCACCTCACAGATAAATATACACAATTATATACATTAATAAACACATTCATACAGGCTGGAGACGTTTACATTTACAGCATTTAGCATTTAATTAGCATGTCCTAATTACAGGGACAGTCCCCCCGGAGCAATTCAGGGTTAAGGGTCTTGCTTAGGGACCCAGTGGTGGTAGTGCTAGGCTGGGGACCTCTTGATCCAGAGGTCTGTAGGCAAGTACCCTACCACTAGACCACCACCACCCTAGAGACACTGGTGTGGAGGTGTCACAGTTAAAGATGCTGAGATTTTCATTATTATTTGACTGGCAGAGGGACAGCTCAGGTTGGACTTTTTGGACACAAAGTTAGAGAAGCAGGGTTACATTGGGCATGTGGACATGTCCAGAGGAGAGATGAGGATTAAATTGGGAGCTGCCAGGACCAAAGAGAAGTTTTGTAGATGTGGTGAGAGAGGACATGCAGGTGGCTGGACTGAAGGAGGAAAATGCAGAGGACAGGAAGAGATGGAGATGGAGGATCCCCTGTGGCGTCCCCTAAATGGGAACAGCCAAATGAAAAAGAAAAAGAATAATTTTATTCACAGCCAGTAAAAATTAACAGTAAACAAATGTGTGGGGAGTTTTGTCGTTTTTAGTGACTGTGATGAATAATAAAGATCATTAGTATCAACTCTGTCTGTGTGTGTGTGTGTGTGTGTGTGTGTGTGTGTGCCTGTGTGTGTGTTCTTCTGTTTTGCTCTTTCTTTTCAGTCTGAGAAGTTTCTGACTAGATGCTGCAGGGGAGCTCCCGTATACAAAAGTATTTACCTCAAAAAACTGAGGCTGAGCTGTGTCATTTCTTGATGTTTTCCAATATCAGCCTTTTCTAATGATCAGACCAGAAACCTTTGTACTGTAGCTTGTTTGCAAAGCCTTCTCTTTGTAAAGGTTTTGATCAATTCTGTTATTTCTCCTGGTCTGGGAGAGGGAGAGAGTGCAGTGATTATTTTGTTTTCTTTATGGGTAAGAAAGTTTAATATTTGTTTCTACTATGCTTTTTGGAGTGGCAGTGGCCTAGTGGTTAGATACAAGGCCCTAGGATTGGAAGGTCATGGGTGTGAATCCCCATTCAGATTTACTAGTAGGTCGCCCTGAGGTACTTTGAGCAAGGTACCATCCCGATCAACACTCCCCGGGTGAAAGTGAAAAAAGTGACAGTGACTACCCTTGTCATTGTGAAACGCAGCACAGCACAACACAACAAAACAAAATTCAACCTCTGCATTTCACCCATACACACACATGTGCAGCAGGGGTCAGCCATTGAAAGCGCCCAGGGAGCAATGAGGGGGATGGTACCTTGCTCAAGGGTACCTCAGGGCAACCTACTGGTAAGGGGTTTGAACCCACAATCTTCAGATCCTGTGGCCAACTCCCTAACCACTAATCCACCACTGCCCCTCACAGTTTTTAGGATTATAATTGAAAATAATTGAAAAATTTCCTGAATATTGGTGAATTTTATTATGAAGGCTAAAGATAGGTGTATATGGGGAATTGTATGAGAGGTTGGACAGTAAGAAGGGAGAAAAGAACCTATACAAATTGGCTACCGATTGGATTGTAGCAGGTCAGGGCAATTAAGGATAGAAATGGAAACATATTCACAAGTGAACATAGCATGTTTAGCAGATGGAAGGAGTACTTTAAGTGGCTGATGAATGAGAATGAGAGAGAAAGAAGATTGGATGCTGTGAGGATAGTGAACCAGGAAGTGCAGCAAATAAGCAAGATGGAAGTAATGGCAGCAATGAAGAGGTTGAAGAATGGAAAGGTTGTTGGTTCAGATGGCATACCAGTGGAAGCGTGACTAGGAAAGATGGCAGTGGAGTTTCTGACCTGGCAGCAGTGGCCTATTGGTTAGGGAGTTGGTCCCAGGATAAGAAGGTTGTGGGTTTGAATCCCAGACCAGTAGGTTGCCCTGAGGTATGCTTGAGCAAGGTACCATCCCCCTCACTGCTCTCTGGGCATTTAGAGTAGCTGGTCCCTACTGCACATATGTGTATATGGGTAAAAAGCAGAGGTTGAATTTCATTGTGTCTCACTTTGTGCTGTGTTTCACTATGATAAGAATTATTGGGGTTGTGGTCTAGTGATAGGGTAGTTGCCTATGGATCAATGGGCAACAGGTTCAGATCCCACCTCTAGCACTACCACCACTGGATTCCTGAGCCAGACCCTTAACCATGAATTGCTCCAGGGGGACTGTCCCTATAATTAGGACATGGAATTCACTCTGGATAAGAGTGTCTCCTAAATGCTGCAAATGTAAATGACCAGATTATTTAGTATAATCTTGGAAAGTGAGAGGATGCCTGAGGAGTGGAGTTGAAGTGTACTGGTGCTGATTTTCAAGAATAAGGGTGATGCACAGAGCTGTAGTAATTACATGTAGTAAATGATGATTAGTGACCAGCAGTATGGTTTGAGGCCGAGAAAGAGCACTACAGATGCAATGTCTGCTTTGAGGGTGTTGATGAAGAAGTACAGAGAAGGTCAGAAGGAGTTACTTTGTGTATTTGTGGACTTGGAGAAAGCATATGACAGGGTGCCTAGAGAGGAGTTGTGATTTTGTATGAGGAAGTCAGGTGTTGCAGAGAAGTATGTGAGAGGAGTACACAATATTTGAGGGCAGTGTGACAGTGATGAGGTCATCAGTAGGAGTGACAGATGTGGTAAAGGTAGACGTTGGATTACATCAAGGATCAGCACTGAGCCCGTTCCCATTTGCAGTAGTAATGGACAGTGGACGAAGATGTATACTGATGATACTGTGATCAGTAGTGAGAGGAGGGAGCAGCTTGAGGATAACCTGGAGAGATGGAGATATTATCGAGATCTCCTCTAGAGAGGAGAGGAATGAATGTGAGTAGGACAAAGACAGAATACATGAGTGTGAGTGAAAGGAAGGAAAGTGGAGTGGTTAACAGTTCAGAGTAATGGCGAGTATGGAAGAGAGTTGAAGAAGAGAGTGCATGCAGGTTGGAATGGGTGGAGAAGAGTGGCTGGGGTGATTTGTGATAGACGGGTACCAGCAAGATAAAATGGAAGGTTTACAGGACAGTAGGGAGACCAGCAATGTTGTATGGTTTGGAGACGATGGGACTGACGAATAGACAGGAAGCAGAGCTGGAGGTGTCAGAGTTAAAGATGCAGAGATTTTTGTTGGGTGTGACGAGGATGGACAGGATTAGGAATGAGTAAATTAGAGTAACAGCTCAGGTTAGACATTTTGGAGAAAAAGTTAGTGAAGCAAGTTTGTGTTGGTTTGAACATGTCCAGAGGGGAGACGAGGATTATATTGGTAGGAGGGTGTTGAAGATGGAGCTGCCAGGAAAGAGGAAAAGAGGAGGACCAAAGAGGAGATGATGAGAGAGGACATGCAGGTGGTCGTTTTGAAGGAGGAAGATGAAGAGGACTGGAAGAATTGGAAACGGATTATCCGCTGTGGGGACCCCTAAATGGGAGCAGCCGAAAGAAGATTCATTTTAAAATCATCATTCTGTGCCTTTTTGCTGTGTTGTCAAACACCACTTCTAGCAGTAACACTGAAACCCCTGTTATGCATGTTCTGCTGTGGTAAAAGTATTAATTACTCCCAGGACATTTGTACTAACAACAGAATTCATAAAAAAAAGGAACAATGCAAAGAAAAATGAGAAGCATAGATATTTTGTTCTACTTTGTTTTGTGCTAGGATAAGCATTAGTTGATAATGTTGCCAGGAGTCAGAGGATGATCTCTCTTGTTTTGTATCTTCATTTTTTGAGGAACTGAATGTTTGGCAGTATTCTTTGAGTCCCGCTGTGCTAGAATCTGATGCCCTTAATCAGCAATATCTGCAGAGTCTTCGTTCTGACAAATGAATGCATCTCTCAGTGGTTCTCTCACTGCTCCTTATCATCATCTCTTCTCTCCAGCTCTCCATGTCTTAACACAAACATGCCCCTGAGCTGCAGTCCAGGTGACTGTTGGTGCTCTGCCTGTAGTGTTGATGAATTAATAAAAAATCGACAGACAGGTCTGACATAGAGATAGAGCCAGAGTCTCTGTAAGCTCCAAAGATGGACCGTCTCAGTATAGAAACACACCCTAGGGCTTCTTAAGCTTCTGTGCACATTCACACATTCTTACTGTCATCTTTTCAAATATTAAACTTTTAACATGCTTCTCAGAGTGCTACTTGGAGTGTCATAGCTCCAAGTTGGAGATTTCCAGCCTGCCATTCATTTGTGGGCTCAGCAGCAAGGTGGAGACACTGCTGTACAAAGGTGGTATTCCTGCACCCGGGAATGACACCCAGTGAAATGAAGGTTTTGGTATACCTAAAAAACCTACCGATGGTCTTTAAAGAATTATACGAAATGAGATGAAAATGTCAAGCTCTTTTTATTTTATTTCTTCAATTTTATTTAAGGCACCTGCACATAATGCACGTAATGAACCACTTAGAACAATTTATGCATGTGAAATGGAAAGTCTCGGATCATCAATCTGCTAAAAAATATTTTGAGTATTTGCAATAGGAGAGCCAGCTACATACATCAGAAATACTTAAATGGATGCTTATTGACATTATGCAGATCTGTTCAAGCAAATTGACAAGATCCATGCAGTACATGTCTCCAGTGCCATTCACAAGTTCCAGCACTTTAGAAAAGTAGCTTAAGGCTGTGTGCTAAAGGTGTAAGGAAGCAGGGGAAAGTTTGGATGTAGGCATTATGCTCATTATATAGAATGTTTATTATTTTTTGCAGCATTCTTCTATATGTCTTGATAAAATATATTAATAAAATATCCTGTGAATGCTAAAGATGTAACCAGTGTAAGAGAGCATTAATAAATGCTGATGGCTAATGTAATGATTGTGATTAATTATGTTGTTTTCTCTTAGTTAATTATAGTTAATTAGTTAATTATATCAGTATTTACAGTATTGTGCAAAAGTTTTAGGCAGGTGTGGAAAAAATACTGTAAACAAAGAATGCAGTGAATGAACAAAAGAGAATCTAAATCAAATCAATATTTGGTGTGACCACCCTTTGCCTTCAAAACAGCATCAGTTCTTCTAGGTACACTTGAACCCAGTTTTTGAAGGAACTCGGCTGGTAGGTTGTTCCGAACATCTTGGAGAACTAAGCACAGATCTTCTGTGGATGTAGGCTTCCTCACATCCTTCTGTCTCTTCATGTAATCCAGACACACTGGATGATGTTGAGATCAGGGCTCTGTGGGGCCAGAAGAACTGATGCTGGTTTGAAGGCAAAAGGTAGCAACACCAAGTATTGATTTGATTTAGATTTTTCTTTTGTTCGCTCACTTTGCATTTTGTAAATTGATAAAAATAAACAAGCATTATTTATATTTCTGAAAGCATTCTTTGTTTCATTTTTGTCTCATTTTTGTTCCATTTAGTGAAAATTACTGTAAATGAATACCACGAACCAATACAAACTGCTTTTCAAAAAAAAAAACAAAAAAAAAAAAACAAAACAAAAACACTCCTGCACCTAAAGTATTAGAATATCAAGGCCAAATCTTCTGTTTTTCTTATGCGAATTTTGGTTTAAGATCAAAAGATAAATATAAGACATCAAAATTTTAGGTTTTATTTCATGGTATTTGCATTTAAGTATATTCTTAATTACATAGAATACAGCACCGTGTGCATTCTATGTGGGCTACTCAGTTTTTCAAATGAGCAATAGTATTGGAACATACATAGAGAATGACAACTGTTTGTTATTGTGTGTCAGAAGCTGAGAAAAGTCATGACTTGGGCTTGTGCTGCTGCTTCTGGAACAGGCTCAATAAAATGTATTGATGCTGAAACATGGTTTTGATGGTAGCAGCAGAATTAATTCTGAAGTCTACAGAATTAATCTACTACAACTTCATCTTGTTCAGCTTGAACTACAGACTGCTGCTGTCACTTTACAGAGAAATGCATCCAGGCTTATCAGGAAGAACTTTATCATGCAATAAACAGTGATCCAATACACATATCCAAGTCCAAGTTTGGGACTGGCCAATTAACCACCAGATCTTAACCCACCGGGACGTGTATTTCATATCCTGAACAGGACACCTTTTGTCCCTTAAGCCTACAATCTTAAAAGACAAAGGCTTCTAAAGGGTTTTGGGCTTGGATGTACAGTTTTAGGAAAAACTTAAAGAAACTTTATATTATGTCTAGGCTTTTTGAAAGTACTTTAATATAAAAAAAGCAAAAAAAAAAAAGAACAAAACTGATCAGCTTTTGCATGTTATAGCTGATTAAAGGTATCACTATTTAGAGATCACTTGATCTTTTATTTATGTTAAAACCACTTGTTACAATTGCTTTTGCAAAGTTTTTATGACCTAAATAATGACATTAATAAACTAAGGTTTTTACTTTTCTTTGAGATCCATCAAATGTTTAGAGGCTAAAAGTTGTCCATCTGTAGAATCTCTACACTGAGTGTTCTTTTGGTACTTTTAAGAGTGTTGCCCCAGTCATGAGGCAAAGGAGAACTGACAACAAAGAAAAACACAAACTGTAAACAGAAACCATTGCAGTGAAATTGACAGTGACAACCCTTGTCATTGCGAGGTCACAGCACAGCACAGCACACATGAACCACAATGAAATTGGACCTCTGCATTTAACCCATGCAAACACCGTGCAGCAGTGGGCAGCTATTGAAAGTGCCCGGGGAGCAGTGATGGGGACAGTACCTTGCTCAAGGGTACCTCAGGGCAACCTGCCTAAGGGAATCGAACCCACAATCTTCCGATACAGGGGCAACTCCCTAACCACCACTACCCCAGTAAAAAAAAATGCCACCTGCAGTAAAAAAAAACAAAAAAAAACAATAAACAATGATTTCTCAACATTTATTTTTCTTTTTCAGTAGCATTCTTTAAAAATTGCACCACATAAGTACCAACATGTCACTTGTCCTTTCTTTGTGGCATCTAGATAATGAAACTGCAATACTGTATATCACCAACAATATAGCTTATTTTACACAGCCAGAGTGTTTGAAACAACTGCAATGTCTTTTACGAAATGCTAAATGATTTTCTAAAGCATATTACATTTTTATTTAAAGTAAGATTTCGGGTCATGCATTAGTGAGATGTAGTGTAGATTTCAGTTTTCTATGTGCATCTTAGCATGCAGAGGTCATTACCATTTTTTATATCCATGACCTACATGAAACTGTTGCCCCAAGCATTTCTCAGATGGTTTTGCATTTAGGCTTAGTGAGCATTTTCCATTCTACCTAATATCATTCTTTATTCCTGCTACAGTAAATTCGCAAAAGATGCATGCAAAATGTATGCACAGTTTACAGAGCCCAGTGTCCAGGCCAGTATCCAAAGTGATAAAGATGCAAATCAGAATCAGGAAAGAGTGCACTGTATATATGCAGCTGAGATAATAAAATTTTATTTCACCTCACTCAGCACATGCTCTGCTGACCATTGCTTCAAAGGTCTTAAGGTAGCGGTAAATTCAGCATGTTGGATGAAGACAGGAAACGTAAAATATGGTCTAATTTGAAGTGTCATGTGCTTTTTCCAAGATTGAGCTTAACAGAAAACACTTTCCTCAGCCGAAGCAAGCACCACTATGCACTATAATTTTTTCACTCTGCTTTGCAGTAAATGTGGGATGCCAAAAGACTTTGTGGACTCCCGGTAAGAAGCAAAATGACCTCAGGCATGACATTCACCACAGAACACATGAATGCTTTGGTGGTCTGAGTCTTGCCTTGCACAGTGAAAGGTCACCCATACAAATGGAAGGCCAACTCTTGAGAAAAGGTCAGAGCTGTTGTATTTTGAAAACTGAATGCAAGGGTATTGTGAACAACTACAGACACATTAGACTTTTAGATGAAAAAAGAAACTATGATGTGTGTTCACAGAGCATCAAAACTTATTGCAAGAAAAAAATCTAAGCAAGATTTTGTGTTTTGGAGAGTTAAATATATCTAAAAGACGTTGATGCACTTGTGGCATTACATGCACGGGCCATGTGTATTCTTTCTGATTGATATGCTGCAAAATCATGCAGCCCAAAGCTGAACTTTAGCTTTCCCAATTTAATCTTAACTGGTGGCTTGAATTTAAGATCTGGTCAATAGTTGAGACCCCAGTGTATCAGAAACATGTGGAGCAAGTCTCCCTGTTGAAATATGGATGTCTGTTCTGACAATATGAAAACTGACCATGTGAATTCTGAAAGACAGGGAATAGATGGATGGAAGACTGAAAAGCCGCTTCACTGTTAAACTTTCTCATGATGTCTCAATAAAATTGTCCTTGGCTGTGCACAGATGTACTTTCTCTTCTTGTTGTCTGAGTGCCTATAGCCAGATGTGAACCTGCTCAAGCATTCTTTGGAGTCATTTACCATGTAAGGCCTCCGGCAGTGTTTCTGCTGTGATGACCTTAACAATATGAGCAGTGGCCAATAAAAAATGCCAGCTAGCAGTCTTAATTGTTTTATGCTAAATAGACAAAACCTGTCGTGCAAAAGAAGCAATTACATTTTCAAGAAGTGTATTCTTAATTTTATGAGTAGAAGAAAAGTTCATCATTTAATGAATCGCTTAGCATGTTGTTGCTGCTGTCTTGAGGGCAGAATGTTCTGAGTAACTTTGAGCTTTAAGAGGCAGACATGACATGACATGACAGTAAATGATGTTGGTAACCAAAATTATTGAATGAACGAGTGATTAACACCATTTCATTCAGTCATTTAGTGTTATATAGTTCTTAATCTACACAATCTTTTAAAAATACTGTTTATTTTAGTATTGCACATTACAATTTATTTACTTTATTATTATAATTTGTTATTATTTACATTTACTATTTTCTGACAGTTATTACCTTTAAAATGCCATGAATAATTAAGGCGAAGTTTACTGCTATCATATGGCATTGTAATTTTTATTTCTATATAATAATTATTTCTAGTAACATTTTTACCTGTCATATGAAAGTGACTATACTTGTCATTATGAAATACAGCACAACAAACAGTGAACCACAATGAAATTACACCTCAAAATCAATATTTGGTGTGACCACCCTTTGCCTTCAAAACAGCATCAGTTCTTCTAGGTACACTTGCACACAGTTTTTGAAGGAACTCAGCTGATAGGTTGTTCCGAACATCTTGGAGAACTAACCATAGATCTTCTGTGGATGTAGCTTCCTCACATCCTTCTGTCTCTTCATGTAATCCAGACACACTGGATGATGTTGAGATCAGGGCTCTGTGGGGCCAGAAGAACTGATGCTGGTTTGAAGGCAAAAGGTAGTAACACCAAATATTGATCTGATTTAGATTTCTCTTTTGTTCGCTCACTTTGCATTTTGTAAATTGATAAAAATAAACAATCATTATTTATATTTCTGTAAGCATTCTTTGTTTACAGCATTTTTTCCACACCTGCCTAAAACTTTTGCACAGTACTGTTAACTGTTTGAGTCTTTCTACCCACATACAGCAGACCACCTTTTTGATAGCTGATTATTTGGACAAAATCATTCATGTTTGATTCGTTGAGCTTCACATCCAAACCAAGGTTGCAGGAGGTGCTTGAGTCTTTCCTGGTGCTCATGAGGAGATGTGCTCTCCAGTCCATCACAAGGCAAACACACAGACACCCATTTTGACGCATGAGAGGCAATTTTGCATCTTCAGTCCACCTGATGAAAGTGAAAGTGACTATTTGTAATTGTGAAACATAGCACAGCATGACGCAACGAAATTCAAATATTTCACCCATTCACACCGTGAAGGGTACTTCAGGGCAACCTACTTGTCTGGAATTCACACCCACAACATTTTGGTCCCTAGGTCCAACTCCCTAACCACTAGGCCACCTCTGTGCATGTCTTTATCGAATAATTCATTATCTGATCAAAAAGTGCTTAGTAAAATTTCACAGTAAATTAACTTTCATTATTGTTCAGGAAAGCCCTAGTCAGACATTTCTCATCTGTCAGTTCACGTCTGCTTTATTCATTATAATCTGCATTACTGCATAATTTTAGTTGTAATACAGGAATATATTTACTTTGTTTATACCTTGCTATGCTGTTCAAATTGATCATGAGTTTATTAATTTATCTTTACAATTGTCAGTATTTGAATATAAGGTTTTAGGTAGTCAGGGCTACTGGTAGTGTAATATTGCACTCTATGTATTATTGTTAGGGTTAGGGTTAGGGTTAGAAAAAGGGTTAAGGGTAGACTGTAGTCATCTGTTGAAATGCTCTATGGTAGAACTATTCGACGAGGTTGGACAATTTGTCAGAAAACTTCAGCCTTAAGGTGTAAAAGCTGGCAGCAGCAGTGCAGTTATACTGCTTGTTTACAACTCACCTTAACCGACTGTGCTCTCATGGAAAAACACAGCTGAGGTGATGCACCCGACACCGCCCATCATGCTTCCATGGTGGTGTAATAGTTGAAATTATTTAATGATGGTGAAAACTGTCCTTTTGCACAGTCAGCAGGCAGAGGGCTTACAGCCTTCCTCCCATGACCATGTGCACATTTAATCTGAGTAAATACCAGGACTGTAGCTGCGTCCCAAACAACACATTAAACGTCTTTTCTGAATGTAGTCCAAATGGTTGTGATTATTTTAAACAGTATTTATTGTGGTAATATGCAGTTTGGGACACAGCCTGTGTTGTTGTGGAGACAAACTATAAGGCCATTGTATCTGGTATTATTTCAAATAAGCTTCAGATATCGGTGATGTGTCAATGAGCTAATATTGTGATTGTTTTGTAATTGCCCAGAAAAGTTTGTTTGAAAAGCGAGAAAATGAAAAACCAGTATCTTTGAAAAAAAAGATTGAAAGCATTTACCTAGCATTTGTTAGATATCGCCTACTTAATGAGCCCATCACACTCTCATAATGAGAACTCAGTGTTATGAGAATGTAATGTTATATGATGCCATCACTTTTATAGGCTATATAACAGACTGCAGATTTAATCTTTCTTCATTAGAAGCCTGGTTTTGACCCCCAGCAACGCTGATAATATATATATCTATATATATACAGTACTGTGTAAATGTTTTAGGCAGGTGTGGAAAAAATGCTGTAAGCAAAGAATGCTTTCAGAAATGGAAGTGTTCATCATTTATTTTCATCAATCCACAAAATGCAGTGAATGAACAAAAGAGAAATCTAAATCAAATCAATATTTGGTGTGACCACCATTTGCTATCAAAACAGCATCAGTTCTTCTAGGTACACTTGCACACAGTTTTTGAAGGAACTCGGCTGGTAGGTTGTTCCAAACATCTTGGAGAACTAAGCACAGATCTTCTGTGGATGTAGGCTTCCTCACATCCTTCTGTCTCTTCATGTAATCCAGACTCACTGGATGATGTTGAGATCAGGGCTCTGTGG